>CM076578.1:331096079-331538624 GCA_034641835.2 Pinus albicaulis | reverse complement strand
CCGGAGGACAGATATATAATTCCGAGAATCATACCCCAAGCTGGGCATTACGCATATAATGCAAAACCAAATTCTGGGAATCGCACACTCCAACCGGCGTTATAGAATTAACATAATTCATAAACATTATTCCGGGAATCGCCTAACCCGCTGGCAGACACATATATATATATATATATAATATCCATCAAAATACATATAAATGTCACGCATTTCATATTCTGCAATGGTCCAAGGCATATACATTGATATATATTTAAGTGGAGCGTGTTATGATCAATGGAAAGGAAGTAATATAAAGTGGGACCCTCACCCAATCGCAATCGGAGATCGCAAGGGCAGTGGAACATCGCAACAGAAAGTTGCGATTGTGATTGAAATGCCGGACCCGATCGAGTTATGTACGACAGTTAATTGCTAATCGCATCCTAGTTCCAATCGCACGACTTTGTAAAACGCTGCGATTGAAGTGGCGGACCCGATCGAGTTATGTACCATAGTTAATTGCTAATCGCATCCGAGTTCCAATCGCACGACTTTGTAAAACGCTGCGATTGAAGTGGCGGACCCGATCCAGTTATAAGCGGGAGTTGATATATGCAAATCGCATCCGTGTTCTGATCGCAATTAGAAGTTTTCTATTATGCGCCCCGATTGCATTTGATTGAAGCCCGGACCCGATGGGCTTATTAACTATGATTAACAAGTGTTTGAGTTCCAGTTCTAATCACAAACGGAAATTTGTGAAGGCGCTGTTATATATAAATATATATATATATATATAAATTTGTTTCGATTGTATTGAAAAGTGCCGCGTGGTCTGTGGACCCACGGGCCTCGGCTTAAGGTGGAGGGTGATTGTTTATATTAAATAATTGCTGTGAGATATATAAGACATGGTTACGGTTGTATTAAAACATGTCGCGTGGTCTGTAGACCCACGGGCCTCAGCTTAACGGGAGGGCGATTATTAATGTAATACAATTGTAATATATGTATGTTCCGGCCTGCGGAACTTGCCACATCAACAAGACACTTGCTGCGTGTAAAGGATTGAATTACAGTCAGCAGATTCATTTATATATAAAGCGCTGGTATAAAAATAAAATAAAAATGCAGTTCATAAATTCGGGAGTTACGCAGCAGCCATAAACAGGAAGGCATACAGAGAAGAGAAAGGGACAAAGAGACAGTTAGAGAAAAGACAAATGCGCGGCAAGCCAGAGACAAAATGAGTGAAATTTTGAGTTCACATTGTAATTCGAATGTAATTGTTTTAATTGTTTTTTATTGTTTGTGATGCATTGGCAAGTGTCCGAGAGGAAAACAAACTCCCACTATAATGTTAAAATTGACACCTACAGTTATAATTCCTGAGTAAGCAGATAAAAGGAGTGAGAAGGCAGAAGGCAAAGAGACATGACTGTCCATTTCAAATTCCAAGTAGAATACAAACAGTCATGAGAGGAAATCTATAAATAATATCATCTTGATATTCAAAAAGAGATATAGTAAATCGAGAGAAGGTAGAATATAGAAGAATAAGACAGAGAAGATTAATAAAAGTAGAACAGAGGCAGAATATAGAAGAATAAGACAGAGAAGATTAATAAAAGCAGAACAGAAGGAGAAGCTACAGAACAGGGCTGATATCTGAGGTAAATCAGCAAAATTTCAGTTTGATAAATTGAGGAAGTTGGAGCTTCCCTATCAAGTTGCAGCTTGATAGTCGTCAGTTGTAGCTGACTAAGGTTGGAGCCTCCTGTAGGTTGGTGCCTGCAGAAAACTGAAGGGAGTTGGTGCTTCCTTGCAAGTTGTATCTTGTAGAATTGAGGTAGGAGCCTCCTGTAGGTTGGTGCCTGCAGAAAAACAATGGTGAGAGGGAGTTGGAGCTTGCCTTTGCATCACAACAATAATAAGATGTGGTTTTCTCCCTTTATGGGTTTCCACTTATATCTGGTGTCTCTGTGCATGATATTTATGTATTGATATGATATGTATCATTTTCTTAATACCTGCTGCTCTCAAATTAAGTCTACTGCTCTATTAAACTAATACTTTCAGATTACATTCTAAGATTACTCTCACATTAAATAGAGTTTGAAATGAAGGTGTAAATAAGTTTATTGAAAAGTTTAAAAGATCGGGAATGTATTAAACTGATTCACCCCCCCCTCTCAGTTTAATTAGAGATTCAACAATTGGTATCAGAGCAAGTTCCTTTGTACAAGTCTAACAACTGAAAGGAGATCCTAGGTTCCCAAGATGGCTAGTAAAGAAGGATGCTCAACCAATAAAGCCCCTTTCTTCACTGGTGAAAATTATGCTTTTTGGAAAATCAGAATGAAGACATACATAATGTCTCTAGGAATAGAAGTCTGGGCTGCTGTGGAATTAGGATATGCCCCGAAGGCAACTGACTCAGAAAAGGACGCAAAACAAGATTTTGTGGCTAATGCAAAAGCCATGAATGCCATCCTGAATGGATTATGTGAAGCCGAGTTTATTAAAGTAATGCACAAAGACACTGCCAAGAAAATATGGGATACTCTTGAAGACATACATGAGGGAGACCAGAAAGTAAAAACTGCCAAACTTCAAGTATATAGAGCCCAGTTTGCAAACTTAAAAATGAATGATGATGAAGATGTTGGCAGCTTCTTCTTAAAAGTTGCAGAAATTGTTAACAATATGAAAGCTCTTGGAGAAACCATACGAGAAAGTATAGTTGTGCAAAAGATTCTAAGATCACTCCCATCCAGATTTAATCCCAAGGTATCTGCAATAGAAGAGATAGCGGATTGGGAGACTTTGACCATGAACCGGATACTTGGAAATCTAACAGCCTATGAAATGAGGCTCCCACAGAAGAAGCCAAGTACAAGGGAAGCAGCATTCAAAACAGAAAAGAAGAAAGAAGAAAAGGAAGAAATATGCTCTTGCTCTGATGAAGAAGAGGCTAAAATTGTCAAGAAATTGGATAGAGGCTCAGGTAGATACAAAGGTAAACTTCCCTTCAAATGCTTTAACTGTGGAAGAGTTGGACATTATGCTGCTAAATGTCCTCACAAGAAAGTAAGAAATCAAGCTCAAGAATCAGAGAAAGACACATCAAAGTTCTGGCAGAAAGGAAAGAAATTCAGCAGAAAAATCCTTCTATGCTCAGCAAGACAGCAGTGCATCTGAAGACTCAGATGAACCCTCAAGTGAAGAAGGAACCTCGGAATTTTTATTGATGGCCATAGAAGATCTTGAGGGACTCCTACTAGAAGATGAAGAAGAAGAAGGGGAAGTAGACCTTGAGGGGGAGCTAAGAAGTGCTCTGGAGGAGATTGACAGACTCAAACTGAAATGCAGAAAACAAAAAGAGATTCTCCTAAAATGTGTGGAAGAAGAACAAAATTCAGAAGTCCTCATGCAGCTGAAGGTAAAGCTTGAAGAAGCCAAGAATATAGAAGATATGTTACTTCAGCAAATCAAAGATAAATCTCGAGAACAAGAGAAGCTGGAAGAAGAAATTCTGTGTCTGAGAAAGAAATTAGAAAATGCTCAACAAAAAGTTTCTATATACCCTTCTCAAACAACAAGCTCTATTAAGTTGAATGAAATTTTGGTTGCTCAAAGATCCCCTATGATAAAGACTGGAATAGGCTACGAAGGAGAATCAAGTAAAGGAAAAGAAAAATTTGACAAAGAGATTATTTTTGTAAAAGCAAAGAAGGATGAGGAAGTAGCTCAAATAATTCCAACAAAAGAAGAAATCTGCAATAAGAGAGACAAAGAGCAGAAGAAACCTCTAGTAACAAAGAATATAATGAATACTAAGATGGCAGAAAAAGAATCATATGCCCCTAAGTATATCAAATTTGGAAGTCATCGGAGGAAATTCTTCCCTCCTATGAAGAATGCCACCTGCTATGTCTGCCACAAGCCAGGACACATTGCTGCATATTGTTATGCAAGGAAGAGTAATTCAGACCTGCAAAAGATGCAAACAATGAAGAGGCTATCTCAAACAAACAAATGGAGAAAACAACCTTACATCAGGTATGCAAATAATTTCTATGGTTATTGTTTTTATTGTAAGGAATTTGGCTATAAAATTATTGAATGTAGAAAGTATAGACAAAGACTGATGTTCAATACCTCAAGGAGGTTTATGAGTCAAAGCAATTTTGTTCATGCTCACAATTCTGCAAAAACTATAATCAAATGTTCAAAAGGGGGCCTCCAGTGGATAAATAATGTGAATAACTGTGACCTGGCTCTAACTGCTCAAGATCTGAAAAGCCAGTGGTACTTGGACAGTGGCTGCTCCAAACACATGACTGGAGACAGAAGCAAGTTTATAACTCTTGATGAAAAGAAATATGGCAATGTTATTTTTGGTAATGATAAATCAGGAAAGATCAAGGGAAAAGGCTCAGTCAGCATAGACAATGGCAGAGGAAAAGCCC
The DNA here is from genome assembly GCA_034641835.2 of Pinus albicaulis. NCBI lineage: Eukaryota > Viridiplantae > Streptophyta > Pinopsida > Pinales > Pinaceae > Pinus > Pinus albicaulis. Next base: position 331,534,167 of record CM076578.1, on the reverse strand, counting down.
AAGAGGTACTATTTGTGGATGGACTGAAAGCAAATCTACTGAGTGTCAGTCAGATGTGTGACGAAGGCTGTGAAGTTCTTTTTAGAGCACAAGATTGTGTAGTCAGGTCAAGCACAACAGGAAAGACTCTGCTCAAAGGTGTTCGAACAGAGAACAATGTATACATAGTGAAAGAGGAAGTTGAAGCCTGCCATCTTAGCAAACTTGAGGAGTCATGGTTGTGGCATAGGAGATTGGGACATCTCAGCTTTGACCATATCATCAAATTGAGCAAGAAGAAAGCTGTCAAAGACATGCCAGAAATAAAAAGGCCTTCAAGTACTATATGCAAATCTTGTCAATTTGGGAAACAGACTCGCACATCCTTTAAATCTAAAGAGGAGTTGTCAACAAGAAGACCACTCCAGCTTGTGCACATGGACCTGTGTGGACCTGCTAGAACTAGAACACTAAGTGGAGAATCCTATTTCATGCTGATAATAGATGACTTCTCCAGAATGACATGGGTTGCCTTTCTCAAAAATAAATCAGAAGCATTGGAAAAATTTAAGATATTCAGAGCATTAGCGGAAAATCAAACTGGATGCAAGCTGAAATGTATCAGATCAGACAGAGGAGGAGAATTCACAGATTATGACTTTGCAGACCTATGTAATGAACATGGAATAAAGCAACAATTTACTATTGCAAGGACACCTCAGCAGAATGGAGTAGCAGAGAGACAAAACAGGTCTGTACAACAAATAGCCAGAGCTATGATGCAAGAGAATAATATTGCTCAAACCTTCTGGGCAGAAGCAGTACACACAGCAGTACATATCCTTAATAAAGCTCACTTAAGCCCAAGCAGTGACAAGACTCCATATGAACTATGGCATGGAAAGCCATCTTCAATAAAACATTTCGAGTCTTTGGCAGCAGTGTACATAAAGAATAATGATAGAAAACCTTGGGAAATTTGATCTGAAGCGAGATGAAAGGGATTGATTTTTAAGGATATGCTTCTACGAAAATTGCATGTCTTTAAAACAAGATCCTTCAGAAGATAGTTGAAAGTATTGATGTGAGATTTGATGAAGAACTTCCAAACAATACAAGAAATACAGACTGCTGCAGTCCATCAGACAACCATGAAGAGGAAGACAAGGATGATGATGAAACAAGCAAGACAACAGATGATGCAGAGCTGAGCTCAAAAACCCCCTCAAGATACACTCAGAAGAATCATCCTGAAGATCAGATCATAGGAGACAAGAAAGCAAGAGTCCAGACAAGAAGGCAACTAACAGAACAAACAGAAGAAGTATACATAGCCATGTTATCACAAATAAAGCCAAAGAAATTTGAAGAAGCCAGCAAGGAAAATTATTGGGTAAAAGCAATGAATGAAGAATTGGACCAAATTGAGAAGAACAATACTTGGGAACTAGTTCCTAGACCTATTGAGAAAAATATCATTGGTTCAAAATGGGTATTCAAAAACAAAATGAATGAGCAAGGACAAGTAATCAGGAATAAAGCCAGGCTGGTCTGCAAAGGATACTCACAAATTGAACGACTTGACTATGATGAAACATTTGCACCTGTAGCCAGAATGGAGGCTATCAGAATGTTCCTGGCATTTGCATGCTACCAAGACTTCAAGGTATATCAAATGGATGTAAAGTCTGTTTTTCTTAATGGAGATCTAGAAGAAGAAGTGTATATGGAACAACCAGAAGGCTTCTCATTGACAGACAAAGAAGACTATGTGTGCAGACTGAAGAAGGCCCTATATGGATTGAAACATGCTCCTCGTGCTTGGTACTCAAGATTGGACAAATATTTGCAAAAACAGGGTTTTAAGAGAGGTGGAGTAGACAACAATATATACATAAAAGCACATGAAAATGAACTCCTAATTGTTGTTGTATATGTTGTTGACATTATGTTTGGAAGCAACAAAGATAATCTAGCAAAAGGGTTTGCTGATGAGATGAAAACAGAGTTTGAAATGTCTATGATTGGAGAACTCAGTTTCTACTTAGGACTGCAAATTCAGCAAAAGAACACTGGCACATTCATTTCTCAAGAAAAATACTTAAAAGAAATGCTGGAAAAATTCAAAATGGAGGACTGCAAACCAATGACAACCCCCATGATCACGGGATGCAAGCTGTGTGCTGATGATAGGTCTGCAGATGTAGATCAAAAACTCTACAGATCCATGATAGGAAGCCTGCTGTACTTGACAGCTTCGAGACCAGACATCATGCTAGCAGTAGGAATAGTGGCAAGATATCAAGCAGCACCTAAACAAAACCATCTTCTGGCAGTAAAAAGAATACTCAGATATCTACAAGGAACTGCACAATATGGGCTTTGGTATCCTAAAGACAAAAGCTTCACCTTGACAGCATACACAGATGCAGATTGGGCCAGCTATGTGGATGATAGGAAGAGTACAAGTGGAGGTGCATTCTATCTAGGAGAAAGTCTGGTGGCATGGCTAAGCAAGAAACAAACATCCATCTCTCTGTCTACAGCTGAAGCAGAATATATAGCAGCAACAACATGTTGCACACAAGTCATGTGGATGAAGCAGACACTTCAAGACATGAAGGTAAGCATTAATGAACCTATCTCAATCAAATGTGATAATACAAGTGCTATAAGTATATCTAAAAATCCTGTGCTTCATTCAAAAACTAAGCATATACCAATCAAGTATCATTTTCTCCGAGAACAAGTGGCTCAGAAGATAGTTAAACTGGACTATGTATCAACGAAAGAACATATAGCAGATATATTTACCAAACCACTTGCCAAAGAACCATTCGAATACTTGAGAGACAAACTAGGGGTAGTATCTGTAGATACTATTCTCTAATATGAAGAGAAAGTACAGTCTCAGGGGGAGAACAAAACGAAGATATCATTCCAGGGGGAGAACAGCCAGCAAGATAAGCATAAAACAAGTCCACGGGATCAGCATTATCAATATTATCAGCATTCAGAAGCAACAAGAACCTTTCAATCGTAAAATTCATCATCTCTGTCTGCAATCTAGCACATATTACAGGCACTACAAATGAAACACAACATAGTCCAATTTCGGCAGAAGAGGACCTAAACGTAACTCAGAGAAAGGAAATACAACGACAGAACCCATACGGAGGGATGAGGAGTCATCCTTTGCCATTGATGTCAAAGGGGGAGGAAGAACAAATAGCAAACGGGAAGAGCAAGCAACAAGAGAAAGAGAAAGCAAACAGAGAAAGTGGATTGCCATCAATGCCAAAGGGGGAGACTGTTGGAAATATTGTCATTGATGGCAAAGGAGGCAGCACTCAGGCAAAGGCGGCAGCACTCAGGCAAAAGAGGCAGCGCTGTAGCAAAGGAAGGCAAAAGAGGCACAGTGAAAGTAATAGAGGCAGCAAGAAGAAAGTCAAAATGTAACAGTCATAGAAGCACAATGAAGAACCGTTATCGGAAGATAGAGACAGAGGCAGAGTGACAGAAGCAGAGACAGAGGCAGAGAGCAGTTACAAAATTTCGGGAATCGCACTCTCCAATCTGCGGAGCAGAGGCAGAGACAGAGGCAGAGAGCTGTTATAATTCCGAGAATCGCCCAACCCGGAGGACAGATATAAAATTCCGAGAATCAGAGGCAGAGAGATGTTATAATTCCGAGAATCGCCCAACCCGGAGGACATATATAAAATTCCGAGAATCGCCCAAGCCGGCAGATACAGTCGTATGTATAATTCCGAGAATCGCCCAACCCGGAGGACAGATATAAAATTCCGAGAATCGCCCAAGCCGGCAGATACAGTCGTATGTATAATTCCGAGAATCGCCCAACCCGGAGGACAGATATAAAATTCCGAGAATCGCCCAAGCCGGCAGATACAGTCGTATGTATAATTCCGAGAATCATTACCCGATGGGCATTACATATAACATATAAACCATATTCCGGGAATCGCTTAACCCTTTGGCAAAGTATACATATATGTCTGTTATATTATGGAGCGCACAAAACGAAGTTTTAGATGGTGGGACCTCTCCCCAATCGCAATCGGAGATCGCAAGGGCAGCGGAACATCGCAACAGAAAGTTGCGATTGCGATTGAAGTGGCGGACCCGATCCAGTTATAAGCGGGAGTTGATATATGCAAATCGCATCCGGAATCTCAATCGCAATCGGAACTCTACGATTGATCGCACGACTTTGTAAAACCCTGCGATTGAAGTGGCGGACCCGATCCAGTTATAAGCGGGAGTTGATATATGCAAATCGCATCCGGAATCTCAATCGCAATCGGAACTCTCCGATTGATCGCACGACTTTGTAAAACGCTGCGATTGAAGTGGCGGACCCGATCCAGTTATAAGCGGGAGTTGATATATACAAATCGCATCCGTGTTCTGATCGCAATCAGAACTTTTCTATTATGCGCCCCGATTGTATTTGATTGAAGCCCGGACCCGATGGGCTTATTAACTATGATTAACAAGTGTTTGAGTTCCAGTTCTAATTGCAAACGGAAATTTGTGAAGGCGCTGTTATATATAAATATATATATATATATATAAAGTTGTTGCGATTGTATTGAAAAGTGCCGCGTGGTCTGTGGACCCACGGGCCTCGGCTTAAGGTGGAGGGCGATTGTTTATATAAAATAATTGTTGTGAGATATATAAAACATGGTTGCAGTTGTATTAAAACATGCCACGTGGTCTGTAGACCCACAGGTCTCAGTTTAACGGGAGGGCGATTATTAATGTAATACAATTGTAATATATATATGTTCCGGCCTGCGGAACTTGCCACATCAACAAGACACTTGCTGCGTGTAAAGGATTGAATTACAGTCAGTAGATTCATTTATATATAAAGAGCTGGTATAAAAATAAAATAAAAATGCAGTTCATAAATTCAGGAGTTACGCAACAGCCATAAACAGAAAGGCATACAGAGAAGAGAAAGGGACAAAGAGACAGTTAGAGAAAAGACAAATGCGCAGCAAGCCAAGAGACAAAATGAGTGAGCCGGAGTTCACATTGTAATTCGAATGTAAATGTTTTAATTGTTTTTATTGTTTGTGATGCATTGGTAAGTCTCCGAGAGAAAACAAACTCCCACTGTAATGTTAAAATTGACACCTACAGTTATAATTTATGAGTAAGCTGATAAAAGGAGTGAGAAGGCAGAAGGCAAAGAGACATGACTTTCCATTTCGAATTCCAAGCAGAATACAAACAGTCATGTGAAGAAATCTATAAATAATATCATCTTGATATTTAAAAAAAGAAAAGAAAAGGGGAGAGAGTAAATCGAGAGAAGGCAGAATATAGAAGAATAAGACAGAGAAGATTAATAAAAGCAGAACAGAAGGAGAAGCTACAGAACAGAGTTGATATCTGAGGTAAATCAACAAACTTTCAGTTTGATAAATTGAGGAAGTTGGAGCTTCCCTATCAAGTTGCAGCTTGATAGTCGTCAGTTGTAGCTGACTGAGGTTGGAGCCTCCTGTAGGTTGGTGCCTGCAGAAAACTGAAGGGAGTTGGTGCTTCCTTGCAAGTTGTAGCTTGCAGAATTGAGGTAGGAGCCTCCTGTAGGTTGGTGCCTGCAGAAAAACAGTGGTGAGAGGGAGTTGGAGCTTGCCTTTGCATCACAACAATAATAAGATGTGGTTTTCTCCTTTTATGGGTTTCCACTTATATCTGGTGTCTCTGTGCATGATATTTATGTATTGATCTGATATGTATCATTTGCTTAATACCTGCTGCTCTCAAATTAAGTCTACTTCTCTATTAAACTAATACTTTCAGATTACATTCTAAGATTACTCTCACATTAAATAGAGTTTGAAATGAAGGTGTAAATAAGTTTATTGAAAAGTTTAAAAGATCAGGAATGTATTAAACTGATTCACCCCCCCCCCCTCTCAGTTTAATTAGAGATTCAACACGTTGTTGGAGGGTTGAATGAGGCCATTCATTCATGGTTTCTAGGACAAAGTCTTGGAGCACTTCATGAGACTAGATACTTCATATATACATGACACTTAATTACATTTATCCCTAGAAGACAAAACCCTAGATAGACATCAAGAAGAAGTCTATTTAACCTATAATATAATCTTGCTCATGAAACCCATGAAGAAAGTACAGAATAATTTTATTATCTTTGTCTTCTTCTTTTCATAATTACATAGTCAATATGAAGACTGGTCCTAGTTACACTTTTCAACACCTTGGCTATTTAAGTCTAGTATATAGGAATGTCCTCTAGACCTATTGTAGTAGCTAGTGCCTTATGCTTGGAGGGAATTAAGGGGCCCACTCTTTCAAGATAACATAGAGATAATCTTGGCAAGTCTATTAATATATGTGAGCTTTGATTATCCCTCCTAATTTTAGATATAGTTCATGGGAATATATATATATATATATATATATATATATATATATATATATATATATATATATATATATATATATATATATATATGGGACTTCATACAAGTTTGTGATGTCCTAGTTATTTCTCCATCAGCCTACAAAACTAGCATGTCGAGTACCAAAACTTTACAGTATGTCTAGTTCTTCCTTGTACATAAAAATCAAAATTGGTACATTTACTTACTCTGATAAAAAACATTTCAACTTTCAAGATCATAAAAATTAAAACAAATATACATAAGAAATTAAAAGAATAATGTCATGTTTTAAATCTCTTTGTTATCCACGAATTTTGCAACCAAGGAAGAGATCTCTATACACTCCAAAACCTCCTTTGATAACTTTGTAGTTGTTTGATTAAGCTCCCTCAGAATATGGGAGAAGGAAACCCATTTCAAATCTTGGAGATATTGGTGAATCTAGGAAATCAGATGCTGCAATATAATCGACTCTAATTTGTTTTTTTTAATTTTCCTAGTAAATCACAATTTGAGAATCCTCAAATGATTCAAGATTGTGGATCCTATGAGAGATGGAAAAGTGTAATAGAGAAAAGAGAGTATAAAATCTTCCTTATTATTGGAGCCAATTCCTTGAACATACTAAATGTGGAATAATTTCTTGACATTCAGGGAAAATGTTATCCCCACCTTGCACTTGGGAAAATGTCCTTGGCTAGCACTAATAAAAATCCCCACAGAATATTGAAATCAATAGAAATCATTAAGGCTACTTGGGATTTCGTTAGCTTCAAGACACACTTAAACTCTTCTGATAACTTTAGCACTAAACCTGCAACCACTTCTGCAAGGATGAACTTATCTTGAAAAATACATACATTATGAGCCCATTCAATTATAAAACTAAAATGAAAAGGACAAGAAACATAACAAGGAATAACAACATCCATAAACCAATCTTGGTCACATAGGTGTAGGTTGTCTTCCACAAGTATCTCGGCTTTGCGTGACTACTATTTAGCCTCAAAAGCTCCGGTGTGTAAGGACATTTCACACTATGAAAATGGATTCAAACTCATTTTGGCATATAGCACATTTGCTACCGCGACCCTGTCATTCATGCTTGATTCCATTATCCTAAGTAAGTAACTTATTTATTAATGTAATCAATAGGATAATATTGGAATTAAGTGGACCATGCCACTCCCATATAAGAGCCCATCACTATATATGATCAACATCTACATCATATTCCATCATGAATTTGTAGTCCAACTTAGTTTTGTAGTTACCAATTTGAGAGTTCTTTGACAATGTCAACACATCTTCATCATCCTTGTTCACTTGACAAGGGAGGACACCAACACACCTACATATTTCTTCCATTCATTTACTAGCTCCCCTACCAAATCAAGCATTAGGGTAATTTTGAGGTCTAAAATGGGTCTCTTAAGGAAATTATAAAATTATAGTGGAAATAATAAATAAGATTAGATTACATCATTAAAATTTATAGGGAAAAAAGAAAAAAATACTTTTTCAACTCGTATTTTCAACTTATCACCGTATAGATTTTACTTAAATTTCGAGCAGGAACACTCGTTGGATGTAGAATTTGATTCCTCATCCAAGGAGTACCCATGTTTCATACATGAAAAACGTGATTGCAATCACAATTTTTCAAGTATTTCTCATTTTTCGTGTAGTAGGGTCCATCGAAAGTATGAAACATGGATACTCCTTGGTTGAAGAATTAAATTTTTCATCCAACGAGTAATCCCACTCGAAATTCGAGTAAAACCTTAGGGATATAAGTTGAAAATACAAGTTGAAAAAATAATTTTATAATCTTTTTACCTTTTTACCCCAAAAATGGTGAATCATCCCCCATGGTTGACATCATCATCTTGAATCCTATTAGTTCTTATAATTTTTTTTTTTGGTTGTACATTTTTCTTAGGAGGCCCATTTTACACCTCAAAAGTTCTCTAATGAGTCTTTGTTGGTCTCCAACTAGCACCTCTAAAAAAGCTAAGAAGATACGATGAAAAAGAGACTAAGTATGAAAAATGTAACTTGAACTATGTAAAGTGAAATATGGATGTTACATAATGTGGAGGAGCAAGCACAAGTTTAACAATGAATGCTTTGCATTCCAAAAAGTACAAGGAATGACTAAGTGTCTGGGGATTGTGGAAAGTGGGAATGCAAAGTATTAGAAAGTGAATGGTGTTTTGAGTTTCATAGATCATGTTGTTCATGCCAACTCCTCGTTCAAGTTTTTGGCCACTGATCCCGTCCAAATCTGTTCAAAACTCATTTCGTGGCCAAAGATCTTCATATTTTACCTATCGTTACCCTTTCTGCACAAGAAATGCATTTGGCAAAGGTTTAAAATCCGAAATTTAAATTATATCAGGCCTGGCCCCCGAAATCTTAGCCCCCCCCTCTGTTTTGATTCCCATGAGACTCAGGCGCAAGACCGTATGCCAGACAGGCGGGAGCTTATCGCCTTATGTTTTTCAGGTAAATCCATAGCCGTCCGATCCAACAAAAATCAACGGCCCGCAATCAAATCATACGTGGTGGCCCCTGTGCCTGAAAATCGGCGGTTAATTCCGCACCGCCATTGCTGGGCGAGCGGTATTTCCCTTGGAGCCAGCGATTCCATAGATCGCATGACAAGTGTCCAAGTGTATGATGACTGAAACCGCCCATTTCGTGCGTTAAATATCAGATCAAGGATGGGTAGCGGAATTCACCAGCGTCGTTGGATCCGTCAGCCTTCATCCAACGGTGGCCGTCCTACGAAGTCGCACTAGATTTAACACAAGCACATAATGCTCGGGTCCACCATTCCGCCGCTGCACAATGCATTCTCAACCGTTGATTTCATTTTCAATCGCGTGGCCCAGAATTATTGACATAACCCTTTGACCAACCAAGCCTGTCTCCACGTCACCCCTTCCGCTTGACCTTTCGTATGCCCACGTGGCACTGTCATTACCCTCCACCATTCATGTACTCCATTTAGGTGTCATATTTCAGTGTTTAAGTTACGGGTTTTCTCTACGTTCATTCATCGTGTTCCCCTGCATCCTCCTTCGCCACCCTGCATCATCTCACCATTTTGTTCAGTCTGTGTCACCGTTGCCATGGCTGCCACCACATTCACCACCCCTATGTCCAGTCTTGTAATATGTTTGTGTGTTTTTGCAGGTTGCAGTGACAGGAACCCTCCATTAATCTCCGCCTTCACCACAGAGGTCGAGGACGCATCCAGAAGTCTGCCTGCAGAGGAAGAGTTTATGACCGAAAGCTCAGGGTAGTTGTTATGATATGACCTCATTAATGGGAATAGAAAGAAAATCCATCGAACCCCTCAAAGAAATACAAAAGGTAGGTTCTGGTAGCTGAAGATATTAATTTCGCAGCATAAAATATCAGTGAAAGGCTGAGAAACACAGCGCCCTGTATTAAAGATTTTGGATTTAAATTCAAATGCTGGAAGGCATAATGCTCAGAAAGCAATATTCTCAAGGTGGTATTCAGTCGAGTTCCCTTCAGGGACATACAGAATGTTCACGAAGAATTATCCTCATGCCCTGCTCCTGAAGAGATTTTCTTCCAGTTCATTTATTTCTAGAGGTAGATTGCAAAGTACAAATAATTATATTCAGTCATTCACAGTATGGGCGTGAATGTTTTCCGCCACTTTGTTTCAAATCAGACTATTAAATGTATATCACCTACCTCACTATCTAGAGCTTTCTATCTCCTCTATAAAAACCAGAAAGAAAGACATTGTAAAGGTTCCATATTTTTATCAGAAAACTGTGCAGTGAGAAGTTTTTGTATACATCTTGTAAAGTTTCTGTATGAAGGCTCAGAGCCCGTAGGGTTTCAGTGAGGAGGAGTTATAACTGTAATGAGGATTCTGGTCTTTGGTATCCCACAGTATGTAATCTCTTCTTATGTGTTAATATAATATCTCATTTCATGCTATTTATCTTCTCGTATCATGTTCTAGAATGCGAGTGGCTCACTGGTATTAAGTAAGGATTCATCCTAGTTGGTGCCCATACTTGGATTAGTCAAGCACTTTAAATAGGCCTAGTCATGATATATTGTTCCATGTTCATTTCATCCATATTTTCTACTATATTAGTTACTTGAGGAGGGTGCTTTTAAAACGCCATTGTCATGTATGGATTCTTAGTTGGATAAGCCCATATGTGGTTTTGTTGTGTATCTGGGTATCAGCCTCATGCTAACTAGTATCTTCTTCATGTTTCTTCACTGCATCCACTTTCTGATATTTGATTTCTGTGGCATATTATTTGAACTGGCCCTCTTTGCAGTAAGCTATCTCTTAACTATTTGATGCTTTTATATTGAAGTTTTTACAAGCTGTTCCTACATTGTTCTTATCCTTGTATCAACTTCTGAGAGAGTTTGGTCCCATTTCAATTAATTTCCTTGTTTTACAAGAGATAGCAGGAGAGCTTTTGGATTGACAACCCAAGCTATATTATGAGCTCCTTGTTATGATAAGATGTCCTAGGCACTGGTCTATGGCAACTCTAGGCTGTCTCTAGGGGGGACAAAAATTGTCTACAACATCTTTCTGGCGCCGTTGCTGGGGACGAATTTGAGAATATCAGTTTCCCTGGGCCTCGAAAAATCATATTCACTCTCTAATCAGGTGAGCACAGAGAGTTGAAGAGTTGCGTATCTCTCACCTTGGCGGCTCCACTGTTCTTTATTTGATAAATCTATTGGTAGTCCTGGCTCGTCGAAAGCCACATTTGAGGTCAGATTCCTCTAAGTTAAAGACATCCTCTGTATCTGACCCAGAGAAGATTATTCATAGAAGAAGTTGGAAATAAAGACAATCAGCCCGTGCTGAAGTCCCTGAATATTCTGTAGAAGATCATCCATCCTCTTCTTCTCAGGAAATCCCAGTGGAAAATCCCGACTCCACTGAGGAAAATCCTGAATATTACTCAGATAGCCCACTCAGGGGAAGTGCTAGAACCAAAGATAACCCTCATCCTACCCCTGAGGCCGAAGAAGTTAAAGAAGTCACAGAAGTAGCTGCTGTTAACCGTGAACTATTCCCATCTACACCTCAGGCTTCTGTGCAATTTATTCCCATTTTTATACATACTCCACTTCCTCCTCCTCCCCTTCCTTCATTTGTACCTCAGATTGTTGCACAACCCCCACCTCCTCCAATGGCTAATGTACCAGCTTTTCTCTTGAAAAAATATGCTCCACTGGCCTTACCCCAAGTACTAAATGATATGCCACAGGATTATTTGAAGATTCTACCTAGATTTAATGGAGAAAATGAAATTGATGCTCAGAAACATCTTGAGACTTTCTGCTCCTTTGCAGAGAAATTAAATGTAGAACATTTGGATGTGGTCTTGAGATTGTTTGTGCAATCTTTAGATGGTGAAGCCAGAAAATGGTTCAAGACATTGGGAAACCGTTCAGTAACCACCTGGGATGACATGGAGAATACTTTTCTCAGGAAATGGGGAGAAAAGAAAGATCATGGACAATGTCTTACTGAATTCAATACTCTTAAGAAGAAACATAATGAAGGAGTGTTAGAGTTTATTAAAAGATTTAACAAGTTATATTTGAGCCTGCCTCCTGAGATGAAGCCTCACCAGACTGCTGCTAAAGTGGTTTTCATAGCAGCCTTTGACTCAGAATTTGGCTTCTCCTTGAGGGAAAGAAAACCTGCCACTTTAGATGGTGCTCAGTCAGATGCTCTGGAGTTGGAAGCAAAATTTCCCTCCACTGGGAAATCAAAGGGGAAAGTTGAACAGGATACTAGGAGGAGAGGTAAAGAAGAGGTTTCCTCCTCTAACCAGGAGAAAGATTCAGATAAGATGGATGAAATAAGCAAGATGATTAAGAAGATGGTTAAACTTGAATTAGAAGCTAAGAGTTCAACTCCCAAGAATTTTTATAATGCTCCAAACAGAGGGTACAATCCTCAGTATAAAAGACCACCACTGCAGATATTGCTAAGAGAAGCAAAAGAGCAACCAGATCAGGTACCACACCCATTGTACCTGGAAGGTCTAGCAGATGACTCCACTGAAGATGCTGCTTATCAATTAGAAGATTCAAATCTCGCTTTTTCAAACAATGATGATATAGAATTCCCATTGCAAGAAGAAGAAGAAGCAGAGATTGATCATTATTGTAAACAATTTTCTGATTTCATGCAAGCACAATTCAATGTAAAATATGATCTCAGATCTTCAAGGAAGAGGACCAGGACTCAAGATGAAGAACAGGAGCCACTTCAAAAAGGGGAACCTGCTCAGAGAGAACCATCAGTACAAAAAGCTGCAGAAAAAGGTAAGAGTCCCCTAAACAAGCCTTTACAGTCTAATGACCAAGTCCCCTCTTCTTCAAAAGTAATCAGTCCTCCCAATACTGAGTCATTGTCAAAAGAGGTCAAATTTCTAGCTGAAAATAAAGAGTTTAAAGAAGTTGTAATAGAAAAGCCTCCCCCTGCTTTCAGTCTACAAAAAGAGCTTGAGAAAATTAAAATTCCAGTCCCCTTGACCGAACTGCTAAAACAACCTGCATATCAATCTCAAGTTACCTCCTTCATACTCCCTCCTGAAGTACCAATAATTCCAGATAGTCTTAACCTCCAAGAAGAAAGACCCCTGGTAGTCTTTGGCCCACATCTTGAGGAGGTAGACCCTTCTACTCCTCCTTTTTACGTGTCTTTAGTTATTCATGACCTGCTGCTACACAATTGTATGCTAGATTCTGGGGCTTCCCATAATCTTATGCCTCTGTCTGTCATGGAACAACTAGGATTGAAAATTACAAGACCATATAAATATCTATACTCATTTGATTCCAAAAGAGTTAAATGCTTGGGGATGATTAAAGATTTAGTGGTCAATCTAGCACAAATTCCAGCAAAAAGTGTAGTTATGGACATTGTGGTTGCTGATATCCCAGCCCGCTTTGGTATGTTGCTGTCAAGGTCCTGGGGTACAAAAATTGGCGGGTCACTCAAAATGGACTTAACATATGCTACTGTCCCAGTCTTTGGAGGCCAAGAGAGGAGGTTATACAGGGAGACTAGATTTGTTAAAATGGTAACTGAGGCTGACTGCTCAGAGAATTCCCCAGTTTATAACAAAGAGGGAGATTTCTCGTGTTTGATGTTAGAAGAAAATCAAAATTATGCCCATGAGCCCCCCTTCGGTCAAATCCAAGCTGAGCAGCCTTCAGAAGACCAAGAATCAGAAATTTAGACATTACATTTTGATGGAGCAAATTCAAGGGAAGGTAATGGAGCTGGAGTGTTATTAATCTCTCCTACAGGAAAATGGGTGCCATTGTCCTTTAAATTGGAATATGAGGCTACTAATAATGTGGCTGAATACGAAGCACTTTTATTGGGATTGCAAACAGCGAGGAATATGAATATAAATAATTTAAAAGTTCTGGGAGATTCTGAATTGGTTGTTAGGCAGGTCAGAAATCAATGTCAAACTAAGCATCCACGGCTGAGAGCCTACAGGAATGAAGTATGGGACATGGTGGAGAATCTCTTCTCAGCTTTTAATATACAGTTCATGCCCCGGGAGCAGAACAGAATAGCAGATTCTCTTGCTGTGGCTGCCAGTACATTCCGTCCTCCTCGGAACCCACTTTTGAGATATGAAATTGAGATGTGTTATAGACCATCAATTCCAGACAATATTAAGCACTGGCAGGTATTTGAAGATGATGAACAGATGAAGAGATTCTTGGAGACAGTGGGGGAGTTTTCAAATATGGAGATTGATGACAATGAAGAAGAGGAAACTGAGAATATTGCAGAAAACAGATGGGAAGAAAAAATAGCAGGTAATAAAGTGCTGCAGCTAAAAGGAAATGTTATCCCTAGAGGGCTAGTGCCCCTAGAAAGATTATTTGATAAAAATGATGTTCCATTGCAGCACAGTAAAATAATAGAAGAAGATCAAATGGAAGATTTAAATCTGGGTACTGATGCTGACCCAAAAATTGTAAAATTATCCAAGAAGGTCCTGGATGAATATAAAAGAAAATATTTGAAATTATTTCAGTCATACAAGGATGTATTTGCATGGTCCTATCAGGACCTAAAAACTTTTGATATTAATATAATGTAGCATAAAATTCCTTTGAGGTAAGATGCAAAGCCTTATAAGCATAATCTTAGGCAGATAAATCCTCTGCTGCTTCCCTCCATTGAAAAAGAAATCAAGAAGCTGCTACAGGCCAAAATAATTGTGCCACTAAGATACTCTGAATGGGTCGCTAACTTGGTTCCTTTCCGCAAGAAGAATGGAGAAATAAGATTATGTGTGGATTTTAGGAATTTAAATAGAGCATCTTTAAAGGATAATTATCCACTGCCTAAGATGGACCACATCCTACAGAAAGTGGTCGGAGCCTCCAAAATGTCAATGATGGATGGGTTTTCTGGTTATAATCAGGTGGCTGTGTTACCATAAGATCAAAAGAAGATTGCTTTCACCATGCCATGGGGAACATTCATGTATGCCAGGATGCCTTTTGGATTAATCAATGCAGGAGCTACCTTTCAGAGGGCTATGGATATTGCTTTTGTTGGTGAACAAGATAAATTCTTGGTGGTATACCTTGATGATATTACAGTATTTTCCAAGAATGATAATGAGCATATTGAGAATTTACGAAGAACTTTTGAAAAATGCAGAAGGTATGGCCTTTCTCTTAATCCACAAAAGTCTTTATTTGCATTAGAGGAAGGCAGGCTTTTAGGGCATATTGTAACTAAAGACGGTGTGAAAATAGACCCTAAGAGAGTTGAAGTTATAAAAAATATTCCTTTACCTAGGAATAAGAAGGAAGTGCAGGTGTTTCTAGGCCGAATCAATTTCCTGAGAAGGTTTATTCCTAACTATGCTGAGATAGTTAGGCATATAAATGATATGTTGAAAAAGAATAATGAAGTAAAATGGTCCCAGGAATCTAGAGATGCATTCACCAGAATAAAACAGGCATTTGCTGAAGCTCCTGTAGTAGCTGGACCAGATTACAACAAGCCATTTATGATCTTTTCATTTGCTTCACCTCATACAGTAGCTCGAGTCTTGCTGCAGAAAAATGAATATGGATATGAGCAGCCAATAGCCTTTTTCAGTCAGGTATTGCATGATGTATAATTGAAGTATAACATACTAAAAAAGCAGGCATACGCCCTGGTGAAGTCTCTCAAAGCCTTTAGAACATATGTTTTACAATCCCACATTACTGCATATGTTCCTACAGCAGCTGTCAAAGACATCCTCGTTCAAGGAGATAGTGAAGGCAAAAGAGGAAGGTGGATTGCAAAAATACAGGAGTACGATCTGGACATAAGACCCACTAAGCTGGTTAAAGGACAAGGGCTAGCCAAAATTTTGTCTAAATCAAATCATCAGGCTCTAGGTATAAATTTATCCATGATAGCGAATGAGGAGTCTGAGAAAGGAGAAGAGCAGCATGAAATAGAGCTGGCCACTCAAAAGATACACATAAAATACCTCACTAGTCCTTGGTACAAAGAAATAGTCGAATATCTTTTAACACTCAACTGTCCTCCAAGTTGTGATAAGGCAAAATACAGAGCTGTAAGAATGAAATCACAGAAATACATAGTTGCTAATGGGAAGCTATATTGGAGAGATCCTTTAGGAATATTACTATTGTGTCTTACAGAAAATGAATTGGGGAATATAATGACAGAATTTCATGAAGGAATCTGTGGAGGACATTACAGCTGAGGGCTACAGCCCATAAAATCCTGAAGGCTGGTTTCTACTGGCCGAAATTATTTGCAGATGTTTTTGTTTGGGTCAGAGCCTGTGATAAGTGCCAAAGATTTGCAGAAAGACAGAAATTAGCAGCTCTGCCCTTGATTCCTGTTCATGTAAATGAACCATTTCAGAAATGGGGATTAGATTTTATAGGGGAGATACATCCCCCGTCAAGTGGCCAACATAAATGGATACTAACAGCCACAGATTATTTTACAAAATGGGTGGAAGCCATACCTGCAAGAAATGCTATAGATGCTGTGATAATCAAATTTGTGGAAGAAAATATCATATCCAGGTTTGGCTGTCCTGCTAGAATTGTAACAGATAATGCACAGGCCTTCAAGTATGCAAGATTCATAAATTTCTGCCAGCAGTATAAAATTATATTGAATCACTCCATAGCTTATTATCCACAAGGAAATGGCTTGGCAGAGTCTTCCAACAAAACTCTGGTGAAGGCTTTGAAGAAAACTATAAATGAAAATCAGAGGAATTGGGATTCCCAATTAAATTTTTCTCTATGGGAAAATAGGATAACCAGCAAGAGAGAAATAGGGAAATCTCCTTATAAATCAGTATATGGATGAGCAACAGTGTTCCCTATGCAGTTAGCTTCGCCAGTGGCACGTTTCATGCAGGAAAATCAGGAAGAGCCGGATGATATGGTCAAAAGAATAAATCAATTAGTGGAATTGGAGGAAACACGAGACCAGGTGAATCAGAGATTAGCTGAATACCAGGAAAAAATGAAAAATATCTTTGATCGGCATGCAAAGGATCAAAAATTGCAAAATGGTGACCTGGTTCTCAGATGGGATGTCTGGAGGGCTGAAAAAGGAAAGCACGGGAAATTTGACCCCCTATGGTTTGGTCCATTTAAAATTGTGGGACTAGGAGGTAATAACATGTTTACATTGGAGAATTTGCAGGGTGACTTGTTGGACTCCCCTGTGAACGGCCAATTCCTAAAACCCTACTTCCAGTTTTAATTCAGGCAGAGAGAGCTTGATGTATTATATTGTATATAGGTTTCATTCAGACTTTAGTTTAAATAAGGTGGGTAAGCCGATGAATTTTTGAAGAAGATATAAAGGGATTAAAGAACAAAGTTCATATATAGGACGATCAGAGGTCTGCAGGTTCTCGACATGTCCAAGGATGAACATGCCGTCCCCAGCTGGAGCCAATGTTATTCATGCCAACTCCTCGTTCAAGTTTTTGGCCACTGATCCCATCCAAATCTGTTCAAACCTCATTTCGCGGCCAAAGATCTTCATATTTTACCTATCGTTACCCTTTCTGCTCAAAAAATGCATTTGGAAAAGGTTTAAAATCCGCAATTTAAATTATATCAGGCCTGGCCCCCGAAATCTTAGCCCCCCCCTCTGTTTTGATTCCCATCAGACTCAGGCGCAAGACCGTATGCCAGACAGGCGGGAGCTTATCGCCTTATGTTTTTCGGGTAAAGCCATAGCCGTCCGATCCAACAAAAATCAACGGTCCGCAATCAAATCATACGTGGTGGCCCCTGCGCCTGAAAACCAGCGGTTAATTCCGCATCGCCATTGCTGGGCGAGCGGTATTTCCCTTGGAGCCAGCGATTCCATAGATCGCATGACAAGTGTCCAAGTGTATGATGACTGAAACCACCCATTTCGCGCGTTAAATATCAGATCAAGGATGGGTAGCAGAATTCACCAGCGTCGTTGGATCCGTCAGCCTTCATCCAATGGTGGCCGTCCTCCGAAGTCGCACTAGATTTAACACAAGCACATAATGCTAGGGTCCACCATTCCGCCGCTGCACGATGCATTCTCAACTGTTGATTTCATTTTCAATCACGTGGCCCAGAATTATTGACATAGCCCTTTGACCAACCAAGCCTGTCTCCACGTCACCCCTTCCGCTTGACCTTTCGTACGCTCACGTGGCACTATCATTACCCTCCACCATTCATGTACTCCATTTAGGTGTCATATTTCAGTGTTTAAGTTACGGGTTTTCTCTACGTTCATTCATCGTGTTCCCCTGCATCCTCCTTCGCCACCCTGCATCATCTCACCATTTTGTTCAGTCTGTGTCACCGTTGCCATGGCTGCCACCACATTCACCACCCCTATGTCCAGTCTTGTAATATGTTTGTGTGTTTTTGCAGGTTGCAGTGACAAGAACCCTCCATTAATCTCCGCCTTCACCACAGAGGTCGAGGACGCATCCAGAAGTCTGCCTGCAGAGGAAGAGTTTATGACCGAAAGCTCAGGGTAGTTGTTATGATATGACCTCATTAATGGGAATAGAAAGAAAATCCATCGAACCCCTCAGAGCAATACAAAAGGTAGGTTCTGGTAGCTGAAGATATTAATTTCGCAGCATAAAATATCAGTGAAAGGCCGAGAAACACAGCGCCCTGTATTAAAGATTTTGGATTTAAATTCAAATGTTGGAAGGCACAGTGCTCAGAAAGCAATATTCTCAAGGTGGTATTCAGCCGAGTTCCCTTCAGGGACGTACAGAATGTTCACGAAGAATTATCCTCATGCCCTGCTCCTGAAGAGATTTTCTTCCAGTTCATTTATTTCTAGAGGTAGATTGCAAAGTACAAATAATTATATTCAGTCATTCACAGTATGGGCGTGAATGTTTTCCGCCGCTTTGTTTCAAATCAGACTATTAAATGTATATCACCTACCTCACTATCTAGAGCTTTCTATCTCCTCTATAAAAACCAGAAAGAAAGACATTGTAAAGGTTCCATATTTTTATCAGAAAACTGTGTAGTGAGAAGTTTTTGTATACATCTTGTAAAATTTCTGTATGAAGGCTCAGAGCCCGTAGGGTTTCAGTGAGGAGGAGTTATAACTGTAATGAGGATTCTGGTCTTTGGTATCCCACAGTATGTAATCTCTTCTTATGTGTTAATATAATATCTCATTTCATGCTATTTATCTTCTTGTATCATGTTCTAGAATGTGAGTGGCTCACTGGTCTTAAGTAAGGATTCATCCTAGTTGGTGCCCATACTTAGATTAGTCAAGCGCTTTAAATAGGCCTAGTCATGATATACTGTTCCATGTTCATTTCATCCATATTTTCCGCTATATTAGTTACTTGAGGAGGGTGCTTTTAAAACGCCATTGTCATGTATGGATTCTTAGTTGGATAAGCCCATATGTGGTTTTGTTGTGTATCTGGGTATCAACCTCATGCTAACTAGTATCTTCTTCATGTTTCTTCACTACATCCACTTTCTGATATTTGATTTCTGTGGCATATTATTTGAACTGGCCCTCTTTGCAGTAAGCTGTCTCTTAACTATTTGATGCTTTTATATTGAAGTTTTTACAAGCTGTTCCTACATTTTTCTTATCCTTGTATCAGTTTCTGAGAGAGTTTGGTCCCATTTCAATTAATTTCCTTGTTTTACAAGAGATAGCAGGAGAGCTTTTGGATTGACAACCCAAGCTATATTATGCGCTCCTTGTTATGATAAGATGTCCTAGGCACTGGTCTATGGCAACTCTAGGCTGTCTCTAGGGGGGACAAAAATTGTCTACAACAGATCATAAAATCACATGTGATAAGGGTTGTGGAGATATGTTAAATGTTGGGCATGCATTTCTCTTAAGCCCAATGAACATTTTTCTAAATGTTGAGCATGCATTCTCCAATAGAGTAAAATATAAAGAAAACTTCAACAAGTAAATGAAATATAGAGAGAATTCGAGCATAGTAAATAGAGTAATTATTTTAATAAGCTTTAACACTTTTTGTTTGTCCTTAGTTAGTAGTCATCCAACCTTTCATTTTCAGAGTCGAGAACATTAAAGGTCAATTCCTAATTATCTTTCTCTTTTCTTTTTGATGTTTTCGGTTTATATATGGTCCACTAAAGCTCCATCTCAATCAGTTAGGATGACTCATTTCTTATTTATAGATATTACAAAACTTTATTAAAAACATTTGTATATTTATGAAAGAATATTCCCAGAGAATTATTTGGGGCACATAGCTAATGTTATTTAAAGATTTTAAATTTAAAGCATGATATTTCAAGTGTGTGTCTCTTCAATTCCTTTATGATTTAATTGAAATATCATGTTAATTTCTTTACATATGTGGTCCTATTACTTTCATATTTCTCAATGATATGTTTTACTTTACTTCATGTTATGCTATATATTTTGTGTTGTGATATTCCTCATTCTATTCCTTTGATTCTTGTATAATATAATCTCTACAAGCGTTATTATGAATATCTATTTTGAGAAACCCTAGTCCTATCTTAAGTATTCACTATGCTAGGCATACATATTGTGGGCATGTTCTTAAGGGTTGGGTGTGCATTTCTAGCATGCCTTTGGCACGCATTTTGTGTCTTGGGCATGCATTTTCGCATTGATGGAAGTCTTGTGCCACACATTTAGTATGCTAAGAATGCATATCATCGGCGCGGATTTTGTTATTGTATAATATGTTTTCTTAGGAATTTATTCCTCATTTTTTTCTTCAATGATTACTCAGGAATCCTTATGATCAGAATCTGGATCAAGGGCAAAAATTAACTAAAAATGAAAGTGCTTAGAATTGCACCAAACTAGATTCAAAACGACCGACCTGTTGCAAGGAATCCAACGCAACTTGTTTCGTTGAAAACCGAGTTCGGATGAAAGAGTTATGGTATGTTGATCATCGTTTAGAACATGCAAATTTAAAAAAAAAATATTGCAGAATAGGTACAGCTGATGACATGGCAATCTAGTCAGCATGCAGAAAATCTTCTTCAGTTTTTAGTCCAATGGGACTGTGACAAGTGTCACAATTGGATTCGCCAGTTTGGTTTATGAAGATAAAAATTGTCTAATGTCCTCCAATGTTGAATTTGGGTTCATTAATTTTTATGTATTGGAAATTAATTTTTAATATATTAAGGTTGGTTTAATATATTACATATATAAATAAATATTTAATATATTATATGGTTTTTTTTAAAATCATATATATATATATATATATATTAAATTCCAAAATCTTAATATTATTAAATCCACATATTTTAATTAATGTTTAATACGTGGGCAATAAAGTTTATATGGTCAAGGAATATGGTTTTTAAACATGCGCGTTAGCATATTAAAGTTTGAAGGAGTTTACATTATCAAAGGTTCTGAAAACAAGGGTTCGGGCTTTATAAACATTACGTTGCAAAATTTATAAAGAGGGGGTCGAGGTCGGAGTTTGAACGCATGACTTCCCCCAAAACACATATCTTTTTACCATTACACCATGAGCCTGTACATTATAAATTACTGCAGCGGACTTGAATTTAAAGGTTACGGATTCCAGGAGGAGCGGGAGGGGCAAACCCCTCCCCATATGACCACAACCCATGACCAGAGGTGGGGGCTACGGGTTAAATGCACCATTAGCGCTAACCACCCACTAATCCACACTTAAATCTAATTAAACTCCGATTTTAGTTTGGCGGAGCACCAAATTCGTTGGCAGTTCCAAAATTAGCAAAGGTAATTGACAGTTAGCCAGATTTAGTGGAGCTTTTCTAGGCCAGAATTGAATGAGGCCTATCTTGGTCAATATTCGACCAATTTTTGCTCAAGGATAGTCATTCTTAGTAGATTGGCATACTATGTATCCATTGGAACAACTTGCAGAGGAAATGTATCTCATCTACAGGCGTTTTAGGCACGTTGAATAATTTTGAAGCATAGGGCCACCAGGAGGGAAGGCCACGCCCAGATCAGCTGAAGGCCAATTTCAGTGAGTGAATAGTCAATTTTTGATGTACTTAATGCTATAAACACATTGATATAGTTTATATGGATGTTTATGCACATATAAAGGTTCTTTTGTCACTTTGGAAATTAAACAAATCCATGGCCACCGAGATTGGAGGTCAAGCCTAAAGGAGCTGGTAACCAAATTCAAAGATTGAATAGTTATTTTTTGGGTATTTGAGTGTTCTAAAGCCAATGGTATAGTTTGTAAATCCATTGGAGGAATATTGGTACTTGTAATTAGACATTTCACTCATAATCCCAAGAGGGCCTAGCTAGTTAAAACGGGTCCATAGAGATGTAGCCTAGGAGGGGTGAACTCCATCATCATCCATTGTATTATGTGATTGATGTGAGTTATGTTTCTGCATTTCATTTGCTGTATATGAGTTTTTAAAATTTAATTAACTCATAATTTGATCATAAAATACACATGAAACTACACACTTAAACCCCTTCACAAATGGTTTAATGAGACGATCCTTAAACACATTTTTAATACTGATGAGGGAGCTTGCATAGTAATAACAAGTTTTCCCATATTTAGATCAAGTTGGTATCAGATAAATTTTTTAGCTCATTTTAGCCAATGATAGCTAATTCTTCTATTGGTTCTATAGCTATTAGTTGTTGAATTTGTGCGAGGAGAATTTAACAATTTTCGAAGTTTATGTGTGAAGGAAAAGAAGGTCAAAATTGAGATCTGAAATCTCAATTCATAGCAAAGAAGCTTTGTATGCATTGCATGTGTGATGACAGCTTCATTAAATGACGTTTCAAGTCTATCTTCCTTACAAAAACTCTTTGATAAAGAGATGTTGCAGAAACTCTACATCATAATTGATATGATGCAAGAGAAGTATGAAGATAATAGGGAGAGCATTAAACTTCAAGAGCAGTTGATTGCCATGAATGAGGAGAAGCAATAGCTTCTTGAAAATATGCATGAGATGGAGACTCAGCTCCATATTGCAAATGAGAACCTTGAAAATATGTATGAGATGGAGACTCAACTCCATGATGCCAAGGAAACCTTAGCCAGGTATGTGCTTGAAAAATATGTATGCAGTTCAAGTTTATCTTCAATTTACTCTCAAAATGAATGTGTAGGTTCTTTTGAAAGACACACTAGAGGAATAGGGTCCAAATTATTGATGAAGATGGGCTATGAAGGTAAAGGATTGGGCAAACATGCACAAGGCATAGTTGAGCCAATTGTTGAGGAAAGACCTAAGTATTTGGGCATTGGTTATGGAAAACATGATGGAGAAAGCTCTAAAGCCAAGGATGCATATGAAGGTGTTCCAAGGACTTTCATTTCCTGTTCATTACCTCAAGCTTGTGAAGATTGTGTTCATGAGGAATGAAAAAATTTTACACCCACTTTGCAATAAGGTTCTCATAAGCATGCAACTAATGAGAATGGCGAACAAGAGGATGTTGAAATCTCTACAGTCATTGAATTCATTGTTGGTATTCCAAAGATAGCCACTACCTCATCAAATTCATCTCCTCAAGAAGGCAACAAAGGTGAATGTTCAAGGTATAAATCTGTTTTTAATTAAGTTTCTTTTGATTATGATAAACATGGCAAATTCTCACATAATATTTAGAGAAAAGTTGCATGTTCCTTTTTAGGTTTGGATAACCATAATGTTTCAAGGTGTTAGAAGAAGATAACCATGCACATGAAGCTTTCAAAGTAAAGGAGGTAGGAAAAGAAGAGGCAATTGTTTTGCACTCATTTCCATAAGCAAGGTCATCTTGTAGACAAGTGTTGGACTTTGTATCCAGCAAGTCATCCACAACATTTGAAAAATGTGGAGAAACAGAATAGAAAGAATGGGAAAGAAGATTCCATAATTGATGTGAGATGTTGATTCACATGAGAATGATGTGCAGTTGAAGGAAGTGCCATTGAAATGGTTTGGTAAGAGATGGTTATATTTCTTATCCAATTAAGACTTTGCATGTCTTTTGATGTTGATGCATTTATTTTCCAATGGAATGCATGTTGCATGTGTACGCCAAGAAGATGATTGAAAGTGGAGTATGTTGACTCAATTTATTGTAGCAAAATTTGTTCATTTCAGCTTTAAGTACATGTACATATGAATGGAGTTCTTGTACTTATGATTGTACTTGTGAGATAGTTGAAGAATTGTATACATGCATGAGAGTTTGTGTGTATGAATAGTGGAATTATGATGGTTTCATTGTGCTTGAACGTGCATGAGTAATTGACTTATGTTGGTTGATTGCTTTGTTGAACATGTATGTTGTCAACTTGAGAGTGTTGATCATTTTCCACATGCATGAGTGTCGACTTGTGTTGATCGATTGTGTGTTGCATGCATGTCATATCGACTTGGAAGAGTTGATTTTGTCTCCAAAGATGGAAAGGAGATGTTGACGAAGTGTTTCATGAGATGTGAATTTTCTTTTTTTTTGGAAAAGAATCGTCAAATTATTTCATATGCTTATGCTTGACTTGAGAGTCAGTTGTTTGAAGAGGCATGTTTTTTTCGGCTTGTGTTTGGTTGGTAATTTTGACACCAAGATGTGAGAGTACATGGTGTTACACAACATTTGTCACTGTCCCTGCATTCCCTATTCTGAATGCTTGCGGGCCATCATAGTGACCCCTATGTACTATCACACATCATGATGAATGTCATTTCGTCCCTTAACATGCTAGGAACAAAATCTCCATTGACCATTCCTGAAGTAGACCCTTAAAAACATATACTTTTGGGTCGGCACAATGGTGTAGTTATGTCTTCGCGCCGATGGCCAGAATTGCACTAGGCCTCGTGCCATGGTCACTCTGTCTCTGAAGAGCCCCCGTGTTGAGCTACTTTTGGAAGGTCTTTTAATATGGAAGAAAAGCTTCTAAGATCTAACATCTTTGTGAGCGAAGTCATGGATGTTTGTTCGACTATATGTGGTCGAGTTTCTCTCTTTGGCCTTCTAGTTCCTACAAAAATGCAACTTCCCAAAGGGATAAACCTTTCCTCCACCATATGAGGATTCCAAAACTCTTCCTCCACTCCTATAAATTCCTCTTCATCCCATTGATTTTGCTAGCTAGAATAGATCAAGAGCTGATAGAAGAGAATAGTCCATAGTTGTGTGAGAGAGTTTAAGCCTTTCGCTTGTTTAAGTCAATCGACAAACGAATTCTTGGGAGATGTGCCCGACTGAACCGACAAAGGAGGTCTACAACGTCAAGGCGCATGTTCTAAAATCCCTTTTATATATTAATATGACATGAATTATTTCTAGTTCCATCTTTTGTCTATGTTAATATTCAAAGTTTCTAACTCTCCTTGACTAGTTGGATAGTCGTAAATGAATATGCATGCTTGTATGCTATTGGTGTTTGCTTGATCTTTGTGCAGGTGTGTAAACATCGCTACCAACATAGCACAAACCTTGAAGGAAAAATATTGAGGGATCACCGCAACATACTACATCAAGAGCGTTGGATTGAGGTAGGACATCTATTCCAATCCGTATTTCATTTATGAACTAGGAATTTAGAAACTAGCATGTTCTCTTGTTGCTAGACCCACCCTAGGGCTAGAGGGATCGCCTCTAGCCATAGAGGGGATTTTCCTGCACAACACATGGCGATGTTCACATGTTGTGAAATTTTTTTCTTTGAAGGAGCAAGAGGATATGTCATCTAGTTGTTTCTTGTATGTGTGTTGTGAAAAGATGTCGAAAAAGTTTGCAGCCATTATAGACCATTTTCTGTGTTGACGCCAAGAAGCGAAGGAGATGGCGAATGCATTCTTCCAGATGTGGAATTTGGAACCGTGGAGGTAAAAGAATGGTCATTTATTTTCTTATTTTTACTGATGTTGGAAGCTATTTGTTGTAGTTCACTCATTGCAAAGGAGGAACATGATTCTTAGTGGGAAGGCACCGAAGAATCAATTTGGTACAAAAAAGTGTTATATCAGCAAACAACCAACAAGTGTTCGATTGGGTCAACAACAAAATGAGAATAGTGGTTGAAGAGCCAAGCCATTTGCAAGGCAAGGCAAGGCATGTTAGTGAACCGAAGTGGTTGTCATAACAATTTCTCCAAGTAGAATCAAGATTATAGAACTTGGGAAACAAAAGAGAGTTCAACTCTTATGAGATAACCAACTTTTGTGGGTCCAAAAGCATGTCAGTGGGAAGGAGTGATCAAAATCTAGATCAGGGGCAAAAGTTAGCTCAAAAATAAAAGTGCTCAGAATTGCACCAAACTAGATTCAAAGCAACTGACCTTTCGCAAGGAATCCAACTCAACTCGTTTCATTGAAAACAGAGTTCGAATGAAGGAGTTATGGTCTGCTGATCGCCGTTCAGAACATGAAAATTTAAAAAAAAAATTTCAAAACAAGTACAACTGATGACATGGTAGTCTAGTCAGCATGCAGAAAATCTTCTTCAGTTTTTAGTCCAATAGGACAATGACAAGTGTCACAATTGGATTCGCCAGTTTGGTTTGTGAAGGTAACAATTGCCCAATATCCTCCATTGTTAAGTTTGGGATCATTAATTTTTATGTGCTCTAACTTTTTTTTTAATATTTTAAAGTTGGTTTAATATATTATATATATAAATAAATATTTGATATATTATATGATTTTTTTTAAAATCACACACACACACACACACACACACATATATTCCAAAATCATAATATTATGGTTTGTATTAACATATGGTGGAGTGATATTAACGGCATATTAAAGTTCGAAGGAGTTTATATTATCAAAGGTTGCGAAAAAAAGGGTTCGGGCTTTATAAGCATTACGTTGCAAAATTTATGAAAGGGGGTCAAGGTCAGGGTTTGAACTCGTGACCTCCCCCCAAACAACACACCCTTTTACCATCACACCATG
Organism: Pinus albicaulis; assembly: GCA_034641835.2. Taxonomy (NCBI): domain Eukaryota; kingdom Viridiplantae; phylum Streptophyta; class Pinopsida; order Pinales; family Pinaceae; genus Pinus; species Pinus albicaulis. Next base: position 331,507,201 of record CM076578.1, on the reverse strand, counting down.
AGCCTATACCTTGTAAATTATTGCAGCCAAATTTAATTTAAAGTTGCGGATTCCAGGAGGAGCAGGAAGGGCCAACCTCTCCCCATAAGACCACAATGCATGACCAGAGGGGGGGGCTACGAGTTAAACACACCATTAGCACTAACCACCCACTAATCCACACTTAACACTAATTAAAATCTGATTTTAGTTTGGCGACCAGTTTGGCGGAGCGCCAAATTCACTAGTAGTTCCAAAATTAGCAGAGCTAATTGGGAGTGAGCTAGATTTAGTGGAGCTTTTCTAGGCCAGAATTGAATGAGGCCTATCTTGGTCAATTTTTGACCAATTTTTGCTCAAGGATAGTCATTCTTAGCATATTGGCATGCTGTGAATCCATTGGAATATCTTGAAGAGGCAATGGAGCTCATCTACAAGTGTTTTAGGCACGTTGAATAATTTTGAAGCCTAGGGCCACCAGGAGGGAAGGCCATGCCTAGATTAGCTGAAGGCCAATTTCAGTGAGTGAATAGTAAATTTTTGATGTATTTGATGCTCTGAACACAGTGGTATAGTTTATAGAGGATTTGGAGCACATACAAAGGTGATTTTGTCACTTTGGAGATTAAACAAGCCCATGGCCACTAGGATTGGAGGTCAAGCCTAAAGGAGCTGGTAACCAAATTCAGAGATTGAATAGTCATTTTTTGGGTATTTGAGTGTTCTGAAGCTAATGGTATAGTCTGTAAATCCATTGGAGCAATAATGGTGTTTGTAATCAGACATTTTACTCATAATCCCAAGATGGCCTGGCTAGTTAACGTAGGTCCATGGAGATGTAGCCTAGGAGGGGTGAACTCCATCATCATCCATTGTGTTATGTGATTGTTGTGAGTTATGTTTTTGCATTTCATTTTCTATATATGAGTTTCTAAAAGTTAATTAACTCATAATTTTATCATAAAATACACATGAAACTACACACATAAAACCCTTCAGAAATGGTTAATGAGATGATCCTTAAACACATTTTTAATACCGATGAGCGAGCTTGCATAACAATAACAATTTTTCCCATATTCAAATCACCTTATGAAGTATTATTCATGACCTAATATGGATATCATTAAGGTCAAGAGGAGTAATCATATAGGTTTGAAAATTTTGCAGCTCAACATTGTAAGCAGGTTGAGCTACTTTATTATTTAGGTTTGGAAGTGGTTGTTTAGGTAGCTAGGTAGGTTTTTGTGGAGGTTGTGTTGATGGTAACTAAAGAGGTTGGCTAAAAGTCAATTGTGGTTGTGGATTTAATTGTGGAGGAGGTTGATATTGAGGATAAGGAGGATATGGAGGAAATGATGGTAATATTGTTGAGAATATTGGGGATTATTTCCCCCATGTGTCCCTCGCCAACCTTGTTGCTACGGTTGATTTTGAGTTTGAGGTGGCCATAGTTGCCAAGGTAAGGGTGTATTCCAATTTATTTGTGGAATTTGTTGATAAACATGAAATTGCTAAGTAGTATCCTAAATAGTACCTAAATGTCGAGCTTGCCAAAGGCTTCTTGGTGCTACAATACAAAGTTTTTCTAGGGCTTCATTTGTGCCATCATCTTCTTGATAAACTACTTTAAGTCCAGGTAGAGATGGGCAATAGGATCCTTTGTTGCATGATTTTCTACACAAATAAAACAAATTTCGTTGGTATCCAAAGGACAATCTTTAAAAGGATGTTTTTTTCTACATCTAGGACAAAATATGGATAATGTTGCATTTTATACCTTTTCCTCGAGTTTAACTCTTAGCATATCAATTTGCTTACTTAAATTTCCAAGAATATTAGTTTTAATTTTTTCAATAAGTGACAAATTTCAACTCTACTTACCACACTTGATGGATTTACTTACTCTAGCCATGGTTGGATCCCAGGGGCTTTTACCATATTTGGCTCTTCCTCATGATATATGCTTGCCTAATTCACATATTTCTTCAAAAGTGAGTTGAGATACATCTTCTTTACCCATCAAATTCAAGAGATCAATCCACTCATCTCTAATTCCTCATAGCAAAAGAGCTTTGAGAGTGTCAAATCCTAATTTATCTTTCTTTGTTCTCTTGACGTTGTAGACACATCTTTCTACACTAACTTCAATATTTTCATCCTCTCTTTGACTCATTTTGAAAACTTCTTCCTTAAGATCATGTTCAATACACTAATCTTTCAATTTTTCTAGAAAGTTATTTCATTGCATCCCAATATCTTACAAAATCTGTTCCCAATCCCATGAACCATCTTAAAGTCCCATCTTTTAATTCAACTAAAAATAGTTTTAATTTTTTAGCATCTTGCAAATAATCATAACTTCTACATAACACTTCAAACTAAAAAATAAAAACTTTTGAGTCTTTAGTTCACATACCATAAAAATTTGGAAATTTATGAAAAAATGTTCTTCATATTGACACTAATATCTATATCTTCAATGGGAAAACCAAATGCATCTCTTTCACTATCATTATCTTCATATTCTCCTCTTACTCCTCCATTTGGAGGTCTTCTTCCACCTTTATATTTTAATATATTTTACTACTGCCATAAAACATTAACATTTTACTTAATACTTCAAAGTTAATAGGTTAACTTTATATTACAAAGTTGAAAGTTCAATATTTTGACCTCCACCTTTATATTTTAATATATTTTACTACTGCCATAAAACATTAACATTTTACTTAATACTTCAAAGTTAATAGGTTAACGGTATATTACAAAGTTGACCGTTCAATATTTTAACTTAATATTGGACCATATATATTTAGCATTTATTTTAATATTATATATATATTTTATATTTATATTAAATTTAATATATTTATATATTAAATTTAATATTTTTATTGAATTTTATGTTTAAATATTTAGTTATACGTTTATGTTTAAAAGATGTTTTATGTCTATATTTATGTTTGAAAGTTTCCCTTTATAAACTATAATAAATTATAAGTTTAATTTAAATTAAATTATATGTTTTTAAGTTACATTATTAATAATTTAATATTATATATATTTTTTCAAATATTTATGATAAATTAGGTTTATTGAATGTTATGTTTATATATTTAATTATACATTTATATCTAAGGGTTTATATTTTATGTTTATGTATATATTTAGAAGTTTGTATTTTAGGTTTATAAATATATATTAAACTATACACTTAAATTAAATTAAATGTTATATTTTTAACTAATTGTTTTTAGTGAGATTTTTTGGAAGTGTTTTTGGTGGATTTTTTCAGTCTAATTTCTCTAAAATCTATTATTGAAATCACAAGCTATTTCACATCAAATTTCTTAGCCCCATTTAAGCACCAGAAAAAAAAATCTTACTAAAAACAACTGCTTTTTATTTTTAAGTTACATTATTCATAAATTAAATTAAATATTATATATTTTTAAGTTACATTATTAAATATATTATGCTCTTTGGGTTTTTTCTGCGGGGCTCATGTTCCCGCTTCACACTGGGTGGCGAGTCAACTTTATTTTTAATTTCCTTTAAAATATTTTCAAGGGGTAGACTCTTCTTTTATGTTAAAGTCTCAGCTCTTGCTAAATCATAGAATCTAGTATTTCTGACTTGGTTGCTGGAATACTCTGGTGTTATATTGGCAGCCCCGAGAGTCATTGATTGCGCCGAGAGGCGCATCTACAGCCCAGTATGACCCCGATGTTGGGTATGTCATGTTCTCATACAATAATAATTAAAAAAATTGATTAATGTCAGCTTAAATTTTAAATAAAAATTAAGTATCGGCTCAACAAATAAATTTTAATAGTCATATAAATAAACAAAAAAGAAATTAAAACAACAACTCAGTTCTGCAATTATTTGATTGACAGGGTGAGGTGGATTCACATTTGGTTCACGGCTCTAATTCCAGGTAAATATCCCAATCATTTATATTTCCTTCTCTCTGTTGAATTATTTGCATTTTCCTTCATAGCTTCGTCACGATCTGGGGTTTGATCCGTTCGCTTATCACAATTACTATATAGGGTATTGGATCTGGACCAGTAAATGCAAAACCATATCTGTTGTCACGACACCGTTTTCCTAGAAATATTCTACATATGTATGGTTTTTGTATATATTTTGTGATTACAGTGGGCTTTGGTTATTTATATTTTATCCGGCTTTGGTTATATTTTATCCAATTGAATTGCAGTCTGGAGTTCACGAGTCCAATTCCTTTGGGAAAAAGAAATAATGTCAATTCCTTTGGGAAAAAGAAATAATGTCAACAGTGTGCCCATTCCATATCCTCGTTTTGATCACTGTAGGTCACCCAGCAATAGAGTTAGCTTCTGATATTGAAAGAATTAAGTTTTCAAAACTGGCTAAGATCATTGAATACCAACAGAACAAGAGAGATAGTACAACCCTTCGTGAAAAAATTCTTCCTCTATAAAGAAGTAAGCAACTAAATCATTAAGGTTAAGGTTGCACTATCTCTCTTCTACTATGGGGGTTCGAGAGGAAAACATGCACGGTGAACAAAGCCATAACCAACAAGAAACACATTCGCCAATCGTTGAAGACCAAAGATAGTACAAACTATCTTAAGAATATTTTTTACTCTATAAAGAAGTAAGGAGACATATTAATAAATTGGAGGTTGTACTATGTCTCTTCTAATAAGCTTGGGGTTGTGATATCTCTCTTTTGCTATGGGTCTCCGCCATGAAAACAAACACGTAGAACAAAACCATTACTAGCAAGAAAAAACATTTGCCACTCTCTAATACCTAAATCATTCATCGTAGATACCAAATGCTCACAATGAATAATATCACAAAGATCAAGAGAATCTGCACGAGATTACCTGAATCTCCATGGTTCACATAATCTTTGAAATCGCCAGGGTTTTAATATATTATATTTATTGGGTCAAATGCGAATTATGCAATTACATAATGGTAAGTTCTCACTTGGGTTCATCGAAACCTCCAGAAATCTTTTCCACTTACTTTGGCTATCAGAACTATTGAAGGAGACTCATCTATTGATGAGGTGTCAACCATCTCAGTGTTGTCAATATTAGGGTTTCTTATCAACGGAGGAGAGCGAGAGTGAGTTGTTATGGAAACTAAACATTTTTATTTTTTGGTGGGAGTATGAAAATTTTCATAACATGGTAGTTTTTCACTATTTATGTGATTGACACCTGTATGGTGAAGCAGAGATTGAAGAAACTATAATTTAAAAGCATGCTTATAGGCAATGCAGACAATACTCGTTTTGAAAGATAGCAAGGAAAAATTGTAAAATGTGTTTCGGAATTGATTCTTCATAAAATTACTTAATAATGCCTTTTACTTCTGAATTGCGTTATAGACATAGAAAGAGTTACAGAAGTTAATGGAATAAAAAATCCATATAGGTTATCATTGTAGATTTTAATCATTTGTCAAATTTAATTTTGTATGAAAGCACTCACTATAGAAACCATTATCTACCAGCTGGAAAGGGCGAGAAAACATTATGCATTAGAAAACAATAGAAAAAAAGATGAAAATAAATATGGATATTTACTATTTCCACTAAAAAAAAGATGAAAATTAATTTCAGTGTAGATGTTGATTTCTAATTATATTTGACTACTTCCACTAAATAAATAAAGCCTCTTTTTATATTTACTCCATAAACCTCTTTATATTTACAATAAGTCAAAAAAGAAGTTTTATTTAGGTGAAGCCTATATGCCAAATACCATGGGCCAAATTATTATTAATACTATGGGCTAAATACCATATTTATAAAAGAGCTATGGTAAATAAATAAATCAATATAAAAGAGGTATAAAGAGGCATGATAAATATATAAAAACATATCAAATATCATTATAAATCAACATCTAATTATATACCAAGTCTATGGGCCAAATACCATTGTAAATAAAATAGGTATGGTAAATAAATAAAACCTATTTTTTATATTTACTCTATAAATCTCTTTATATTTACCAACACTCAAAAAATAGGTTTTATTTAGGTGAATCCTATAGGTCAAATACTATGGGCCAAATTATTATTAATATCATGCAAAAAAAACCATTATTATCCCTAATATTAATATCAAAATATTAATAATAATATTATTATTATTAAATCTAATATTCATATTAATATTATTATATTTAATAACTTTCGATTAATACAATATTAAATTTTCTATATTATTATATACATTAATGTATCATGATATATATTAACTCTAGATATATATGGAAGGGAAGAACAAAGACATAGAGTGATAGAGGTGGAGAGATAGAGGGAGTGAGAAGGGAGAGATGGGGATAAAATCAAGGAGAGGGGAGAGGAGGAATGAAGAGAGAGAGGGAGAGAAGTGAGAGAGTTAGAAAAGGGTATGCGAGGAAGAGGGAGACATAAATATGGAGGGGGGGAGGGGGGGCCGGGGGGCAGAGGAGGAGAGAGGGATGGAGATAGTGAGAGGATTGGAGGGCAGAGAGAGAGAGAGAGAGAGTTATGGGGGAAGAGAGAGGATTAGAGGGAAAAGAGAGAGATGGGGAAGAGAGAGGGAGGTAGGAGAGGAAGGGAGAGAGAGGAAGGAAGAGAGAGAGGAGAAGAGAGGGAGGGAGATAGGAGGAGAGGGAGGGATAAAGATATGGAGTTGAAGGGAAGAATAAATACATAGAGAGTGAGAAGTGGAGAGAGAGAGGGAGTGAAAAGGGAGAAATAGAGAGAGCGTGTGTATGTTTTGGGGTGAGATAAAGAGAAAAAGGAGAGATGGAGAGAATGGGGGGAGAAGGAGAGAGGGAGGGATATATTGACAGAGTTGGAGGGTGAAGAGAGGGAGAGAGAGGGAAAGAGAGAGATATAGACATGGGAGAGAAAGGGAGAAAGGGGAAGGAAGAGAGAGAGGATGTGAGAGAGTGGAGAGAGGGAGGGAAAGAGAGATGGAGTTGGAGGGGGAGAGAGGGAAGACAATTTATTTCACTAGATGCATTGATTTCATTGTGGATGGTGATTTCTAATCCTATTTGATTTCTTGCACTATATGCATTGATTTTAGTGTAGATGTTGAGAGAGAGAGAGAGAGAGAGCAAGAAAGAGGATTGGAGAGAGAGGAAGGACAAGAGAGAGGACTTGAGAGAGATGAAGAGAGAGATGGGGGAAGAGAGAAAATTGGAGGGAATATATATATAAATATATATATACAGAGAGAGAGAGAGAGAGAGAGAGAGAGAGATGGATTTAGGGGGGGAGAAAGGGAGGGAAGAAGAAATACAGAGGGATTGATAAGTGGAGAGAGAGAGATTAAGTGACAAGGGAGAGATGGAGAGAGAGTGTGTATGTTTTCGAATGAGATAAAGAGACAAAGAATGAGATATGAAGAGAAGGGATGAGAGAAGGAGAGAGGTAGGGATATAGTAACAGAGTTGGAGGGTGAAGAGAGAGAGCGATAGAGATGTAGGAGAGAAATGGAGAGATAGGAAGGAAATGGAGGATGTGAGAGAGTGGATAGAGGGAAGAAGATTTCATGCACTAGATGAATTGATTTAAGTGTAGATGGAGATTTTTAATCCATTTTGATTGCTTGCACTAGATGCATCGATTTCAGTGTATATGTTTATTTATAATTATATTTAATTTCTTGCACTATATGCATTGATTTCAATGTAGATGATTGCTAATCCTATATGTTTTCTCGCAATAAATGCATTGCTTTCAGTGTAGACGATGATTTTTTATCCTATTTGATTCCTTGCACTAGATGCATTAATTTCAGTGTAGATGTTGATTTCTAATTATATTTGACTACTTCCACTAGATGCATTGATTTCAATGTACATGATTTCTAATTGTATTTGATTGCTTGCACTAAATGCATCGATTTCAGTATAGATGGTGATTTCTAATCCTATTTGATTGCTTGCACTAGATGCATTGGTTTCAGTGATGATGGTTTCTAATATTATTTGCTTACTTGCACTAGATACATTAATTTCAGTGTAGATGTTGATTTCTAATCCTATTTGATTACTTGCATTAGATGCATCCATTTCACTGTAGATGTTGTTTTCTAATCTTATTTCATTGTTTGCATTATATGCATTGATTTCAGTGTAAATGTTGATTTCTGATTTGATGTAATTGGATGTACATTGATGGTACATTAATTTTAAAGTGATTGGATTAACATTGTGCATTAATTTCACTGTAAGCAGGCAAAATTATTGACAATGTACATTTATTTTTATGTTTTAGTAATTCAACCTATTAATATCGAAGAGCAAGAGAGAAAATGTATGATTTTTAGTACAATAGTTCCAAAAGAATATTTAAATGATTTATGATTTCAATTGTGCTTTTCAATATGAAAAGATGACAAAACTAACAAAAGTGACAATAAGAATAGTAGAAGAAAATAATTTGAGATTGATTGCAATGAAGACTATTTGTAATTGAGTGCATTCTTATTATTCACATTTTCTATTTGTAATTGAGTGCAAATTTTAAAATTAAAATGACCAGACATATTTAGCATATATAAAATTATTATATTTATATTAGATGTATTTACATATTATTCATACAATTAATCATATGTTCTATATATTTTCCTTGGTTTCACACAGCTGAAACCAGCCTAGATCCATCTAACTCCGGATCTATCATGCGCCGAGAGGGATCAAATCTCTCGAGGTGCAAACCTTTCCTCAAGTTTTACACTCAAAAAATAGGTTTGCACCTCTAGAGATCTGATCCCTTCGGCGCATGATAGATCCGGAGTTAGATGGATCTAGGCTGGTTAGTGACTAAGCTGAAGTATATTCCCCCCAGACTCAATCCCAATGGTTAGTGACTAAGCTGAAGCATATTCCCCCCAGACTCAATCCCAATCACGTTTGTCCATATATTTAAAAAATGGGAGAAACAAAAAAATAGAAGTCAAAGTGGGTTCATCTACCAAGGTAAAAAAAACAAAAAAACAAAAAAAATTGAAGATTTTTTTTGAAAAGATAACATATATTATTAAAAAAAAAAGAATTGAGAAAATGGAGAGTGAAAATAAATAAAACAATATATTAAAATATAAATTAAAAAAGATAATAAAATATAACAAGATTAAAAAAATAAAAATATGAAATATAAAAATTATTATGAAAATATAAATAAAAAAAATTTAATAAAATATAAAGTGATAAAAAAAAACATAAAATAAATTAGGTGGTCCTTGTGCGGCTGCAACGCCAAAGGGCAGCCAATAGGGCGGCAATAGCCACTCCTGCCACTCTGCCGACCTTTTGGTGCCTCGGCCAGAATAGGGTTCGCCCTTTTTCTGTTTTTTTTCGTTTTAAATATATATTAAAAAATATAATTATCTCTATAATTCAGTTTATAATTTTAAAGGAGATTTTATTTTCATTGTAATTTAGTTTAAAATTTTTAGTGAAATCTAACGTTTATTTTTTATAAATTATATTTTGTATTATAGCATTTCATGATTATCGTATTACAGTAAGCGTACATTTTATATCACATTTTCCAATAAGAAAAGAAAAAGATTAATGAGGATATAATGGTTTCTAGCGAGGAAATCTTGATCGTTTATAACGTGTTAAAGCATGCCTTACAGTAAGGATGTCAAATTACTTTCAAAATTCCTTAAATTAACCCCACAATATGATTTTCGATCCAATGCGAAGCAATTAAATTATTCGCATTCTAGAAGACCATGCACCCCACTTTCTCATATTCATGATTAATTCTAATTTGGATTTAAACCATGTGACCACATAATCCATATTCAATCTTACTATTATTGATTCCTAATCCGATTAATATCAAATAACTAATAATAATATATCATATCTAAAACATTTTCTATTCCTTCTTAAACTTTACGGAATCCAACCGATTAGTTAAGGTAAGTGATAATAACGAATTGGTACAACAACACCGCAGTAAATGATAAAAGTAGCGTACCACAGGACAACAACACCTGTGGAGTCCACAATACAAAATTTATGTTAATGAGTATCTGTGCTCCGCCTTTTCTAGAAACTTTGTCCACCAAATCACATGGAAACAACCTTCCATTTGGTCACAATTTTTAACACGAACATTCTGACTTTTAGTTTTGACCCCGATGTGTCAACTTTTAGTTTTGACCCTTCGTTTTCCAGAAAGTCCATAAAACCAACCTCCCTCCGTGTCCACACATGGAAGAGGCTATCATGGCATATTTGGTCACAATATATTCCAACTTTCATCTAGAATTCAATCACTACTCGCACGCACCCATCACCCATCTTTATATAAAATTGTATGATGATGACACTTATCCTAAAACATTTTTTTAGGAAGGATGGCAACCAAGAGAAATAATATCAAGATATAATAAAGCTACAACCCAATTTTCCCACACAGCAAAACCAGTTTTACATATTTATGAATTAAAAGAAATGATGTAATTTAATGGTATATATTTTGATTTTTTATTAAAATTGGGTGATAAATTTTTATAAGATTGTACTTTTTAATTATATTTTAAATATTAAATAAATTTAATATTTAAATTATATAAATTATAAAACCCATCAAATATTATAATTTTTAATTATTTAAAATATATAAATAAATTCAATACTTACAAAACATTAAATTATATAAATTATAAAATCCATCAAATTTTAAAGAGTGTCATCGGCGCATACGATTTCGATTGCGCTTACGTGACGCACATACGATTTCGAATGCGCTTACGTATCTTTGACTACGGACAAAGGACACGTGTGGCCGCCACGGAAATCCCAAGTAACCAAAATCATCGGGAGTGAGTTGGGCGGGGAACGAAAAAACAAAGAAAAACACCGCCAGCGCATCATCGAAGACTTTACTCACCTACTCTCTGGTCCTTTATAAACTCACCAAGTCAACCAGAGCCCATAGAATCCGCGCGATTTGAAAAAAAAAATCAGACAATTCGTCTTCACTGTGTATTGAATTGGGCGAGAATGGGGATTGAATTCGAGACGGGGAGAACACAGGAAAGGGGATGGGTGAGAGGCGCCATTATTGGGGCCGGAGCTTCTGGGACAGTTAGCCTCGCAATGAGCAGCTCTAATGGCGAACTCTTTGCAGTCAAATCCGCAGCCGGTTCTGGTGTCACTTTGGATAATGAATACCAGATCTTACGGCTTCTGGATTCTCCATACATTGTTCGCTGCCTGGGGTGCGGTTATAGCGTTGAGACCGGTGTGGAGGTGCACAATTTGTTCATGGAGTACATGCCAGGTGGCAGTTTAGCGGATCTGCTGACTAAATTTGGAGGGAGCCTGGACGAATCCGTGATTAGGGCTTTTACTCGTGGCATCCTACATGGCATTGATTACCTCCACAGGCAAGGGATTGTGCACTGTGATATCAAGGGGAAAAATGTTCTTGTGGGTGCCAATGGTGTGAAACTTGCGGACTTTGGTTCTGCTAAGAGGTTTGGTGATGGGGATAAGGACCAGGAGGCCCTGCGATTGAGGGGGACACCTCAATGGATGGCTCCAGAGGTGGTGAACCAGGTGGAGCAGGGGCCTGCTTCCGATATTTGGTCTCTTGCCTGCACTGTGCTTGAGATGGCCACTGGCAAGCCTCCATGGAGCCATGTTTCCAGTCCCCTCGCTGCAATGTACAGGATTGGATGCACAGAGGAGCTGCCTGAGTTGCCTGCATCGCTTTCACTTCAACTCCGGGATTTCCTAGAGAAATGCTTTCGTAGGGATCCGAAGAAGAGGTGGACCAGTGAAGAACTGTTGAACCATCCTTTCCTGAATGAGCAGTGCTCTATCATAGAGGCAGAGGAGGCCATTAAATGTCCGAAATCCCCAGTTAGTCATCTGGATTTTAGGAATCAAGTATGTGATTCCTACTCTTCTGAAACTACTTCCATTCCTTCACTCAATACCTCGAGCCCAACTGGAGAATGCAATGGGGAGTTGAATAGAGCAGTTGAGAAATGTCCAAGGCCTTCTCCCAGGGACAGAATGATGGCACTGGCCACAGCTTGTAAATTTGAAGATGTTGTTGCTAACAGCCCTAATTGGATCACAAGCCCTCATGGTCAGTGGATTGTTGTGAAATCTTCCAGAGGAAACTCCGCAACTTCAGGTAAACATTTGTCAAAATCAGATCTCAGCAATGGCTCCTCCATCCAAGACCTTCAATTCACAAAAGAACCCTGTAGTGCCCTCTTGGAAGCTGTCAACTGGGAAAAGTTGCAGCCCATATGTGAACTAAATGAATGTTTGGAGGGTGTGGTCTCTGCAACACAGCTTGAACATCAATCTTTTTCCAGCACTTCCACTGAGACTCTGCATCATGACTTGTTTTTAATGATGACAGCATCCAATTTGACTGATGGAGGCAGTGATAAGTATGAAAATTCATCTCAGAGCATTGCTTGTGGTGATCTTGGAAATCTCAAAACATCAGTAATAAGAGAAACCTTTCATATCTTTGATGATAAGTGGAAATTTGGCACTCAAGGAGGAGCAAATTGCTGCCTCTGTTGCCATACTCTATGCGGGACAAAATTTTCATGTGTAAATATGATAAAGGGGCAATTTCTCCTTGACGGCAGAGCAGATACTTGCTCTTGTATATTTTATTCAAAATTAATTTCAATTGACTTTATTCGGCTACATATCTTGATCGGTGATTTAACTTGCATTCCGATTTGTGTGAATTTTATTGGATTTTTTTCTTCGAACAAATAAGCTCATGTCAACTATAATTATTTATGCTCTTGTATCTTGATATGTAGCTCCATGTACTAAAAGGGCCTATTAATTCTTTTACTTCCCCATTAACTAAAAGATAAAACATTGTTTCAGAAACTAATACTCAATGCCTATTGTCGAGTTTTAATCTTTTTCAACTGGATGGATTTCTTTTGCGTCATACCCAAACCCCTGGAGTCGCTAACCTGTTCTCTCTTCAAAACATAATACAAACAAATTCTGATTATATAAACATTTCTCACTTTTCTGTTTTGTTTGTGGTTTTTCCCATTATGTAAAAGACGAAAGGTTCTCTTTGAAAATGCTGTTATAATCAATGTAATAGTTTAATTATTTAAAATAATATATTTAAGTATGAGGAGTTAGGATATATCAGTTTTGGGATTGAATTTCTTTAAATCATTCATCTATGACCATTTTTATGAGAGGTAGTCGTCATTGACTAATACTTAGCACTCATTGCATCGGGTGATGCCCCCAAGGGTGGAGAAGTGGGATTGAAACCTTCTCTGGCTCAAGCGCAGTTAACTGTGGAGTTTTTCCCACATTGAGTGCTAAGTGGACTATTCAAAAATCATGAAAAATTAATCAGTTACAACCTCCTCGAAGAGAAATGGTCATAGATGAATGACTTACTTAACATAGTTCAATCCCAAAAATGATATCTAATAAATGAATAACTTACTTAATGCAGTTCAATCCTAAAAATGATATCTAAAATAATATATTTAAATAAATTCATAATTTTCCCATATAATCATTATTTTGCAAATTGTTTTGGTAAAACCTTATCAATATAAATAGTTTCCTCAAGAAATGTTTTGCAAGTTGTGACTTGTCAAGACGATAGTTCACATAAATTTTATATATTTAAAATAAAACAGTAAATTTCTAGAGTTAGAATTTTCATGTTTTGAATTCTAATTTGTGTGAACACAACTTTATGTGTAAAGTAGTTGAAGTGATATTTTACAACTCGTTATAACAAAGTGTCTAAATCATATTTTAGAGTCACTTTATAACTAACACAACCACATTAATAAATGTAATTGATATACATGGTGTATAGTAACCACATTTATTAATGTAGTTGTGGTAGTTATGAAGTGATTATAAAATATTGATATACAATACATTATATATATTAATAAGTGTACATTTATATATATTAATGTATATTAGTAAAAATTTATATATTTAAATGTACATTAATATAGATCACTGTACATTAATGCATGTTAATATATATAAGTATATTAATGTAAATTAATAAAGAATTAATATTTTAATTAATTTTGATAAAATAATGAAAAAATATATAATAATAACCAAGATAACATTGAAAAGCCCATTACATTTTAAAAATAAATAAATTGCAAAATAAAAATCCATAACTAATAATATTATAATACTATCTTAAATATTATATTAAAAATATATAGTGAAGTTGGTTTACACTTTTTTCCCCTTTTTAGAAAAAATTTCATTTTTTTTTTCTTCAACTTTTTGCAAGTGAAAACAAATTTTCTGTTTATAATTTCATTTTGTGATAAAAATAAAAGTTGTCAGAAATTTTATTTGTTTTTTATTACTTATTTTTTGGAATTTTTTTATACACATTTGATATGTCAACTTAGTGTTTATTTGAGTGTGTGTTTTTTAATAATCAAAGGATTCATAAGAATTCATGTTAATACACTCTAGTGTATTTTTTGGAACTTTGTGTTTTTGAGAAACAAAATGTATTACAACAATCTAGATAGAGTCTACTTCGGTTTCATTATGTTCACAAAACCAACAGATGCATATCATAATTACTAGAATTTTTTGAACTGATCCAATATGAAAAAACTGCATATTTGAATATGTTTCGCAACGCACGAAATTTCTCAACATATAAGTGATAAACTAAAAATCTAAAAACTACCCATTACAAACGTCAGACCAATGTAATGCACCATAATTTTTTCAATTTTTTTTACAGTGTATTTTGGAAGATACAAAATATTGATTTCACTGAATCATAATGATTTTCAGAAATTGTTTGCACCCGTTTTACAAAATTAATAAAAATGAGTAAATATTTATGAAATTCCATAAAAGTTATATTTCCTGAAAGTAGATTGAATTCTGAAAATGCTTGTTTTGGTTCCGATAGTTAATTCAGAATGTTTCATGAAGTTTAATCAATCCAAAGTTGAAGATATGTATTCAGAGCTTGGCTCTGCATAATTGCAGACGTGTTAGTTCGGCCGAATTGTTTTTTGCGCTGACGACCCGTCAAGTCTAACGACACAAATGTTCGACGTAATTTATTATACAATGAAGCTCCTCTAGAAAAAACATTTCGCGGCAATATAAATTGACGTAAAAGCATTCATTATTTTCGCATAATTTCACACATTTCTTCATTTGGTCTGATTTTGCAAATGATTGTTTTGTGTTTAAGGACTTTTCTTGGAGATACATTCAAAGGACATTTTTGCAAAGGATTGTTTTGAGTTTAAGGAATTTTCTTGGAGGTACATTAAAAGGACATTTTTGTAAATGATTGCTTTGGGTTTAAGGACTTTTCTTGGAGGTACATTCAAAGGACATTTCTTGGAGATATGTGATACATTTTTTGGATGTTTTTTGGGCTTCATTTTTTTTGAAGGTATTTTGTTTTTAGAGGTTTTGGGCTTAATTTTCATTGTTTTTTTTTTAAAGGTATTTTGTTTTAGAAGTTTTGAGCTTAATTTTCATTGGTTTTTTTTTTTAAGTATTTTGTTTTTCGAAGTATTGGGCTTAATTTTTAAAAGACATTTTTTTTGATGTATTTTGTTTTTAGAGGTTTTTGGGCTTAATTTTCAAAAGAAATTTTTTGATTTTAAGGTATTGTGTTTTTAGAAGTTTTGGGCTTAATTTTCATTGGTTTTAGAGGTTTTGGGCTTAATTTTCAAAGGACATTTTTTTGGATGTATTTTGTTTTGAGAGGTTTTTGGGCTTAATTTCCAAAAGACATTTTTAGGACTTAATTTTGAAAGGACTTTTTTTAGGCTTAATATTCAAAGGACATTTTTTGGAGGTATTTTTTAAAGTGATATTTTTTTAGAGGCTTTTTTGAAGGATTTTTTAAAGTGGCATTTTTTAAGAAGTTGGAATTAATTTTCAATGGACATTTTTGGAGGTATTTTTTAAAGTGACATTTTTTAAGAGTACGTGTTTTGGGTTGAAGTAAATATTTTATAATATTTTTTAAAATGAGTGTTTGTCTAACTTTTTAAATGAATTTTTTTTATAGGACTTGGAAGGAAATATTTTTAGCTTCGTTTCATTTTTATAATACATTTTTTTCTCTGATTTTTTAAAGTAAGTGTTTTGGATTGAAGTATGTATTTTTTGCAAAATTTTTACAATGAGTTTTTTTTTTTAAATTAAATCTTTTGTGATGTTTTTTTTAATTGAGTTTTTGTCTAAATTTTTAAAGGAATTTTTTTGAACTTCATACTGTATTATCATGGGAAATCGAATGAATTGCACGAAAAAATATGATCGAACAAGATACCCTGAGGAACGTAGAGAACATGGGAGAGAATCTCGCAAAAGAAAGAGAAAATCACTTTCAAATATTGAAAGGGAAAATCAACCTCAACTAGAAGTTGAAGCAGGTATGTAAATGCAAATATTATGAATTTGATATTTAAAATTTTTCTAGTGTAAAATATGTTCAAGCTTAATTTTTATTTGATGAACTAATTTGAAAAATATTTTACAATGTAAACAGAGAGAAATATTCCTCAAAACATTAATGATGAGATACAAAATTTTGAAAGAGATATTGAACCAATGATTGAAGATGGTGAAAATGTTGAAAGAAATTCAAGTGAAGAAATTGAATCACAATATATATATATATATATATATATATATATATATATATATATATATATATATATGTTTAACACATGCACGTATTATTGAAATTATACATATTTATTAATTTAGTTATTTATTGAATATGTAAACTTATTATGTATTATTCATTCGAATATGTACAGACGAAATCAATGTCGATGATGAGATGTTAGAAAATGTAATGTTGACACTCACACATATGGAGATAAAAGAGCTGACCATGTTATACGATATCGTGTTAAAAACATTTTTTATACATACTTCATAAAGGAAAATGTGTTAGTTCAAGCCCAAATGTTGTAAGGTCTCCTATCATTAAGGAAATTAAAAGAAGCTATGACTTTATTAGGTATTCAAAAATCAACAAAAGATAAAAAATGAATAAAAATGTGATACAAAATATAAATAGTGCTATAAATTCAATTAGAAGATCTAGACAGAAAAATGTTTCAGTTGTACGTAGAGAAAAACATATGGAAGTGGTTTTATCAAATATTAAAGAGAATTTCTTGGCAAAATCTATGGCACAAGCATTAGGAACCTCACGAAAAAATTTGCACAAACATCGAAAATTTCGGTTGCAAATAGATGTAAATAATGAACTCGCTTGTTGGAGAGCTATTTGTAGGAAACCATACAAATATAGACTTGGAGAAAATGTTAAAAAAACAATAAATGAATATTGGAAGAAAAATTGACATGTTTTACCAAATGTAAGGGATGTGATGTGAATAAGAATAACACGAAATCAGTACGAAGAACATGAAAAACATTTCTTGGACACCACTCAAATTGAGTTTTTCAACAAGTTCAAAGAAGAGAATCGTGAAATTCATGTCTCAATTAATGTTTTTTTTCAACAAAAGCCATGGTATGTAAAACCTATCACCGTACGCGACATTTGTTGTTGTCGTTATCATGTGGAATTTCAGTTATATTATGACACATTCCTTAATTTTGGTAGAACATTTTGGAAAGATTCACCTCCTCCTTCCACTATCCATGATTTCATATCTCAACTTCTATGTGGAAGAGAAAGCGATGAATTATTTTATGAAAAGAAATGTGTTGGTGGTAAAAAATGCGATGATTGTGGAAATTTGACTAAATTTCAAAGCAAATATTGTACTGATATAAATGATCAATCATTTTCCAACATGAAAGTGAAATGGAAGAGATATGAATATATCCATACATCGATTCAAGGTTCAAATAGTGCTAAAAGAATTGAATTACAAGAAAAAAAAAATTGTGATAGATTTTTTGAGAAAGTTTGAGGCATAAATTTATAAATACACCAAGCATTCCCATAGAGCTCGATGGAAAGACTTGCAATTCAAAAAATCCCGTGAATGTTTTCCACCAGGGACCATTTTGTCAGTAATTGATTTTGCAGGAAACTACACATTTGTTCCACAAAAAGAAATTCAGAGTGAATACTATCATTCTGACCAAGTCTCCATGCTCGTCCATATTCTATATAGACATGCTGAAAAAAAAGTTGATCATATAGAAAGCACAAGTGAAAATCAACATGTTATTAAAGAATATCACTTTTATATCAGTGACGACATATTTTGTACAACACTGTTTTGGAAAGATTTACGACTCCTAGAAAAGTCGTGGAATAAAATTCAATGAACATTGGATATGGTTAGATGGATGCGCAGGTAAATTCAAATATTCACGATCATTCTTTTGGTTGTGTTGTCTTCATAAGAAAACCTTCATTAAACATTGTTGGAATTTTTTTGAGACTGGCCATGGGAAAGGAGAACATGACGGTGCAGGGGCATTCATAAAACAAGCACTTCGAAGATATCAAATGAACCCCTCTGCAAACCGACTTGTGGAAGATAATGAAGTTGTTCAATGGTGCATTGCTGCTCTAAGCCATGAGACTAACTGATCAAGGGAAGTGCGAAGGTACATTCAATTTGATTTTTATTGGATATTCAATTTTAAACAGTGTACTTTTATCACAATGATTATTTTTTATGGTATTTTGATATCATATTTACATTCTTCTTTGAATTTTCCATATATAGGTTTTTTTGGCATATTGGGATCGAAGATGTAGATAGATCAATTGGAAATGATGTTGAAACAATAAAAGGGACTCGAAAATTGCATTCAATTAAAACAAAATTGTCCACAAATGTGTTTGCAATGGATAAAATAAAATATTATTGTTTTTGTCATGTTTGCATAGATAACACAGAATCCAATGATGTTTGTGAAAACAAAATGTATGTAAAAGATTGGAAACATACAGAGCTAAAGACAAAGGGGAAAATTCCCGTTGCAATGTTTGAAGAAATGCAATCAGAGGAGACTACAATATCATCTGATGGTGATCGATTTTTTGATCTTGTTAGAGAAGACAACATTTGAATTGCTTTCAAATGATAGAGATCTAGAAGTAGATACTAAAATTATTTTAAAGTTAAATTTTCATGTTAATTATGATCTAAATTTAAATACATAAGTTTGTTTTATTGTGCATGAGATGTTTTTGTTGTAATTGCACCTACTAACAACGATGAAAATGTGAAGTAATATTTGATGCGTTGCACTGAACGAAAGATGAAATTATTAGAAAACTATAATGATCACGGGTTTCCATATGACAGAGGATCTATTATACTGAAAGGTTATCTTTTCAGACAAACTAATCAAAGTGGGGATTTTGTTTTCTTTGAAGACTATGAACCTGATGTCATAAGTGTCCAATATAGTCACTTGGTGTGTGCAACACGAATAAAGTTAATAGAGGTTCAATTAAAGAAAAAAACGAAAATTAAGAAATGGAAAATGTCAAAATCTGATCATGAACGGATCATTGAAGATGGCATTACATTGGAATTTTTTTGATTGAACTGCCCAACAATTTCTTCTCTTTGGATTCATGGTTTAGAACTTCCAGAACTCAACTAAAAATTGAACTGCCTTGTTATGTTATCTGTGCAAGTGTTTTCACATGTACATTGTTTTGGTACATGCACACTAGTATCAACTAAAAGTAGTTTTTCTATACATGCATTGATGAAAAAGGTTGCATGTATTGGATATATATATGTTCTAGAATGAAATTCACTGAAAATAGCTTTTATATGTGCATTGATGAAAAATGTTGCAAGTAATGGGTATATATGTTCTAGAAGTATTGGATATATATATATATGTTCTAGAATGCAATTAACTGAAAGTAGCTTTTCTATGTGCATTGATGAAAAATGTTGCAAGAATTGGATATATATGTTCTAGAATGCAATTAACTGAAAGTAGTTTTTCTATGTGCATTGATGAAAAATGTTGCATGTACTGGATATATACATGTTCTAGGCAATTAACTGAAAGTAGCTTTTATATGTGCATCGATGAAAAATGTTGCACGTATTGGATATATATATGTTCTAGAATGCATTTAACTATTCAAGTAGTTTTACTATGTGCATTGATGAAAAATGTTTCACGTACTGAATATATATGTTCTAGAATGCAATTAGCTGAAAGTAGCTAAATTCTATTTGCATTGATGAAAAATGTTGAAGTACTGGAGATATATGTTCTAGAATGCAATTAACTAAAAGTAGCTCTTCTATGTACATTGATGAAAAATGTTACACTTATTGGATATATATACATTATAGAATGCATTTTTAAAATTTTATGATTGTTTGACACATCTAACAAGACCTAGAATCTTATATATATATATATATATATATATATATATATATATATATTGTACTTCAATAATTTTAACATATATATTCAAACATGTGTACTTAAATAATTTCTACATGTACATATATTCATGTGAATTTTTTGTTTTTTTGGAAAATGACAAATTGAATTTAAAAAAAAAAACATTATATCATAATCACATGCCAAATGTAGTTCAACCATCCAAAACTTGAGTTTTAAAAACAAAAACAATATATCACAACATTACTTCACATGCCAATTGTAGTTCAACTATCCAATAAAAACAAAACATTATATCACATGCCAAATGTTGTTCAACTATCCAAAATTTAAGTTTTGAAAACAAAACATTATAGATCACAACCTTACTTCACATGCCAAATGTAGTTCAACCATCCAAAACTCTTTTTTTTTCTAAGTTGAGCTAATTCTATTTATGTATAAGTAGTAGTACAAAACTGCCGCAGTTCAGCTGCGTTAGCCTGAAACTGGGCTTGAAAGTCAAACATAATGCAGAAAGGAAGCTGCCCATATAGGGAAACCAGCTTTTTTGAAACAGTCTTGCCGCCCTTATGATGGGAAACCGGCTGAATTGTTATAGTTGCATAGGCATTGTGACAAAAAGCTAGAACTGTAATGAACGAGAGCCAGTAGACTGCTAAGTACATAGTAGAACTAACAGCATTACAAAAAGAAGCTATGTCTAAGACCATACTGTTTTCAGTTGGAAGTGACTGGAGACGGTGGCTCCTCCAGAATTGGGCAGCCGTAGTAGTTCTCCGGTTCATCCACATTAGCATCTGTAACATTCTGAATCATTGCGCCTTGGGCCTCCGAGGTTTCCACCTGCAAGGGAGAGGAAGCATAGGGGGGGAAGGCAGCGGCATCAGGTGTGGCCAGGTTTTCAGGAGGCGTGGAAGTCGAGGTGGAGCGAGGCGCAACAGTGGAGGAATGGGGGCCAGGAGGGACTGCAGAGGGGGCACTTGCAAAATTGGGGCTGACAGAGGCATCTTCACACAAAGTAATGGTGATATAAGCAGTAATCGAGGGGCGGGTGAGGGTGCCATCAAACCTCAATTCAGTGCGTTGGGTGGACTGCCGGATGAAAGGTCTGCGGGTGGGCAGGGGGACGTAAACAAAATCAAAAGGGATTTCAGAGGTAGGTCTACTGGAGGAGGGACGTTCCCCAGCGGAACCACCCCGAGAGCTGCCTCTGCGAGCTGTCATACGAGGCCTGAGACGAGGCATGGCAATCTCCTTGTCGGGAGTCTTCGGAACGGCCACAGCAGAAGAGCAAGAAGTGAACGGAGGCAGGCCACCGGAGTGCAGGACGTCGGGCTGGTTAAGAAGCAGCTGCGGGCCAGCGTTCCGTCCTGTGCAAAACCTGCTATTCGAGAAGTGAACACCCTGAGAGAATTCAATACAGCTTAATAGTGAGCAGCGCCGTCCTGTGGCTGTGCGAGCACTAGGCTCAGCACAGTGGCCAGGGCACTCACCAGCAAGAGGCACCATACAGTCGCGGAGGGAGGCGATGAACGCTTCGGATAGAGGAACGAGCAGAGTGTCAATGGCTATGATGCCCAGAACTGTCGGGACGAGGCTATAGAAGTGTCGGCTCAAATGAGCATTGAAGAGGGTGGCAGGCGCATTGAAGGCGCATTGAGAGAAGCCATGGGGAGCCATGTGGCTACCACGCTCACCGGGCTTTGGGAAGAGGTTCACACACGTATCCTCTGTCCCCATGGGGCTGTCATACATCCGCATCCGGAAGGTCTTGATCTTTTTGCACCAAATTGATGCATTTCTGAAGTGTGTCCTGGTCATGGATAATGTTAAGAGGACCATGATTGAGAGAGTCTGCGCAGTCAACTCCTAGATTAGCAAGGAAGTCCGCGACTTTATTGCCTTCTCTTTTGGTATGTGCAAAGGAGATTGCTTGATTGTGGTCCAACCATCTGCTGAGAGTGTCTATCCGAGAGGCCAATCTCCAACTGGTGGCAGCTTTGTCAGGTCTGGTGCCTTGAAGAAGTTGATTGGCTATAGTGATTAGAACCTGAGAGTCTCCTTCCACTATAATAGGCGTAAGATTGTAGAGATGTGAAAGAATTACTCCTTGCCAGAGGCCTTCCAGCTCCGCTGAGTTGTTAGTGTCCCATCCTATCGATCCATAATAGATGGCAAGAGTGTCCCCTTGAGAGTTTCTGAGAATGCCCCCAAATCCTGCAGGGCCGGGATTGCCTTTGGAGGCTCCATCAAAGTTCAGCTTGTAAATGCCTCGAGGTGGAGGTGTCCAGGGTATTGGGGAGCCTGAAGTTTTTGTCTTGGAACTGCCAGGCGAGATCGCTATCCTTATCTGCCAGTTTTGCCATATGGCTTCTTCCTGCGGATGTTTGGGGAGATCCTCTTCTTGCCAAGACTGCAGGGCAATGGTTTCTTGAAGATTATTATGTAGGTTGTTCCATATGATGTCCAGAGGAGTAGTTTGATGCTTGAAAATTCTTCTGTTTCGTTCCTTCCATAAAGACCAAAAGAGAAGGCCAGGGATCAGCTGCCAAAGGTAATTGAGGATGGGGCTGTTATAAGGTTGTTTGGGCCAGTGACGCATGATGTGGACGACGTCCCCTTTTGGTTTGCTGCGCTGACTTCTGAAACAAACTTTTTCCCATAATTGATGAGCTAGTTGACAAGTCAGCATGAGGTGTTGAATAGTTTCCATTTCCTGCTTGCAGTTTGGGCATTGAGAGGGGCCATTGAAGCCACGCTTAAGCAGATTGTCCCAAGTGAGGATGCGTTTGTGACTGAGAAGCCACAGAAAGGTGGACACTTTAGGCCAATTGCCAGGAGCCCATACAAATTGCCAAAGCTTATCTTTCGGGTGCTGAATGGGGTGCATAATAGCATAGGCTTCCTTCGTGGTGAACATGCCTTTGGTAGTGTATCCCCACCTTAGAGTATCAGGTTCCTCTGAGTGTCGAATTTTCCTCCTTTGTAGCTCTTTTTGGAGAGCTTCCTGAGTGTTGCTGGGAGCATTGGGCAGGAGAGAGGTGGGAGGTTTCCACTGCCTGAAATTATTGGTGACAGTAGGTGTCCAGCATTGCTCAACGTTGATTTCTTCCAGAGGGCTTGGGCGGCCATGAATGGGAAGATTGAGAAGCTCAGAGAGTTGGGGTTGTTGCTGCCAGGAATCTGTCCAGAATCTTGCTGTGTACCCATTTTTTATCTCCCAGAAGCTATGCTGCTGAATGAGAGCATAGTGCACTTTGGTTGCGTTCCATATGAGTGAACCCGTGCTTCCAGGGTGAAGCCTGATCAGATCATTGGGAGGTCTGTTGTTGGCATATTTGGCAGTCCATAGTTTGGCCCAAGGTTTGCCAGGGTTTGCAATCCAATTCCACCAGAGTCTAGCCCCCATAACCTCATTGCTGTGGATGGGATTTCTGAGACCTAGACCTCCAGCCTCTTTAGGGGAGCAAACCATAGCCCAGTTGACCAAAGCCCATTTGCGCTTTTGGTCTGAGGATCCCCAAAGGAATCTTCGTTGCAAGTTTCTGATTTGGTTGAGAACCCATTTAGGCGCGGCAAGCACAGAAAAAAGGTTGAGAGGCATGGACTGCAAGACAGCTTTGATTAGGATAAGTCTGCTGGGTAAGTTGAGCGCTCTGTAAGTCCAAGAGGCAAGCCGAGCTTCCAATTTTTCCAGAAGGTGATTCCAAGTGGAATGCTTGATGGCGCTGGCAATAAGAGGGGCTCCAAGGTATTTGGAGGGGAGATGAGCGTGAGAGAAGTTGAGAATTCGAATTATGCTGGTTTGAATTAGAGGAGGGGTATTGAAGAAGAAAATCTGAGACTTGGAGACATTGACAGTCATGCCAGAGGCAGTAGCGAAGAGGTTAAGGATATTTTGGAAAGTTTTAGCTTCCTGGACTGAAGGGAGCCCGAACAGCATGTTGTCATCAACAAATTGTTGGTGGGTGGTGAGAGAGCCATGAAGGGAGAGGCCTTTCAGCTGGTGCGTGAGGACAGCATGGTGGATAAGCTTGCTGAGACCTTCGGACATGAGAACAAAAAGAAAGGGAGATCAGGGGTCTCCTTGCCTGATTCCTTTGGAAGGCTTGAAAGGCTTGGAAGGAATACCATTGACAAGGATGGAGAAGAGGGGGGAAGAGATGAGGGACATGATCCATCTTATCCACATTCTGTCAAAGCCATAAGTAGCCAGAATGCTTTGAATATAATGCCAGTTTAATTTATCAAATGCTTTTGATAGATCAATTTTAAGGAGCATACCTGGCCTCTTGGAGATTTTGAGGGAGTGTATTACTTCATGCGTGAGGATGATGCCGTCCATGATTTTCCTTCCTTCTACATATCCGGTTTGTTCAGGCGATATGAGGAGCGGGAGCAGAGGCTTCAGTCTGTTGGCTATGACCTTGGAGATGATTTTGTAGATCACGTTGCAGAGTGCTATAGGTCTGAATTTATCCGGATTACTTGGTCTTTCCTCTTTCGGCACCAGGGCTATAAAGGTCGCATTTAAGGAGGGGAGGAGCCAATGAGCGACCCTGGATTCTTCCACTATCTGCCAGACTTCTTCCTTGATCAGATCCCAGAAAGTGTGAAAGAAGTTTGAAGTGAATCCGTCGGGCCCAGGAGCTTTGCCGTCCTTCATTTGGGACAAGGCCAATTCAACTTCTTGGAGAGTGATGGGGCGGAGCAGCATCTTGTTGTGTTCTTCTGTGATTAACCTTGGGATGAGTTGAGTTATGTGGCTGATGGCTGGCTGTCTGTCTATAGCATTGTCCTCCCGCTGTATGCCTTGAAAGTGGTCCAGTAGAACTTGTTCGATCTCCTCCTGTTGTTCCACCTTTGCTCCTTGTTGATTGGTGATGTGCGGAATGCGGTTTTGAATTCGTCTCTGTATTGTGGATCTGTGAAAGAATTTGGTATTATTTTCCCCTTCCTTCAACCAGGCTATTCTAGATTTTTGCCGTCATAGGACTTCCTCTTGCTTGCGTCTCTCTTCCATTTGCTGATGTAAGGCTTGTTCCTGATCGGCTAGTGCTTCAGTTCTGCCCTCATTTATGATTTGTTGCTGTATCTCTTCCATTTTGCTTTCAAGGATTTTGAGTTCTTGAAAGATATTTCCAAAGACTGAAGCGTTCCAGTTTTTTATGACTGTTTTAAGATGCTTCAGCTTTTGTTGAAATTGGTACATTTTTGAGCCTGAAGGAGGCGTGAAGCTTTGCCAGGCCTGAGTGACAACTTCTCTGAAAGAGGGATGGGAGAGCCAAAAAGCCTCAAATTTGAAAGGTTTTTTGTATTGCAGACCAACATTTTGCCAATGGAGCATGATGGGCCAATGGTCCGAGCATGTTTGCGGTAGGATTGAGGCCGATAGGTCCCCTCCTGTATGAATGGCGTTGTCAGAAATGAGGAACCAATCAAGCTTGGAAGCAATGTGTTGGGTTCCAGATCTTTTGTTGTTCCAGGTGAAAGTACCATTTGAGAAGGGCATGTCTATGAGCCAGTTGCTGGATATGAATTCTCTGAAGTGGCCACTGTCCGGGTCTGCTCTGAGTCTGCCCCCTGTCCTTTCTCTCATCTGCGTGATCATATTAAAGTCCCCTGCAACGATCCAGATAGGATGATTTCTGTTGATATTTAGAGTTTCCAGGGTGTTTAGAAGAGCTATTTTCCCTGCCTGATCCTGGGGGAAGTAGACGTTGGATAGATGTCCCCGAATGTTGGTACCAATGGGGTGGAAAATTGCTTGTATCAGGTGGTGCCCTGCATGAAAATCTGAAAGATCAATGGTTAGCGTGTCCCAGGCGATAGCTAGACCTCCCGAGGAACCTGAAGCGTCCACTGCTACTGAGCTGCAGCTGGGCCAGGCCTTAGACAGGATTGTTCCTAGAATTTCACTGTTGCATTTTGTTTCTTGAAGGAAAAGAATGTTTGGTTTTTCCTTCTGTATCATATTTTTCAGAATTTTTTGCTTGCCAGGGCTATTGAGCCCTCTTATGTTCCAAGACAGCAACTTCATGAGGAACTGTTTGGCAGTTGTTTGAAGAACCTTGTAAGCTTAGGGTATCGGCCTGAGTCGACCAATATCTGCCCTATGGTGATGGTACGCTGCCAGTCTGGCTTTCGCCCTCTTTTCTTGGGTTCTTTTGTGATTTTGAGACTGTCCCAGTGACTACCAGCTTGAATGCCGAGTTTTCTCCCCTGATGGACACTTGAGAAGACCCTTTCTAGTTGATCTATGTGCTGAGGATTGATGGTATCAAAATTTTGGTTTATGCAAGCCTCCTCTAGCTCTGATATATCGATTTGTCCTAGGTCAGGGCCTTCGGAATCTTCTTCCATGAGAATTTCTTGGTTGCTGTTGGTCAGAGCTTCGTTCTGGGTGTTAGGGAGTGTAATGGGGTTGTCGACTTCCATTGTGGCAGGGTGCCAGGGTAGGAGTTTAATTCCAGCAGACAGGTTATCTGGATTTGGATCAGGAGGAAGCGATTGGTTTGAATGTTGTTTGGGATTGGGTTTAGCAGTGGGATTGGGGGTAACCGGGGGTTGAGAGGGGGCTTTCAGCTGGTTAGGGTCTAACTCAGGAATGAGGTCAGGGTTGGAAAGAGCAGCAAAGCTATTACTGGTTGAAGGATTATTGGAAGAGGGGGGAGGTTTCTTACCAGTCGTGGAGGGCTTCTTGCCATGCCTTCTTCGCATGGGAACTTTGGTAAATCCATCAGCTTCCGGGGCTGTTTCCGCTTCTTTTGCCCGCGCCTGCGCGGTAAGAGGGCAATCCCTGTAGAGGTGCCCTAGAGCATGGCATCTTTGACATCTGAAGGGGACATGCTCGTAATCAAGAGGCTGTATCCACTCGAAGTCATCGTGATAAATACTTACGGCATCTGGTAGAGGCTTGTCCAGATGCATGTGAACACAGATGCGGGCATATGAAGTATATCGATGAAGCTTTGTTTCTTCTGCGATTTTGATAAATTCCCCGAGGCCTTTGCCTATCGCTTGGAGTGACTCTTCGTCCCAATATTCTATGGGTAACGAGTATAGGCGTATCCAGACAGGTGCCCAGTGGAAGTTTTCTTTGTCCGGATTGAATCTTTCTACCCAGTTTCGGAGATACAGCCCAGCTGAGTTAAAGAAGTAAGGACCTCCATCCATTACTCTGTTTCTGTCTTCCAGGTAGTTGAAGATTGCTGTGAAGAAGCCTTTTGGTCCGAGTTGTAATGTAACTTGCCCTTTAGGTTTCCATTTGGAAGCAACCCAGCCATAAAGGGCTTTCTCAGTTGGCCAGAACCCTATAAACTTCCCAATGAGGGCATGGTCCCTCATATACTGTATTCGGGCGTTGATTCGGTGGCTCGGCAATTCGATTTTTGGTCTCTCCGTGGCAATAGGTTTGCAGGTAGAGGATTTGGGCGCTTCTACTTCCTGCTGAGCTTGCGAAGACGGCGCGTTAGGCAGCTGCTCATCCTTACTTCTGTGGGATGTTTCATTGCTATGCACCGAGCTTACGTGGGTGCTAGCATTGTTGACAGGGGGGGGGTGTCCTTCCCCCCCCGAACTGGAGGCCATTGTCAGTGTTCAGGCCGCGCGGGCTGGTAGAGAGCAGGTCAGCAAGGCAGAGTCGCATGCAGGCTAGGGTTTTTTCAGTGCTCTTTCATCGCCGTTGTTTGAAAGGACCAACCATCCAAAACTTAAGTTTTAAAAACAAAAAAAATTATAACACAACATTACTTCACATGCCAAATGTAGTTCAACCATCCAAAAATTGAGTTTTAAAAACAAAAACATTATATCACAACATCACTTCACATGCCAATTGTAGTTCAACTATCCAATAAAAACAAAACATTATATCACATGCAAAATGTAGTTCACCATCCAAAACAAAACATTATAGATCACAACATTACTTCACATGTCAAATGTAGTTCAACCATCTAAAACTTAAGTTTTAAAAACAAAACAAATTATAACACAACATTACTTCACATGCCAAATGTAGTTCAACCATCCAAAATTTGAGTTTAAAAACAAAACATTATAGATCAAAAGTATCAAGTAACATTACTTCACATGCCAAATGTAGTTCAACCATAACACTTTAAAAACAAAGAAAATTATAACACAACATTACTTCACATGCCAAATGTAGCTCAACCATTCAAAACTTAGGTTTTAAAACCAAAACAAATTATAACACAACATTACTTCACATCACATGCCAAATGTAGTTCAACCATCCAAACCTTGAGTTAAAAAAGAAAAACAAATTATATAACACTGTAACATTACTTCACATGCCAAATGTAGTTCAACCATCCACAACTTAAGTTTTAAAAACATTATATATAACATTCACATGTACCAAATGTAGTTCTGTTGGGGCCCTTGTTTTGAAAATCAACAGATTTTGAGTTGCGGCAAGTACGTGGCGGAACGCAACCTCGGTAGGCAGAAAGGTGTCAAGGTTGCGAAGGAGCAGAAGACATGTGTCGCGGTTGTTGTGGGAGCAAGCATAGACAGCGGAGAGGCACAGAAGGAAACAAGCAGTGAACTCCTGATGAACAGAAAGAAACGAAAGACATCCGAGCAGGAAGAAAGGAGGAAATGTCAGTTGCGCAGGTAGTAGAAAAAATAGGCAACCAACCAACGGATAGGGAGTTTGGCGTAGACGGGAATAGGCAATAGAGAGCCATAGGAGAGCTCTGACTGGGTTGCATTGTTCTTCTCTCTTCTGGGTTACTGTGGTTTCTCTCTGTCTCTAGGGACTTGTTGTATTTTGCTCTGTTCTATGCTCATATGTAGCTGAGTCTTGTAATAGTTCGCCTCTGACGGCTGATGATTAATACATTCAGGAGTGTTGTTCTGGATACATGATTATGAGTGTGAATGAGTGATGTTATAAGCTTTGTTTAAAATTTTATTTCTTGTTAGTTTAACTGTTTTCCTGAAGGGTACATGTTATGGGATGTTATGTTATGACTGTCTAAGACTTTGGTTTGGCTTTGATTCACCTGTATGGATGTTGTGGGGATGATACCGATCAGCTCCCTATCACAGTAAGGTCATGACACGCCTCGGGTGAGAATATCTGCCCTTCGGAGCAGAGTGTAAATGCTGGCGTGAATCTAGACTATGATAGAAAACCTTGTTGGCCCTCAGAACTGAACCCGGGTCTTCCCTGCGAGACTTGTTCTCTCGCCAACAAATGGTTCTGTTTCCAGGACCTGAAAATAGATTTGGGAGCTAGATCATGGTATCTCGGATCTTCGAAAGAGAAATATGAAGCTGGTGGGATAACCACCTAGATCAGTTCATAGCTCAGCAGGCTGAGCTGAGACGATAGAAGGAGAAAACGATTAAAGACTTGGTTCTATTCTCTGACTCTGCTAGTGATACCTACGAAATATTTTGGGGAAAGTTCCCAGAAGAACTCTACAACTGGTTACGGAGGCTTCATTCCAAGACCTTCAAGGGAAACTCGTGGAAGATCAATCGCAAGTGGGTGCACGAGGATCTGGTGGCCCTTCATCGGTTAAAAACCGACTTAACTCGAGCTATAGATTTTTGGGTGGAATCTACTTTGGAAGGATATATAGTGGAGTTTGCAGCCGAGTGCTACCAGTCTTTCTCAAGGGCAGAAGGTACTTTCAGATCTGGGTTAAGTGGAAAACCACTAAAGGAGTTTCCTTTGTGGATCAAGGCATTGATGTAGATGAAGGACTGATGGGATTCCAAAAAGGAGGGATGGAAGCATAAAACCCCCAGTGCTGGGGAAAGGGACTGAGGGAGAGATCTTACCAGAACAGTGAGAAGGGGGAGTAGGAGTATGGATGTCGAGACTACCAATAGGCTCAGGGAGCAGCGAGCACATCGAAGGGCACAAATTGCAGAAAGGTGGCGAGAAAGGGTGATGAAGGAGTTGAAGAGACAGGAAAGTAGTCAGAAGGAAAAAGAAGATGCACCTCAGATGATAAAAGGAATGGAAGGTCAGGTGGGTCCCCAGGATATAGGAGGAGTCATGAAAGAAGTGCGGCAAGTGTATAGGAGTCCAACCCAGGCGGAGCAAGGAAAAAAGTCTGATGGAGAAGGTACAGACGCGCGCCCAAAGGAGGTGTCCGATGTGGAGATGCACGTTGCAATGGAGAAACTATTTCAAGAAAGGCCGACGTCCATATCTCAAGGTATTCCTAGTCCCCACAGTTCTAGTAGCTCTAGTCCCGACCTTCCCTTGGTGCTTTACAAGCCCATAAGTGAAATTTTTGTTAAGATACGTGAATTAAGTAGATTGCACAACATTCAGTCTCCAACTAGAGCACAAGCTAGTAGTAGGATTGCTAGTGGCCCCATCTCACAACCAGGATCCAATGAATTCATTTTAGTAACACCCATTCAAGTAAGCATGGCGAGATCACTCACACAGTACCTAGAATTCTCTGGGAAAGGGAATGACGACATCGAACAACACTGGTATCTCTGCAAGGCCATCTGGAGGGCATGACAAACACCAGATGTTGGGAAGTTGATAGAGTTTCAGACCACTCTTAGGGAGAGATCCCTACGATGGTTTATGAAATGGTCGGAGGCTCACCCGAATCCAGTGATGGTTGATGTAAAGAGGGATTTCATTAAGGAATTCAAACTGCCTTAGATAGACCAACAAGGCCTGTCAGAGATGTGGGAGATCAAGCAGAGAGAAGGAGAAACTGCTTGGGATTTGATGCGGTTCAAGGATGCCATTGGGAAACTCAGCTATCTAATTGATCCAAAACATCAGAGGGATTGGTTCATTAAGGCTTTATTACCCTTGACCCGAACTCCACTGACTCAACCAAGGATCGACACATTGCAAGATGGCCTGGAGCAGGCAATGAAGATAAAATCCATGGCGGGTTACCCACAAGAGTTCAAGGGGGGCGCAACGGTACAGGACCCCTCGAAAATGGGTCTGCAGCATCAAATAACCAGTCTGACAGAAAAACTCAAGGAAATGCAACCCATGCGACCACCGAGACCAAACGTGTGGTGCATGCACTATCTCGTGGAGGGACATGTAGCAACGGAATGTCCCTGGTTGCGTGGCCAAACTGTGGGGACATCGGTTGCAGGAGCATAGGGGGCCCCACCACTAGGAGGGGTCGCGCAAATAAACAACCAAGGGATATACCCACCACGCCAGCAATACACGGGGTTCCTTGCACAACAAAGTCCAACCACCAATGAATATTGTGAGGTATGCAAAAGTATGGGTCATCAACCTCACATGTGTCCAATCTTACAGAAATATTCCAACGTTCCAAATAATATATACTGTGAATTTTGTGCCTCGACCACCCACAAAACAGAGAAATGCCGAGCACTGGATGCCCTAGCAGAGCAGCTGGACCGGCCGTCATATAGAGTAAATGAAGCTCCCCGAGGAAAAGGAGGAGGCATGAGAGGAGGCCGAGCAGGAGGTAGAGGTTCCATAAGATGCAATAACTGCGATCAAGAAGGACATGTGGCTAGAGAATTTCCACTCCCTAGGAGACCCTGGTGTTCACAGTGCCGGGTTAACTCACACACAACAGAAGATTTCCCAGAGCTCATCAAAATATGGGAGGAAAGAGCTAGAAAGAGGGGGGCGAATCTAGTGAATGCATAACCCAGGTTAATGGGAACTCAAACAATGCAAAACATGGCCATAGTGACACAAGGTGACAAAAAAACGGGGGAGGATGCACGCACTGTGAACCCCATAAAAGTGGTCAGGCTAGCATCCCCAAACCTCTTGATCAAACCGGAATGACAAAAATATTTTTTTCAGGAAGCAACAGAAATGTTTGCCCATTTGGGGGGAAACAAAAGAATCGATTTACAAAAAATTCAGGAAGACAATGAAACACGGAATACTTCTGAAGCCTTAATCCAGGAGTGGTTCCATCTGTTCCTAAAGATTGTTAGCAATGCACCAATGCTGGAACGGCTGAAGAAAAACCTGGAAGGGGTGCTAAAAAAGAACACAGGAGCAAAAGAAGCAGCGAAAGCAGACCAAAAATATGTTCAGAGAATAAAGAGAAAAAAACGAAGGACGGGAAAGGAATTCCGAGTGAACACGCGAGTGGCGGGATTCCAGATTAAGGATACCATGCTTGATTTGGGATCTAATGTCAACATCCTACCAAGGAAAACTTGGGAAGTGCTTGGGAAGCCAAGATTGACATACTCTCCGATCCAACTTCGGATGGTGAACCAGTATTGCATTGTTCCCATCGGCCGACTGGAGGAGGTTGAGGTTGACATTGAGGGGGTAAAAACATTTACGGACTTTGAAGTCATTGACATCATGGGGGATAAGGATCCATACCCAGCACTATTGGAAATCGATTGGGCTTTTGAAAATGGTGCGGTAACTGATCTAAAGAAAGAACTGATGATCTTCGAGGATGGGGAAATCAGAGTCACTCAGCCGCTCGACCCCTACCAAGAACTGAGATATACAGAGACTGTGGATAACAGAGAAGATGCTCAACTCTTGGACCATCTCTACCAAATGACTGCTGGAAGAAGGGAAGACTACATCAACCCGACAACAGAAGGCTCGGTAAGTTGGAGAAGTATCCAAAGCTCAGAATTAGGATTAGAACTAGCTTGGGACGATTGGCAGCAAGGAGGCTACGAAAAAAATACAAGGAGGTGTGCCAACGTTGCAAGAGTCAATTGGATTGGGGCCAAATTTCAGGGATACCCAATCTTGTCAGATATGAACGCTGTAAGTGTTTTCATAGCCAAGATAGAAAACACGGTGCCAGAAGGCCAGAGAGTACCCTTTATGGACATGGCATTACAATCCACATCTGCAAGATGGTGGAGTAACCATCGCAATTCATTGACGCGATGGGATGAGGTGGCGGCAACAATGAAAGCCAGATTTCAAGAGGAGAAGAAGCCCGGAGGGAAGGACCAGTACCAAGGGGACACAAGCCCCAAAACCCATTTGAAGGAATGTGAAGCACAATGGAGTGCTGATGGATATCCCGAGGAACTGTGGGTTCATAGGTTTATCCACTCCCTGGACGTAATTCCAAAGGCCTGGTACTTGACAGAAGAAAAGAGAAGAGGGACCCACAATTGGCAGGAAGTTGCGAAGAAATTTATACAATGTTTCACCTTTGAAGAACAAACAGATCAGGTTACACAAGCTTTGCAAGCTATCAAGCAGGTATTGTTCTTCCCTGATAGTGGACAGATGGACGAGCAGTCACTTCAGTACCAAGGTATCCAACAAAAGGTGGCATGTCAAAACATTAATATTGAGATGGATGATGAAAATCTGGAGGATCTCAGGCACCTGTATTTTGAAGAAACAGATGGGGAGAGGGACATCAAAGAAGAACCAGCTACAGAAGGTATCCATCTCCTGCCTCTCACAACCAAAAAGGTAAATATTGGAACAGAAGACAGACCCAAGCTGGCGACCATTGGAGACTACTGGGACGAGAAAACAAAAAAGGAAATATTCACTCTACTTGAGGAGAATGAGGACTTGTTTCCTTCATCCGTAGCAGATATCAAAGACATAAAAGGAGATATTGGGGAAATGAGGATAATACTGAAGCCTGATGCAAGGCCTGTGAAACATAGACCGTATCGTCTAAAACCAAAGGTGAAGGAAAAAGTGAAAGAAGAGATCGGCAAAATGATAAAGGCCAGACTAATATTCCCTGTAGAAGAGGCAGAATGGGTAAGCCCCATAGTTATACAAAGTAAAAAGGAGAAATAAGAGATACGAGTCTGTGTGGATTACAGAAGCTTAAACAATGCTTGTATCCATGATCCTTTCCCTACCCCATTTAGTGACGAAGTCCTCGACAATGTTGCAGGGAACGAGGCATACTCATTCACTGATGGCTTCTTAGGTTACCATCAGGTGAGAATAGCAGAGGAAGACAAGAGAAAGACAACCTTCACTACAGAATGGGGCTCCTTCGCATACAACGTGATGCCCTTCGAATTGAAGAATGCACCTGCAGTTTTCTCTCCCATTGTGATAGCGGCGTTCCGAGAATACATCCACAAGTTCTTAGAAGTCTATATGGACGACTGGACTGTGTATAGCATATTGAAAGATCATGCGAGCCTGTTGAGAATAATGTTTGATAGGTGTCGACAACTACAGATCTCGCTGAACCTGAAGAAGTGTATATTTTCCGCACCATTTGGAACACTGCTGGGGCACGTGGTATGTAATCAAGGTGTTTGCGTAGACCCGGCCAAAGTAGCAGTGATCATCAATATGGAGGCACCGCAGACCGTAAAACAGCTAAGGTCACTTCTAGGACACATAGATTACTATCGGCGTTTCATCTGTGACTACGCCAAAATAACAGTGCCCTTATAAAGACTATTGAAAAAATCAGAGCAATTCCAGTGGACGGAAGGTTGCAGAGAGGCACTGGACACGCTGAAAGAAAAATTGGTGAGTGTGCCAATACTAGTCCACCCAAACTGGGACAAACAGTTCCATTTACACATTGAAATGTTCGGCATTGCGCTTGGTGCGGTCCTAGCTCAACTGGGGGACACTTCAGTCGATCATCTGGTATATTTTTCTAGTCGCAAGTTGTCCACAACAGAGCACAACTATACAACAACAGAGAGGGAGGCACTAGCAATGGTGTACTCTCTCCAGAAATTCCATCACTACCTATTGGGAGGTAAGTTCAAATTCTTCACGGATCATTCCGCATTAAAATATTTAGTAAACAAGCCAGTATTAGAAGGAAGAATCTGCCGATGGCTCCTACTTTTCCAGGAATTCACATTCGAAGTAATTTTAAAGCCCAGAAGGCTCAACGTAGGGCCTGATTACTTGTCCCGGCTAGAGAACGGCGAAAGTGGAGGATCTCTAGATGATCAGCTACCAGATGCTGATATTTTTAGAGTAGAAGCCATCTCGGATTACCTGAATGAAATAGCGACCTACCTCACCACGGAACAGTGTCCGCAAGAATATACTACAACACAAAAAAACATCCGGTAGTTCGAGCTGCAGAATATCAGCTGATAGCAGGACAACTGTACAAGATGGGGCTAGACCAAGTTCTTCGAAGATGTGTCCTGGATCATGAAAGGGAAGCTATACTATGGGAAAGCCACAGTGGTGTCGTGGGAGGGCACGTGGGAGTTAAACCAACAGTGCGCAAAGTACTACAAGAAGGGTTCTGGTGGCCAACAATGCACAAGGATAGTAAGGCGTATGTTTAGAAATGTGACGTATGTCAGCGGACCGGAAAACCCTCCCACAGGGATGAGCTTTCGCTTCATCCCATAAAGGTACTCCAGCCATTTGAGAAATGGGCAGTTGATTTTGTAGGGCCAATTACGCCGACTGCAAGATATTCAAAGGCAAGGTACATAATAACGACGACCGACTACTTGACCCGCTGGGCAGAAGATGCGTCGGTAAGGAATTGTACGATAGACACTACTGCTAGATTCATATTTGAAAACATAATCAGCCGATTTGGGTGCCCAAAAAGCTTAACCAGCGACTGGGGTACACATTTCATCAATATGCAGCGATTCCTGATACAACACCATAAAAGTAGCCCGTATCATCCACAAGCAAATGGTACAGTGGAAGCATTTAACAAGATACTGTAAAAAGGCCTGACAAAGATATGCAACGCGGAGCACGACGACTAGGACGAATGAATACCAGCAACCCTATGGGCATATCGCACAATGGTAAAACGACTACACAACCAAATGCCATTCCAGCTGGTTTATGGAAGAGAAGCGGTAGTCCCAGCAAAATTTATGGTACCAAGCCTTCTGATTGCAACAACGCTGCAACTATCTAAAGAGGAATATTTAAAAGAGTGATTGCACAAGCTACAAGAATTTGAGGAAGGACGATTCCTTGCAAAGTTTCATCAGACGGTAGAAAAGGAGAGGTAGAAAGCTTGGCATGATCAACATATCAAACACAAGGCTTTCCAAATTGGAGGAAAGGTCCTAATCTATGACAGTAAGTTCCAGAAGTTCCCAGGGAAATTGAAGATGCATTGGCTGGGACCATTTCATGTCATAGAGATCAAACTGTCGAGAGTAGTTCGATTGGCACAGTTAAACAACCAGGTTCTACAAGGATGGGTCAACGACGCACGCCTGAAACCATACCAAGAGTAAGTTGTTCATTTCAATTTCAATAACGGTCACAACTGAGAGGAGTAGGTAGGGTATAATAGAGTCAATAACTCTCTCGCACCCGAGATGACATAGATAGGTTTACCATAATAGAATAAATATCAGCTTAGTTGCGGAGATCGCAACACAACCATTAGTGGTCAGGGAGGGGTAGTGTCCAACGTGTCATCCACATCAGGAAGAAAAGCATGTCGAACATCGACCCATCATCATTTAGCATAGTACCAGTGTCAGTCCGTAGGATCACCAAGATTTGGAAATAATTTCCATAATTAGCATTACCATAATGTAATAAATTTTCCATAATTAGACATAACCACCAGCCGTCGCGTCTACCCAAATCCCAAAACCACAGTCAGCAGTGTCAGAACCCACCTCAGCAGCTAAATGATCACATGATCATAGCCGCGAGAGAAGCCAAGGAAACATTAATTAGTTATGGGGTCTCATCAACCTCACCCGTGCCAGTTACTTACATAACCTGCATGCAGAAAAGCGCGAGAATGCCGGAAAAATCAGAGTTAGAGTTAGAAACCTCCGAAAGAGCAAGGGAATTTGGAGTAGAACCAGAGCAGAGAAGGTATCCAGAAGAAGAGAGTCAAGAGAAGAGACAAAGAACTAATCTTCAGGTATACCAGTGGCGAGCGAAGATGACAAGAGTAAGCCCAGTGGTGGTAGAACAGGAGCTGGACAACAGAATTCAGAAAATGGAGTCCCTCGTTGGAAAATATGACAGTGCGACCTTAATCGACGCAGACCTCACGGATTCCTTTGAGTTTCCTATGCTAAAAAGGCAGGTATACATTGAAAATTATACAACAGAAGCAGGATGGGCAGCAGCAAGGGTCCTGCCCGAGTTCAGGGGTATCCAGCAATCCTCGATAATGAATTTAAGAAACTTACCAGTATTTGGGATTAAAGGCGCTATGATGTAGTGCACCAAATTCCTGTTGAGCAGAATTTAGAACGACTCTCTGTGGCTGGGGAAGGAAATCCCGATTCACGCTGAGGACATTCATAGGTTGACAGGACTATCACAGGAAGGAAGGGACGTATCTTCAGCATTCCAAACTATATTGAAACGGGCGAAGAAGGCAGGGGACACAGACTACTATGCCAAGTATGGCACCTGAAGAGGAGGAAAGGGGGCAAATATTGAGTTAATCAACAGGCCAGAGATCAAATTCACTTGCTACCTCGTTTCCAGCAAGACGATGAGACATTACACCAAAGGAGAGTGTACATTAGACACAATTTCAGTTGCGGAGCACTGCATCCAGGGGACCAGGCAAACTGGTGCTCCTTCCTGTTGAAGGAGCTATTCAAGCCATGTGAAGAAAAATATAAGAGGGAAATTGGGTTTATCTATGGGTATTTGATAATAGCGTTGCCCATGTGGAAGTGGAATTTCCCCGTCATTAGGATACCAGTGGAGATAGCGGAAGATTAGCTGGTGGTGATGAAGTTTGTACCATGAAAGGTGTCTGGAGACCCTAGAACCAAGGAAGTAAATGCAGAAGCCTTTAGGAGTTGGTACGGCCTAATGGTCGACGTTGTAATGAGTCAACATAGGATCCCAAGAAACCTAATAGATGGATATAGTGAGCAAGTATGGTTTGGAGTCACGCACAAGCATACGTTCCTCAGACCCACTTGTGCACCAGAAACAACGTTCCAGATCAGGCCTCTGAAGTTCCAAATTGATGAAGCAGCTCTTCACACAGAGGTTTGTTCGTGGCTGGGAGTTGCGATGGAGATCAGGGATGGAGTGTACACGTACAACTTTGACGAGATGCTACCACACCTGTTGCCAGGAGAAACGTCGGAGGAGGCAACAAACAGGATGTCAAACCTGCAGCTCCTCCCGATCATTCAGCAAATGAACACGAAGGTACGAAGATTTAATGAAGTAGTTCAGGTGATAGCGATTAGTGCTACTCCATTTCCAAATTTTTTAGAATTCCAGGTCTCCCAGTCTAACCCATCTCCAAGCACAACCTCCATCCTTGTACCCATTCCCAATGTATTGTTCAGTTCGCCAACCCCAACAACCACACCGTTGGAAGGGAAACGTAGAGCTGCGAAGCCCGCAGCGGCATCGAAGGCTAAGAGGGCCAAGGTTGCAGAATCAAGTCCGGTGGTCGACCTCACAGGAGAGGATCCACCCCGACAGTTGAGCGCAGGGGTACTGATCCAAGAAGAGCAGATAGTTGAGACAGAAGAAGCAAGCAGGTTGCCAACTCACACCCCCATAAACCCCTTTTATTTCCTGAACATCTGCATATCGCCACCTCGTCCAGATCCACTACCACCCACCACCTCATCCGTCTCTCGAGAACCCCACAGCTCCGCACCATCCACCTCATCCACCACCGTGTCTGATCCAGTTATCAGAAGAATACTCAATGGGGACCATGGGACAGAGGTTAACTCGGGTACAGAAGTGGTACCCCTGATCAATCCTACCGTGGTCCCGCAGACTAATTTTACCAACCTCATCACTTAGTTAGAGCAGACAGTTGAAGACACAGTTGGGCCACTCCCTGAGCCTACTCCGCTCCAACCACCCAATCGAGCAGATCAAGAGGGGCGACCAAACCTAAATATGCAAGACTCTGCACCCCAGAAAACTCCTCCACAATCACCTCAATACCAGTCAGCAAGATCGGTTGCCAGTGGGCAACCACTCTAGGAGCGAAGGCCAGATCAGGGTACCTCCGGTGCCGAAAGCATGGAGACATGGGGGAAAACTCAACAGGCCGAGAAGCTCCACTAAGAACTACAACAGAAATGCAAACAACAACAACAGCATATAAGCATGCTTACTGAGCAGCGTGAGCAGCTGACAACGGAGAAAGATCAGCTATAGGGACAGCTGGAAACAGTGACCAGGGTTCTCAGGGAAGTATGGCCCGCAGTGATGGCCCACGATAGTCAAATACCGGACGACGTGCAGGAAACAGATGTAGTAGGGTGGGTGATCCACCTTAGGGTGGCATATTCAAACCTCCACCATGAAAATGCGGAACTCAAAGCGACATTGGCAACCCGACCCGCATTTCCCGACCCAGCAGTTGTGTACTCAGCACAAATATCAAAGAGACATGGCCAAGTAACAAAGATGTAGGAAGTTCTAAGTACTGCAGCCAGAGATGCATATGGCATACTGAAGGGTCTGCAATAATGCTCAACGGCCCTCACGGTGAAGGCATAACCGATCTCGGCCCAACTGCAATAGATCTCCAAGGAAATACAGGAAGCAATGGATCCAACTAGACTTGACCAAATTTATGCCCAGGCGGATGTGTTAGAGGTCCAAATTCAACAAATAGAGGAGACTTCGACGGCAACCAAACAGGCCATCTGGGAGCTTCGACAGCCCGTAAAGATCAGCGCACAAACGATGCAGCAATTGGCCTCTAAGGCTGACACCCAGATCAACACAGTGTTCGGTG
Source organism: Pinus albicaulis (assembly GCA_034641835.2). Classification (NCBI taxonomy): domain Eukaryota; kingdom Viridiplantae; phylum Streptophyta; class Pinopsida; order Pinales; family Pinaceae; genus Pinus; species Pinus albicaulis. Next base: position 331,467,124 of record CM076578.1, on the reverse strand, counting down.
CGGTGCCGCCAAATATCGGGAAGGAATTTGTCACAAAAATCACGGCCGAGACCGACGAGTTGATGCAAGGGTGGCAGTAGGCCATGGCAACCTTCCAAGAGCTCAAAGCTTCAGCTCTAAACAAGGTCCCAGAGTTGGGGCCCATATTTGGACAACAAGGAGAAGGCGCGCAACCAGAACAGGGCACAGGGTCGGGCGGACCCATGGAAGTGGAGACAGCACAGGACAATTGACTCGGGGCGAGTCAAAAGGATGTGGTCGGGGCCTATTGGGGCCCTTGTTTTGAAAATCAACAGATTTTGAGTTGCGGCGAGTACGTGGCGGAACGCAACCTAAGTAGGCAGAAAGGTGTCAAGGTTGCGAAGAAGAAGAAGACAGGTGTCGTGGTTGTTGCGGGAGCAAGTATAGATGGTGGAGGGGAGGAAACAAGCAATGAAATCCCGATGAACAGAAAGAAACGAAAGACAACCGAGTAGGAAGAAAGGAGGAAATGTCAGTCGCGCGGGCAGTAGAACAAATAGGCAGCTAGCCAACAGATAGGGAGGTTGGCACAGACAGGAATAGGCAATAGAGAGCCACAGGAGAGATCTTTCTGGGTTGCATTTTTCTCCTCTCTTCTGGGTTACTGTGGTTTCTCTCTGTCCCTAGGTACTTGTTGTATTTTGCTCTGTTCTATGCTCATATGTCGCTGAGCCTTGTAATAGTTCGCCTCTGACGGCTGATGATTAATACATTCAAAAGTGTTGTTCTGGATACATGATTATGAGTGTGAATGAGTGATGTTATAAGCTCCATTTAAAATTTTATTTATTTTTAGTTTAACTATTTTCCTAAAGGGTACATGTTATGGGATGTTATGTTATGACTATCTAAGACTTTGGTTTGTATTTGATTCACCTGTATGGATGTTGTGGGGATGATACCGATATGTTCCCTATCACAGTAAGGTCGCGGCACGCCTCGGGTGAGACTCTCTGCCCTTCGGAGCAGAGTGTAAATGTCGACGTGAATCTAGATAAGACTATATTTAAAAAAAAAAATTTAAGACTAAATCTATTGAGAATATAATGTTGCACGCGTGCATGTGCATCATCCATCAAATAGTGCATGTGCATCATCCATCAAATACAGATGGATGTAGTGTCTCTCCCAGAAAAGTCACAATCCTCGAACTATCCTGCGCAGCATGGGGAACCTATACACAATGTGTACAAACATTAAAATTTAATGTTTTAAAATTGAGTGAGAATATATAGAACTTCATGTAAAAAACAAAATATAAAAAAAAATCATGCAATACCTCATGAGTTTCCCTCTCCATTTGTTGCTCGTCTACTAAAATTTCCTCCACAGGAACATCTTCAATAGTAAACTGTACAATATATATATATATATATATATATTTCAAATGAAAATGCATATATAAACTTATTTCTAATTATATTAAAAATATATATATTTCAAATGAAAATTCATATGTAAACTTATTTTCAATAATATTAAAAAAAATGATAGACAACTTGTTCAAATGGTTGAAATGGTGTGGATGTTCCTATCTCCATCACTAGAGTCCATGGAGAAAAGAAATCCTCTATAGGAACCTAAAATTCAAAAAATTTAAAAGTATAAAATAACTCAAGATCAAGATCTCAATTTATAATAAAACTTTTAAACTTCAATTTATAAATTATAACTTAAAAACATATATTTAAGTGAAAAATTGAATTCTTCTGCTAGTGGATTTGGCACATCTCCTAAGAGAGGCTCCAAAAGAAAATCTCCAAAAACCTAATATTCAAAAAATTTAAAATAACTCAAAATCTCTAGATCTTAATTTATAATGAAAAAATTAAACTTCAATTTATAACTTATAACTTAAAAACGTATATATATTTAAGTGAAAAATTGAATACTTGTGCTGGTGGATTTAACACATCTCCTAAGAGTGGCTCGAAAAGAAAATCTCCAAAAGCCTAAAATTCAAAAAATTTAAAATAACTTAAGATCTAGATATATCTCATTTTTTAATGGAACTTTTTGAGGTGGAATATATAACTTAAAAACATAAATTTTAAAGGTGAAAAATTGTTCATACTTATGATGGTGGATTTGGCACATCTCCCAAGGAAGAAGAAGGTACATCTCCCAAGGAAGAAAAAGGTACCTCCATCCCAAAAACATCGGATGGAATCGGAATATGTTAAAACATTTTGTTATATATATGTACATTTACATGTGTGCACAATTATTTATTTTAAAAATATCTCATCATGTTTCGATATATATAATAATAGATAAAAAATAATTGTATATCATCATGTTCACTTAAAAAACAGTAACATTTTCCAGCATATCTTGATGGTGAGAACCGTCTTGATTGTATAATTGATGGTGAGACCCATATTGATTGTTTGATCAGGAGGCTCCGACTGTGATATTAACAATTTCTTCATTCATCAAACGTGACAAATGAAAATGGTGTTAACATTAAATGATGCATTTTTTGTTAGATTAATGTATACAAATAAATGTATGTATATATGTATTTATTACAAATTGTACACGTGTTAAAATAAGTGAATTCTAACCATTAACACATACCGTTCCCATGCCCTCTTCCTCATGAACAATTAGGTCCTACCAACCATTGCGACAATTCTTTACATATGTTTTGAGATCTTCAACACTCATTTTTTCAATCTCTTCATCTATATAATACAAAAAATTAGTATGTGCATTCTCACGTGCTCTTTGTCGATTCAGACAAAAATCGACTCCACCCAATCCACTATGAACATTGTCAATGATGGCCTCCCTTGCTTCTAGACTAATTTGAGAAGTGGCATCCATCTCTAACCGAAAAGTTTTGACACGAAGAGGTTGACTAACCAATGGTGGCTCAGGGCGAGACAACTCAAAATCACTCCTAGCACCCCTACGGTCACACAATCGACCTTTCCCAAGACCAAAAAATTCAGAGGGAACACTAGAAAATTTGGCGGAAATTCCGATGGCCAATTCGTCGCTATTCCGACACATAGTCGTCACAAGAGCGACAGTTCGAGGGCGGAAAAAATGTGGTTTGTCATGCCGTCGCAGTTCTGACGCACGTAAAAAGTGTCGCACTATCGACACTTCTTCTGTCGCTTCCGAACAAGCGTCACTCTTCCGACGTCTCACAAACCGTCGTGCCTCCGACGTTTGTAAACTGTCGCACTTCCGATGAAATGTGGTTCGACATTTTGAACGTTGCTCTTCCGACGTTTGTAAACAGTTGCAATTCTGATGCAACGTGGTTCGACATTTTGGACATCCCTCTTCCAACGTCTATAAGATGTCGCAATTCCGACGAAATGTGGTCCGACGTTTGGAACATCGTTCTTCTGACGTTTGTAAGCTGTCGTAATTTCGACGAAATGTGGTTCGACGTTTTTATACTGTCTCTCTTCTGACGTTTCTGGGTTGTCGCAGTTCCGACGTCTACAAGGCGTCGGTAGACCGACGGAGGGTTCAATTTAAAAAAAAAAAAAAAAACTTTAAAAGATGAGAAACGCTGTTTTGAATATATTATATGAAGTAAAACAGTCCATGAAGTCATTACATTTTCACATCTGAAGATTGGAACCCAAATATCCATCCAGAAAAGTGGAAGTGCCACCCCAGACAAAAAATACCCCATGTCACATACAGGGACATGATATAAAACCCAGTAACGGTCCACATGGAGATTATCGACAATCCGAGAAAGCATCCAAATATGCCCGAGGCATCTATAAGAAAGTGAAATAGCAGTATGTAGAATAGTAAAGCAACAGATAGAGTACCGACGTCCATTGTTCCAAATACAAATTAAAGTACCCAAAACCCTGCAACAGAGAAAAACGCTAATCATAATCATGTGAGGAGTGTGATATGTCGAAAATATAAAAAGACCATCAGACCATATCAATAAACCAGCAACATAGACCAGCATCGCTAGTTTTGAAGGCAGAGTGATAAACATTAATCATTTTTTTTTTCACAAGAGAAAAAACGTTGTTTTGAATATATTATATGAAGCAAAACAGTCCATGAAGTCATTACATTTTCACATCTGAAGATTGGAACCCAAATATCCATCCAGAAAAGTGGAAGTCCCACCCCAGACAGTGATAGAAAAATACCCCATGTCACATACAGAGACTTGATATAAAACCCAGTAACGGTCCACATGGAGATTATCGACAAATCTGAGAAAGCATCCAAATATGCCCGAGGCATCTATAAGAAAGTGAAATAGCAGTATGTAGAATAGTAAAACAACACATAGAGTACCGACGTCCATTGTTCCAAATACAAATTAAAGTACCCAAAATCCTTGAACAGAGAAAAACGCTAATCATGTGAGGAGTGTGATATGTCCAAAATATAAAAAGACCATCGGACCATATCAATAAACCAGCAACATAGACCAGCATCGCTAGTTTTGAAGGCAGAGTGATAAACATTAATCATTTTTTTTTCACAAGAGAAAAAACGTTGTTTTGAATATATTATATGAAGTAAAACAATCCATGATTACATTTTCACATCTGAAGATTGGAACCCAAATATCCATCCAGAAAAGTGGAAGTCCCACCCCAGACAGTGATAGAAAAATACCCCATGTCACATACAGGGACTTGATATAAAACCCAGTAACCGTCCACATGGAGATTATCGACAAATCTGAGAAAGCATCCAAATATGCCCGAGGCATCTATAAGAAAGTGAAATAGCAGTATGTAGAATAGTAAAACAACAGATAGAGTACCGACGTCCATTGTTCCAAATATAAATTAAAGTACCCAAAATCCTTGAACAGAGAAAAACGCTAATCATGTGAGGAGTGTGATATGTCCAAAATATAAAAAGACCATCAGACCATATCAATAAACCAGCAACATAAACCAACATCGCTAGTTTTGAAGGCAGAGTGATAAACATTAATCATTTTTTTTTCACAAGAGAAAAAACGTTGTTTTGAATATATTATATGAAGTAAAATAGTTCATGAAGTTATTACATTTTCACATCTGAAGATTGGAACCCAAATATCCATCCAGAAAAGTGGAAGTCCCACCCCAGACAGTGATAGAAAAATACCCCATGTCACATACAGGGACTTGATATAAAACCCAGTAACTGTCCACATGGAGATTATCGACAATCTGAGAAAGCATCCAAATATGCCCGAGGCATCTATAAGAAAGTGAAATAGCAGTATGTAGAATAGTAAAGCAACAGATAGAGTACCGACGTCCATTGTTCCAAATACAAACTAAAGTACCCAAAATCCTTGAACAGAGAAAAACGCTAATCATGTGAGGAGTGTGATATGTCCAAAATATAAAAAGACCATCAGACCATATCAATAAACCAGCAACATAGACCAGCATCGCTAGTTTTGAAGGCAGAGTGATAAACATTAATCATTTTTTTTTCACAAGAGAAAAACGTTGTTTTGAATATATTATATGAAGTAAAATAGTCCATGAAGTCATTACATTTTCACATCTGAAGATTGGAACCCAAATATCCATCCAGAAAAGTGGAAGTCCCACCCCAGACAGTGATAGAAAAATACCCCATGTCACATACAGGGACTTGATATAAAACCCAGTAACGGTCCACATGGTGATTATCGACAATCTGAGAAAGCATCCAAATATGCCCGAGGCATCTATAAGAAAGTGAAATAGCAGTATGTAGAATAGTAAAGCAAAAGATAGAGTACGTACCGACGTCCATTGTTCCAAATACAAATTAAAGTACCCAAAATCCTTGAACAGAGAAAAACGCTAATCATGTGAGGAGTGTGATATGTCCAAAATATAAAAAGACCATTAGACCATATCAATAAACTAGCATCGCTAGATTTGAAGGCAGAGTGATAAACATTAATCTTTTTTTTTTCACAAGAGAAAAAACGTTGTTTTGAATATAGTATATGAAGTAAAACAGTCCATGAAGTCATTACATTTTCACATCTGAAGATTGGAACCCAAATATCCATCCAGAAAAGTGGAAGTCCCACCCCAGACAATGATAGAAAATACCCCATGTCACATAAAGGGACATGATATAAAATCCAGTAACGGTCCACATGGAGATTATCGACAATCTGAGAAAGCATTCAAATATGCCCAAGGCATCTATAAGAAAGTGAAATAGTAGTATGTAGAACAGTAAAGCAACAGATAGAGTACCGACGTCCATTGTTCTAAATACAAATTAAAGTACCCAAAATCCTTGAACAGATCAAGAAAAATGCTAATCATGTGAGAATTCTAAGTAAAGTTAATCTATTAACATTGCGAATAAAATTACACCGAAGTCAAACATTGCCTGGCCATACACATGGCAAATTTGTCATCAAAAAATCAAAATATTAAGAAGAAACCAGTCTTGAACGTTTAATTTACAGAATTAAAAAATATTACAAAGGTCCAGCACAATAAAATAATCTAAAAGCAGCCCAATTAAGTGGGCCTGCTAAGCAAGAAAAACAAATTAACCAAATTATTCCTCCAGTGGTTCCTCCACGATTCGGCACCATCCTTCGGAAGGTCTAGGATCGCTAGGTGCTACCTCCACATGCATGCCACGACTCCCCTCCTGAAGGCCTGAATGCTGGCCGGCTTTTTCCGAGCTCAGACCCGCCGGACGGGTGCATTCTTCCTCCGTTTGGGCCTCCTCATGGAAGACCACAGTGACTAAAGCCGTGATTCGCGGGCGGTTGAGAGAGCAATTAAAGGAAAATTGCGTAGTGCGCGTCGTGGGAGAAGGTGAACTAGCGGTGGGGAAGCGAGGAGCAGGGGAATCCATACGGTGGCCAGATCCTACAAGCCGACCCCGCCCACTCCTAGTATTTGGATATCTACCTACGTAATAATCACTGGACTGGCCAGAAGTCGACTCTGTTGAGGGGCTGGAGGGAGCGCGCAAGGGGTTTAACTCTAGTGCTCCCCCTACGGCAACGCATCCTATGACGCACGCGAGGCATGGGTGCAATCTCAGGCGTAGTGGGCACAAGAGGAGATGGAGAAGCATAATTCCAATTAACAGAGGAAGACAGGCAGAGACAGAACCGAGAGAAATGCAAATATGCAGCAAGGTCTAGGCAGCAGTTCAGCTGGCCACTTCTCCTTATCGTCACAGTTAGCAGGCAGTGTAATCCAGCAACCGGCTTGTCTGAAAAACCATGGCTAAACGCCATTTTGTCGACACGACTGTAATGCAATCAAAGGACGCTCGTCATAATTAATCTCTGATCATTAATAACGAGAGCCGAAGGCCGGATCAAATTGGAGCGTGCGGAATCGCTAAGAGGAGTGGAGGTGCGATCTTGAACAGTGTTAAAAATTAATTAATGCGGATTTGATGTGAAAACTTAATTGAACAGCGTTAAATGTTAATGCGATTGATATGAAATCGCCATATCCATGTCCCATCGCCTTAAACGCCATCGAATGCACCCGCAGCCGGGAGTAGGGCAAGTTTTTATTGAGGACACATGGCAGAAATTGATTGGAGCGGATCTTTGTTTGGGCCGCTCGCGCAGTGGAAATCCGGACCCGAAAAATATTAGGGCGAATTTGATAAGAAATTTGCGTCACAACTTCCCTCCGTACGCCAGCCCAACTTCGGACCTGAAAAATATTAGGGCGGAATTCATTTGGTTTTCGCGTCACAAAATTGGCCGACGTCAGCAGGCTATTTTGGAATGCGAATTTGGTTTGAATTATGGTTTATCGCTGTTTGAAGTCCGGCGGGCTCGACTTAAGAAAAATTTTGTTTGATCCCATCTTATAAAATTTGTGTTGGTTTTCTTTGATAATACACATATTTATAATAAATCATGGGAATACCACACTAAACATGTGGAAAATTTATATAAAGAATTATTGAGAACAATCATTTTTATGTAAAAATATCCAAGGCGAGGTCTGTGTAGAGAACCGAGGTCGTGAAAACTGTTCAAATATAAAAATCCCGCTTAATAAAGAGATAAAATTGTTGCGCTTTCAGAACCTGACCCGAGGATTGGACGTGAGTTAACAAACAAAAGGATAGTGGAACCAGACTTGCACCCGTGGTCAAGCCCTCTACCAAAACCACGAGCGGAATCACAAAAGCGGGTTGCCCATATCGCACTGCTTTTGCGGAGTAGGCGGTATTTCCTATTCACGAGCGATTCCATAGGGAATGCGACACGTGGCGAAGTGACCCCCGGGAAACCACTGTTTAACCCGCGCCATCGCATGTTAAAGCCCGACATTGGAAGCCGAGAAAAATTTCCAAGAGTCGTTGATTTGGAGAAGGGCCATCGGACGGTGGTCGCACGTTGAACTTGCCCGGAGGTTAACTAAGGTGATTATAAAGTCGTGAATATAAATTAAAGTCCAACCATTGTGGATAGAGTTTATTTTATCAAATTCTACAAATTTGATAAATAAACCCGAAGAAAGAAGAAGTCAATTAAGACTCAGTTGGAGGAAAAGAACGGGGTATACCAAGGAAAATGCTACCGTAGCGATTTTAGACACACCAAATTTCTCCTTAGTCCATACTTCGCTTTTTGCGACACACGACATGATCTCTCTCTGGCATTTATTTGTATTGAAGATCAATATTCTAGAATAAGGAGTTATTTTTCTCCAAAATAATCTCTAGCTAAACATTAACAATGAACACTTCAAGGATATCTTTCTATGCTTCATAAGCACATTTGTTCTACTTCTAAATCATGTCTTGAAGTGGTTGTTGTGCTGAAATTATTCACTGGGCTTGGTTTCATACCTAAATTTTTCACTAAAGATCCAATACATGAAAAAGATAATGGTTTAAAAACATAAATATTTGAAATTTTGCAAGAAATGGTCTGCACACTTTGAATATGAATTTTGAAGTCAAGTGTATGATGTCAGACAGGATCAAGTGTCATTTTGAATACCAAATGTTTCACAAGAAAAATTCTCAAATATGCGACTGTAGTATGATTATGGCAATATTGCATCAACTATTTCCATAATAAAAGTGCACCTCAAAATTATAAGACTAAACAACTACAAATGTTGTAGATATAACAAGACCACACAATCAAATGTATTCCACAAGGCCAATACTATTAAAAATGAAAAGGGAGTTTAAACTCAAAAATACCTTAGCAACTAATTCAATTAGATACACTAAACTATCAGCAAAAAGGAAAACTACCTCACCAAAAAGGCAAGCTGCTAATTTCACAAATATTCAAACAAGGGCCTTTATTGTCTTGTCAATGCCCTTGCATCAATGGGCTTGCACCCGCTCTAAATAACCTAAACAAAAAGGTTTCATTTCAAATTATTTTCCACAAATTTAAGATACAACCATTTGTCAGCTTTTGTATTTCTAACAAGCTCATAAATTCTTTGACAAAGAACCAAAATTTTACACATGATAGTAATTTTTTCACTCAAAAATATCTTAGACCAATAAGTTCAACCCAAAACTAAAACCAAACACCACAAGACCCTACAAAATGAACGTATGATCTTAATCCGCATCATCGACAAAAATTCTACTTACAATCTCTCAATGGCTAAACCCCGTGCTATTGAATTTTAACTTCAATCACAAGAAAGAGAAGGACTGGAGGCAGCTAACATTTTTTGGAGGTTTCTTTGGTGATGCCATCCGGTAAATTTAATTCGATTTAAAATTCAAGTTTTTTACTTCTGTCAAAATGTTATTTCTCGTATTTGTGATTGTGTATTTAAACCTAACAACCAACATTAACTCCAATTCACCAACCAAATTAAACAAAACAGAATTTACTCCAGCTTTGTAAATTCCAAAAGGAGGACACGGGAGCACACATTGACTGCCATGAAATTGAAGGAATCAAAACCTCGAAAACCGGACCGAATTTTATAGGCACATGGATTGAGAATCTGTGCTAAAATTAGGTATGCATGTCGCAAGATTCCATTTTGAACGAATTTGGTTTGAAATTCAATCTATTCCGACTTTGAAGTCCGATGGAAAGGGTTCTTTAATGTTTTGATAGTTTAATATATACATATTTTTTAAATATATATATATATATATATATATATATATCATATGAAATAGAAAGGTGGGCCAGAATTTATTTTTAATTTTATTTTTTAAAAAGAGGGTTTTATATAATATATTTATATGTTACGGCATATAAAATAAAAGGTTGAAAGCTTGGTAGTTTTATAGGCACGTAAATTTTTATTATCAGCGCTGTGTAAAAAGTGAACATCGAGTGTAACTTTTTATGTGTATGCATTGAAGAAAGGAAAGGAAAAACAAGAGAAAGTGTTTTAGAGACAGTAGTATGTTTGTTTTGGAATGTATAAAGTGATTTTTATAATCGTGCCAGGAAGGGCCATAATTTTGTAATCCCTTCAAGAGGAAGTAGTGTAATAGTTTTTTTTGAGCGCATGCTGAAGGGAATAGAAGTTTGTTTTCAGCATTGAAACTGTCTCCGTCAAAGAAATTTTTATTTTCTGTGTTAGAGGAAAGGGAGATTTATTCTCCATTCATTGCCTGGAATTTTTTCAATATTCAACATGCAAGAAAACAACAAAATGTTGTGGGTTCATCCCTCAAATTAAATCTCATTTGTTCACAGTTTTCTGTTTTACTAACTTGGCCCCCACATTTTCAATCGGGTCCTCTAATTCAACGTTGGTCAAAAGGCCAAAACCATAGCATTGAGATACATTTTCATTACAATTGCCTAATAATAATAAAATTTGACTCACCAGAATCCTTCCTTTTTATTGCTGTGAAAATATTTATGCATTACTCTAATGTGCTAGTCCATAGGCCAAGTAGACCACCGGGTAACAAATATGTTTCAAGTCACCTTTGAGTTTTCAAATTATGCCTACCAAATCTACATTACTTCTAAGAGGGGGAACTAATACAACGTTAAAAATAAAAACTGAAAGCATATCAAAAATTACCTCCTTAGCGACCACACCATCATTAACTATTTTCGAGAACCAGTGCTTGCTCTCCAAGACAACATTTTGCCCTTCGCCCCAAGGGTGACTCAACAAGATCAGCAAGTTTGTTCACACCCGCCCCCGCAAGACAAATTGACAATGCTTTCAAGAAGTGTGCAATTGAATGCCAGACTATATGCCAAAACAACCCTCCATGAAAAATTAAAATAACACATTAAATCGAATATATAAAAAATAAGGAAAGATCCACCGTGCTGAAGTTTCACGTGCGGTGTGACCTTCCTTTTAAACATAATTTTTTTCTCTCGACCCGCAATTTTTTTGTCACCGAGCCATCCTTGTTGAAGTACAACTCCTTTTCCATAGCTCTTGTATTAACTACCTCTCTCTGTCGCGTAATCTCGTAGTCCTCTTCCGTTTGAGCGATTAAAGGAAATGGGTGAAAAACTCCATAAAGAGAAGACAATTGTCCGGCCATAATTATCAAACATCAGACCCAACTTCTTCCTTTCCATTGCTACTCCAATGAGGTAGATGTGGCAATTGTTTTCATACGCCCAGCAGGCCATCTTCTCTTTATGTCAATATAGAATTACAAGATATTCATATTAGTATGAACCTTAAAACATGACTCCCATTGCCAAAAACTTAATTTTTAAGTTGTAAATAAAACTAAACAACTATCACAACTTTTAAGTAACTGAGCATTAAGAGGAGAAACAACCAAAGAGAAATACAACCACAATCCTCATTTTAATGATGTCGGACTATATATTTTCATTAAGATAATAGAAATAAATCAATGCATTATATTAAGGCCAAAGACAAAACAATCTTTAACTGTTCCTCAAGTGTCTTCAAGCTACAGTGCTAGAGGTTGCATATTTTTAATTTAAATTATTGACCTCTCGTGGCTCATCTATGAATGCATCCAATGGGATATCTACATCACAGTTCTTTATATCCCCAAAAAACAAATTCCCTACTACAAGAGCACCGCATTGATGGATCAATTGCCGCACACCCTCATCCCACCTACTCAGAACGTTGAAAAAGGAAACCAAAGAAATCTCTAAATATCTCAAGATGACTATATGGGTGGTTCTTATGAATCAACCAACCATTCAGAACATGCTCAACAATCCAAACCATAAGTATTATGTGACAATATTCAAGCAGTAATCGAATCGGATTGCCATGTTAGAGAAACCCTAAACTCTACCGAAAATAGGTGAAATGTGGCACCTCACTCGTGAGATCGATTAGCTGTGCCAATTTGTAGAAGTTGTAGAAAATTGGCATGCCTTCAAACAACGAGGTGATGCGTAGAATGACATGAGGGAGAAATACGTAAAAGCCCCAACTGAGAACTAAAGCTCATCACCAACTCCGAGATTGACAACTTTACATGATGTAACCTATGAAATCGTGAATGGAGAAATCATAGTAACAATAAAGTAACCTATGTAACAATAAAGTCGGATTCATCCTAGGAGTGGTAATGGGAGAAATCATAGTGAACAATGTAAAACATGCATAGTTGTTACAATCAAATAGATGAAAACACATACAAAAAAACCTAGATAATAATCGTAATGTTTAATATTGAATTATGAACTGGTGAAAGGAACTTACAAAAATGTGACATTACGAACATGGTCAAGCGCACAAGCAAAAATATCCCTGACATGAACTCGGGTTGACAAGTTGTATTGCTCATGATGCAAGAGGATTTGTACCGTGAGACTTCCAAGTCAATAAAATCCATCATTATCTATACAATAAATACAAGTAATCGATGTAGTATTTTTTACTCTAAGATGCATTCTTATGATAATGTTAGAACATATGTTGAAAATTTCAAAACATACCGGAATAAGTTCTCGTTTTCAAGAACAATTTATTGAGTGTCGCATGAATTTGAACAAGCCTCCCACGTATCCGAAAGAGTAGCAACTAAGTCAATGCTGATTCTTTGTTGCTACGCCGGATCAAGGGAGGCGTGTTCCAAGATTAAATCGGGCCCAATAAATTATTCTACTAAAATAGGGCAACCACGTGAAGGTGGAAGCTCTTATGGCCCCCTCCCCCCTCACATCACTCACCTAATACCCACTATATTTCATTTTTTACTTTCATGAGCATAAAAAAAAAATATTCAATAACTAATAAAAAAACAATTCAACAAAAAGTACGGTAAAGGAAACATTGCAATTAATGTCATTACAAAAATAGTAATAGATAAATGAGTTTTATATAACGCAAAAATGTTCCAAGTATGGTAACGTTTGTCTTATAATAATACATAATATTTTACATTGTCAAATTTTCTTTTTCTTCTTCCTATTTTTAAAGCTCCTGTACTACATCATCAATATCATCGTGTTCGCTCCCCGTTTTTCACAGGCCTTTCCCAACCCTCCCGCACGTTTTGGACTCAGTTGCGTATTCACGATGTCTCCGGGGTTCATCCGATGGGGCATCGCCTACAAAAACAGACATAATATTAAATTTTAATTGTCGCTTAAATATCATTGAACTAGTTTGGTAATATTAATAAAAAAGATTGCAATGAGATTATTTACCCGGTGCACCCCGCTTGTCAGCTACGACCTAGTTGCATTGTCATGATGTTCCGGTTCATCCAAAGGACGGGGCACGCCTCCAAAAGAGATAATATTAAATTTTAATTATCGGGCTTTAAAATGATTGGCTGAACTAGTTCAAGAATATTAATAAAAAAATCGCAATGAGATTATTTACTCCGTGCACCCGCTGGTCACCGCTTGGGACCGTTGTCCCGTCTTCCTCTCTCGTGGATCCCTCAAGGGAAACATTCTCTCGTCATTTAAACAAAACATTATATGACAACTATCAAGGTATAATTAGAAAAATTATAAGTGGAAATTAATTACCGTCACGACCTTCACTGATAGCAACATTGTCTACCGGTCCCTACTTACAATGATCAAAGCTTGCACGAGAGGATCATCTATATCCGGCTCTAAAATCCGTTAATTCTATCGGTAGTGTTGCTCCCCGATTTAAACAAAGTTGTTAGACATTATATTTATGGATCTAAAACAAAAATATTTAAAGGCATCGTTTTACCCACGTATCAGAGATCTTGACCCGCCTAAGCTTCAAGGGATGCTTCAACTCATACTTTCTGATAGCCAAATAAGCTACTAATATGCCATTATTATTATCACTTTTGAACACTTATTCTACCCATTTCTACTATTCTTCATCATGTCATTTATTATAATTTATTATATAAATCCATTCTTATGATGATTTATGCTTCATGAATGAATATTATTTATTCTCCTTTATTTCTTAATAAATTGATGATTATGCATGATTTTATCAATGATAGTTTTAATAAATCAAGAAAAACATTATTCACCATTTTTAGCTTCCAAGATACTCTGCATTGAAGATTTGATCATTAAAAGTGCCAACTCGTAAATTAGCCGGAATAAGAAGTGACTATTAAGGCTGGAGATTGTTAAATGAAGTGCGTAATATGGAAAATACGAACTGGGTTTTGTCCTAACGGACCCACTAACTTTACAAAGAACGGTTTGCCCAAATTCGGCTTTACCGAGATAACCGCAAGTAGTGGTTCTTTGAGCACGATTTTCTTCGAGGATTTGTTGTTGGCATGCCCTCTTAAATCTCTACCAGAAGCCACTCGCTGAGCTCTTGTTGATCAAACTGGTTAGAAGCAAGCAAATTTTGTAATAGAAATCATGTTATACTTATCTTTTCTTATTGTAACTTTCTCTCGAATTTCTATTTAAATGAAAATGAGATCGTAGATGGGATGATTTGGGGATGAAAATGATTAAAAAATGATGAAGAATGATGGTGGATTATCTACATAGGAGAGGGATCGTTGCATGCTGTAATTCTCAATCCTTTTGTTGTTGTAATGATTCCACAATTTGTCGATTAATACATGATTTGGGAGTTGTCGTTCATTCTTTCATTCTCAAGTAACCTAGCAAAATGTCCGCGTCATAGTCTGGCCTGTGGAGTACGTTGCCGCCGTGTATCATATTCACAATTGCTGCCGTGTGATGGTTTGATTTCTTTTCATTTCTTTAAATTTTTTGTTCGCAATCTTTGTTTGCGAACATTTCGTTGCACTGCTTTGTTATATTGAAATCATAATTGGATTGCAGTGAGTGATAGAATTATTAATTATAACTTGAAACAACTCATTGATAATTTCGATCTAATGCCGCGCTATCTAATTAAGACTACTGTCATTTAATTATCGTCATTATAATTGCAATGGTTGTTCAATTAAGTTACTATTCAATTATAACTACGATTGTTGTTGCTTCAATAACTATGATTAATGTTCATGCCGATAGGTTGCCGATTCAATTACATTTCTATAGTTGCCGTGTCTTCTAATGACTTAGTTTTGCTGCTCGTTCCATTTAAGGTTGTTGTTTAGTTCTAGTATTTTAGCATTGCTTATTCCTTTCCATTAATAAATCATTTTTGTTAGATGAAGCTTTTGTCAGTTACTTCGTTGATTCATTGCAAGAGTGCTTTTAAAGAGTTTTCCTAGTTTACTTTCAATGGTACTTAGTTCAATTTCGATTTCCTTTAATTGCTAAAGCTAAAAGACTCAACGTAGAGTACATTGGTTATTGCTTCCTTTTTGTTCCCATATTGATTGTCTTGTTCCTATTGATATTTCAATTGCATCAATATCCAGAGACTAGAGTTATTGCTACCGTATCCTCGATTGATGGTCGTTTGAGTGAATGATTTAGTTTAGAACATTTCCACTTTCACATTGCCCAATTAGATTTCGTTTCCACTTTTCATTTACTTTGCATTTTAAGCACTATAATCGAAAACATTACTCTTGAGTAAATAGTCGCCGACCGAGTACACTCTTGAAATAAAAAGTCGGCCCCGGGTTGATAATTAATGTGGAAGGTAATTATTAGAGTTGTGCAAGACTTTTATCGCTCCACATTTCTGCGCCACGCTGTGGAGAGTGTAGCCATTTCTAAAGAGTAGTGTGAATCTGATGAGTACCGCTAGAGAGAATTGGGTATTAAAAATCCAAAGGTAAGAACCCGCGCACGAGCATGTAGTCACTCGTCTGTCTGCCTATAGATGAAAGAATTTTTTTGTGTAGAAATAGATGTTTGAATTTTGTAGAATGACTAGAAAAAAATATAGAAATTTTAAAAAATTAATCACATGATTTCACTGGCAAGATGTAAGCACCACCCATTTCACTAACTAATTGATGAACATTTGAAGAAGGAGCCTCGAAGAAACACATGAAAAACATCTTATATTATGGTAAGAAATGGCCTAATGCTTACTTTGAATTTCCTATCAAATATCTAGGAGGAGGACACAAAATGGCACATAATTTCCATCTTTACCAAATTTTCAAGGGTTTAGCAAATGAAGATCCATACATTCTTATTTGAGTTCGAAATACTTTGCAGAGGATATGATTATTGTACTAATGATCAAAGATTGAAAGTGCTTCCTCTTAATTTAAAAGGAGCGCCTCTCCGATGGTTCATGAGCCTAGGTGGAATTGCATCCAATCATGGAGGACATGAAGAACATATTCTTGAAGAAGTACCAAGACTATTGCAACTAAATGAAGATATTTTCGGTATGATACAAGGGGAAGATGAAAGTTTGAGGACTATGTGGGATCGATTTCATTATAACTCTTCAAAAAATCAAAGCATAAGCATTTGAAAAGAGATCTTAAAAACACTCTTCTTAAAGGGAATCAAAGATGAATTTTTAGAGCTCTAAATCTGATAGAAAAAGGTGATGTTTTTCAGTTATCATATGATGATGTTCAGAGCTGTGCATAAGGTATTCAAGAGGAATCTCCAAGAAGCCGGTAAGAATTCTAGAGATGTTTGTTCTTTCTTTTTCCACCAAGTTACAAGAATAGGAGACATAAGAGCTGAAATCAATGATTTATTTTGAAAATTTTAAAGTTGATTTTATTAGCTCTCTAAGCCTGCAAATTGACGTTTATGTTCATAAAAATGAAGAATTTGATGAAGTGTTTTTCCCTCATGACCGAAAGGAGCAGCCCATAGATGGTTACTCTTCTCCTTATCTAGGATGGAAGTATCATATCAAAGAGGTGAGGAAGCTGCAACAAGGTCAAAACCATGGAAATCATGGGCTACAAGTATGATTCAAAACACTTCTTCTCCATTCTCTTACTTGCATAATCATTATGGAATACTCATGTTCTAGGGCAGCCATGTCAATTTCAATATAACCACCAATCTTATCTACAAGTTTGGCATGGTTCACCTTATGATTGCATGACTACTCTCCCTCATCTTGTAGCACAAGCACATTCCCCATATTCTCCACCAGCCTCTTCACAACATCCTCGCTTGTATATCAAATTTATCCACTCAACCCAACCAACCACATCATCACAATGTCTATCTCCATACACAATTTCCTCGCTTTCAACTAATTCCACACTCCTCACTACAATAAACTAGTACAACATGCTTACAATGTTGAACTGCAAAATTTACCCATCCTTCCCACCCATTCTATCTCACATGCACCCAATGGAGAAAATTACAATGAGATTCCGAATGTTTCAAATTCAAAAAAATTTGTGAAGCTAAGGAAGAAAATGAGGTTTCTAGTATGCATCAACAAGTCATTTTGCAAGCTCTCAAGAACTTCATGATATGATGGCTATGGGAAATCAAGAAAGTAAAGGATATATTGAATATTGGATTTCTCATTCCATCACTTGTTTGTGGCATCACTTCATACTTCAACAATTTTTGACAACATCTTTTCAAGGGAAGTTGGCTTTCATACCCTACCTTATCAACATACATTTTTCAAATTTGGGTATGTACATAGTTTGAAGCCTTATTTCGAAAATGGTTCCATTGGCAATTCTATACATAGTCATATTCATATTTCAATCAAATTAGGTTATTGAAAAAATAAAATAAAATAAAATAAGAACATAAATAAATGCATTTTGTTTTTTTTGTAAAAATAGTTGTTTGTTTGTTGCAACACGCTATCAAATCAACATTGGTGATAATTTTTTAATTCATTTGTGTATGTAGATGACTTATAATGGAAATAATAGTTCTAAAACACCTTATATTCATTTTTATCACCAATTTGAAAAAATGCTTGAATATCATTTTTTTGGTTTGCGGGCTTGATGAAATTTCTGAAAAATAGCCTGGACAGTCATGTTTTGAGGGGCCAAAAGTGAATATTTTTAAAACATGTTTCTATCCTGAGTAGCCTCCTTGATTTCTTACTTTCCAACCTAATTTGAATCACTCAATTTGGATTTGTAAAACAAAAAGCGAACCAAAACATTCACAGGTGTCTAGCGGGCAGCTTAGGAACAGAGTTGGGACAGTCAGTTTTTGAGGCCTAAATGTTTGAATTTTAAAAATTTTTACTATGGTAGATTCCCCTATGAATCTAGTTTACAAGGCAATTGGAATCACTCATTTTTGATATCGTATGGCTGCTATGATCAAAATACCGACTGTCTATCGTAAATCAGCGCCATTAAACCATGTCTTTTGGTTGTTCCTTGGCGTATTTAACCTATCAATTATTCTGTCTTCAAAACCTGTTTCTATTGGAAATAAATAAATGAATTCATTTTCATTTCCAATTTGAATCATTCCAATCTGACATCAAAAAATTTTATGCTTGAAATATCA
The DNA here is from genome assembly GCA_034641835.2 of Pinus albicaulis. Lineage (NCBI taxonomy): Eukaryota > Viridiplantae > Streptophyta > Pinopsida > Pinales > Pinaceae > Pinus > Pinus albicaulis. The sequence continues at coordinate 331,448,367 of CM076578.1, read as the reverse complement.
ACTATTGGTCTAAGTCAAGTAATCGAAAATGACTCTCGTTAAGTGCAGGTTGTTCTAACTAAAAATTGACATATCATATCATTGAATTTTTAAACATGTTGCTATTGGAGATTAATCTTTGAATTATTCCCCATTTGGCTTTGGAATCACTCAATTTTGACGAAAAACAAAGAAGTTGTGATTAAAATAATCGTAGGTTAGGCATGATTGGCCACCGCTTCCTCCCTACAGTAACAAATGAATTTTACTTTGTTATTTTCTCCGTGGATTTGTTCTTAAGGTAGTAACTACTTGTTAGTTTCTTTGCATAATTCTGGATTAGGGGAGCCCGCGCACCCTCTCTTTCTCCATGATTTAATGTTTTGACAGGTGTAGATACTCGTTTTTTACAGGCCTGAAAAATAAAGAAGGTCAATTTATGGACGAGTGATTATTGAAAGAAATTTTAAATGAAACAAAGGAATTTCATCCAACTCATTACCTAACGGATTCATAATGAAGAAATGAAAAATTGATTTCCATTTTAAAGATTCATGTCATGTCTTTGTCGCTAAAACATTAATAAATCACTTTTTTGACATAACATCATAATCAGTTGTAACTTCATTTATTTATTTACATACCGTTTTTTGTTGTTTCTTTTCTAATTTCTCTTATATTTGTGTTGTTTTAGGTATGTCATCTAAAGTAACTCATCTCCGCATCAATGCCGTGAACAACTAATTTGTTTTTTTGCATGTTTTCATTTTATGATTGTTCATTTTGTTGTTCCTTTCCGAATGGAACAAAGACTTCGCACTTTCACGTTTTTCGTCGTCTTCTTTCGAATGGAACAACACTTCGACACTTTTCATTTTTGCTGTTCCTTCCAAAGGAATGGCATCATGTTTTTGCCGTTCCTTTTCCAAAGGAAATCCACACTTTGATTTTTGTCGTCTTTTCCAAAGGAACGACACTTTGTAGTTTTTGTCATCTTTCTAAAGGAACGACACTTTTGCTTTTGTCGTCTTTTCCAAAGGAACGGCATTTGCATTTTCACATTTTTTTGTGTGTATTTTTTCTTTTTTTGTGTGCATTTCCTTTTTGTTGTTCCCTACAAGGAACACCAATTTTTTGAGTGTTTTTAATGCTCCTTCAAAAGAATCAACACTTTGGATTATTTTCGGAGTTAACCCTTCTTCCTCTGTGGGATTATTCTAGTTCATCTCTTAACCACATATTTTTTGACTGACTTTCATGGCATGAATTACACTACTTTTATGAGACAAGAATTATCGATTCTATTGAAGTAGTTAACATGTGAATTCACGTTTATGATCTTTAATAGGATAGCTCCGATGATAGATTATTTTCAAAAAGGGACAATTATTTATATACTACTTTTACTCGCATTGTTTTCTATTGAATGATGTTGATTGATTATCTTAATACCATGCCGTGTTCCACCCTTCGGATTATAATCTTCTGCTCTAATAAATGAGATTATGGGTATATTTTTTCTATTGACATGTTCAACTTCTTCCAATTTATCCCCTCGCTCTTAAGGAGCATCAGAGCCTCCTCTCTTTTACTGGCAAAAATGTGTAATAATAACAAAATTTTGTTCGCGTATGGAGGATAGGGGTCTTAGTACGAGCGCCTACCATGTTCATACGTAAATCAGTGACATTCCTAATATGGTCACCACACTGTGGTTATGATCCACATTGACAGCCCATCTACTACTGGAATAGGAGGGTCTCATCACGAGCCGGCCTTATCACTTTTGCTACATCCTGCTGAATGGCAGCAGGTTAACTGGTTACCACGCACACCGATCTCTTTCCAGAGGAACAACAATGTAACTCTCTAGTTATAAATTGAGGATTTCCGGCTGTCATATGGGTTAAAAAAGCAACCCCGCCGAGGCTATGGATGCCTCATGCCAGAGGCTCCGCTATGGTACAAGCAGATTCATCGTTAATTTATTACTATAATACCCTTTTCTTATTTTTTTTCTCTTTTATCGAGAAGTTATTTCAATTTTCCCTCGTTTTGAACCTTTATGTATGAGAAATTGTTTTATGATCAATCGCATCATTTTCGCCTAGAATACCGCGCAAAGCATTTTGGCATATTGTCATTCCTTTTTCTTTTTCATAACTTATCATCAATCAAAGCGTCCTATCTTTATTCATAACTATCTTACACACTCGCTCTCATTATAACTTATAACTTCGCCGTCCTATCATTGATATGTGTACTTTGCTTTATTTACCGCAATATTGTTCATTCCCTTGCCTGCCTTTGACAACACCTCTCATACGCTTTATGGTCATGGAATCTTTCCAATCGAGGGGAATGTGGGCGTAATATGGGATAGTATGCGATATGATTATTACACGCTATAACTTGTCGATTTGACAAAAGTTTTTCCGACCAAAGTTTTGCATGCATCTTATCTATTTCTATTCAAAAACTAACACTATGGATTCAAGAACATTATATGCAAATAGTGCTTTGTTTACGTAGAACAACAAGTATGGGCAGAATTCCTATTCACAAAGATGACCACCATTGCAACTAACAAGAGGCTCGAGCAACTCGCGAACGGAACAATTCTTCTATTACGTATACATGTTTACCCTCGGATTCCACCTCTTTGTATCACTACACCAATCATTTACATCGCCTAACAAATGCCACCATATATGTCATTCCACATTTTTCTTTTTGGAGGTAAAACTTGAGGTAAAATAGCATACTTCTTCTGATTTATTACTGAATTTAGGGAGAATTTTAATTAAATCCATTTTGAGAATTATTTATCATCCTTCATTCCTGACATCTTTACCATCTCCTTTTTCAATGCATATCATATTTCGCTTGGGGGAGTGTTGTTTATTCTATTTCTTATGACTATGCTATTCATTCTTTATCATCCATTGCTATTCTTATTCATTCTCACTAATTTCCTTATTCCATGTTGTTTTATACCAAGTATAGAATTCAATGGGCTCGGTAGCAAATCCACCTCTATTTGTTTTCTAGCATCGCATGAGGGCATGCCAATTTTTCGCAGAGGGGGAGGAATTGCTACGCATGATGGATGTTTTCTTATTTTCTTTTCCTTATTTAAGGTATACAATTTCAAAGCAGAAATTGATTTCCATAATATTTTTAAAAACTATAAACTCAATTCTTGTGATTTTGGAAAATGCGTACGTATCATTAATACAAACCTGCATACAATTTCAAGATAAATTGGTTCATAAAATTTCGGAAATCATGCACTCTTAGCTACAAATATTTTATTGTATTCATGATCCATGTATAAAACAAATTGATTTTGATCATAAATATTCATATATTATAAATTTACTTCAAATTTCAACAAAAGTCAGGTTTGTAGTTTTTGAGAAAATGGTTAATGAAGTTTGCTTACTTATATCATATTTTGTTGCAACTTCATATACATATAGTTGAATGTCAATATAAAATTATGCTTTCATCAAGATTACTAAAAGTGAATATTCAATAATTAAAGAAGAATTCATTTTGTTCTACACCATTTCATAGAGTCGAGATGAATATATTTTTTATTGTTTCTCAGCACACGGTTTTGTTTTGGGTTGCATGAGGACATGCATAATATATCTACTTTCGTTGCATGAGGACATGCAACATATTGAGTGGGCGCATGTTGTCGTTAATATTATTATTATTAATGTTTTTGAACACCTATTCCACCCATTTCTACTATTCTTCATCATGTCATTTATTATAATTATGCCATATAAATCCATTTTATGATGATTTATGCTTCTATGAATGAATATTATTTATTCTCCTTATTTTTAATAAATTGATGATTATGCATAATTTTATCAATGATAGTTTTAATAAATCGGCTGTAAACATTATTCTACCATTTTTATCAAAGATAGTACTTCCAGATTGAAGATTTGATCATTAAAAGTGCCAACTCAAAATTAGTCGAATAAGAAGTGACGGTTTGCGGTTGAGATTTTGAGCAAATGAAGGGCATCTGAAAACTCTAACATGGGTTTTGTCTAGGACGGACCCAATTAACTTTATTGAAGAACGGTTTGCCCAAATTCGGCTTTACTGAGAGAAACGCAGGGTTCTTTGAGCACGATTTTCTTCGATTTGTTGTTGCGGCCATCCCTCCAAATCTCACCAGCAAAGCCAAATTCGCCTTGTTCTTGTTGATCAAATGGTTAGAAGAAACCAATTTTGTAATAGAAACGTACTATACTCATCTTTAGTAATCTCTTCGATCTCTCTATTTAAAATGAAAATGTAGATCGTGAGATGGGGATGATTTGGGGATGAAAAATGATGGAAAAATGATGAAGAATGATGCAGGATTATTCATGATAGGAGAGGGGATTGTTGCATGCCGTAATTTCAAGCCTTTGTCAGTTTGTAATGATTCCACAATTTGCTGATTAATACATGATTTGGGAGTTGTCATGTCATTCTTTTCATTCTCAAGTAACCCGGCCAGCCGGTCACTGCGGCCAAGGGCCCGCCCGGTGGAGTACGTCGGGCCAGGTATCAAGTATCTCATACTGTCACGTGTGATGGTTTGATTTCCTCTTTTCATTTCTTTAAATTGTTTTGTTCAATATTTTGTTTATGAATATCACGTAATTGCTTTGTTATATTGGAAATCATAATTGATTGTGTGAGGATATTAATTATAACTTGAAATGTCCCGCCGATAATTCGATCTAATGTCAAGGCCATTCTAATTAAGACTACGTTCATTTAATTACCGCTTCTACTATAATTTCAATGGTTGTTCAATTAAGTTACTATTCACCAGTAACTACACTGTTGTTGCTTTCAATAATTGTGATTAATGTTCATGCTCATAGGTTGTTGATTCAATTACATTTATAGTTGCCGTGTCTTTCTAATGACTTTAGTTTTGTTGTTCGGTTCCATTGTTTAAGGTTGTTGCTTAGTTCTAGTATTTGAGCATTGCTATTCTTTCCATTAATAAATCATTTTTGTTAGATGAAGCTTTACGTTCATTTCGTTGATTCATTGCAAGAGTGCTTTTTAAAGAGTTTTCCTAGTTTACTTTCAATGGCAGTCTTAGTTCAATTTCGATTTCCTTTAATTGTTTTTAAAGGTGGATTCCTCACGTAGAGAACATTGGTTATTGCTTCCCGTTCCTGGGGATGGATTGTCTTCTGTTCTAAGCAGATTTCACCGCATCAATATCCAGAGGAATGAGGTATTGCTACTATCTCCTCGATTGATGGTTGTTTGAGTGAATTATTTATTTAGAACATTTAATTCTTATTGCCTCCACTAGATTTTGTTTCAAATTTTCATTTGTTTTTGCATTTTGGCACTATACCGCAAAAAATTACTCTTGAGTAAATAGTCAGCTTCGATCGAGTACAATTTTGAAATAAAAGTCGTCCTCTGGCTGATAATTAATGTGAAGGTAATTAGAGTTAAAGACTTTTTATCGCTTCCACACAAATGTAGCGATATTTTTATCTTCTCTCAGAAGTTATTGTTCAAGTTTAACAATTCTACATTATATATGGATGTATTTAATCATATCTCCGTATAGGATTACAAAAACGTTGGAAGACGATATAATTAATTATACGTTTAGCTACTTCATCATAAATTTGCACAATTTCAAGTAATACCCCGGCCGAGCTTCGTGATGGCCTTTTCTCTCACCCCAGCTTTGGTTACCTTTGAGGTGTCGTGCAACTTGAAGACCAAAATATTGGGAAGCCCATACATGATGTGAGCACACTTATTTTAGACATAAAGAAAATTAAAGCTTATTGAATTAAAGTTAAAATTTACCTTGCGGGTCCAGTTGGCATTTTCCTCTTCTTGCCCTTTTCTCTTTTCCGTCATGGATGCAGTGCTCTCCACTCACTCTCCGAAACCGGCGGGCAGAGAACGCCATATCTAGGCTTAAATTGCAATTGCGTCCCATAGGAAGTGTCCCTGTATATTTCAAATATTTTCCGCTACCCGAGCCACCGTCGGGCTTCAATGTGCCGACCTCAAAAGGGCTTCTAGATACCCAGAAGTTTTTTCAGGTTGAAATTTCGGGGAATTCCACTCAGAATATGGTCACAAAATTACCAACGCATGGTTTCCGTAACTCGTAAACTCATTGTTTCCTACACGTAATAAACCAAAAGAAAAGAAGATATTATCATTAATTTAAAAATAAAAATCATGATAAATATGTTTTAGATAAAGTACACAGTAGTTAAAATATTAAAATTTACCCTGAGCTATTACGTTTATAGATCATCGTTCACCAACAACGTGCCATTAATGGTCCGTGGAGTCGACACGTGTAGCTCCAGAAAACGCAATAATGTAGCTACTGTATTAGTCTGTATCATTGCCAACACGTCACGTTGGTCAATCGCTAAGTTGTGTTTCTTGGCTAGCACCTAAAGGAGTAGAAGGTGTACGAGAGGGTTGTTGGGAAATCTCTTGCCCTTGTGTCCTACTACCACCAACACCGGTTCAAAATGCCAAAACGCTACATACAAAAGAACTAAGTTAGTTTAGTCAATGTAAAATTAAAAATCAACCATCACAATTCATCTCATGCGTAACAAAAAATATCCTTTTGACTTTTTATTATTACCTCGATATCATTTAATGTTTCATAAGATGTTGTATCCTCTCTTCTATTTCAGTTTTGAGGCCATTTAAAGCACAAATTCGACCTTGCATCTCGTGCCTTTTTGCTACCAAGAACACTGGAGATAGGATGAAGAAAGCTCTTCCTCAAAGAGAATTACTGTAATACCATGGCTAGTTGTCTCGTATATTTGAATGAAATTAATATTATTTCAATTATGTAAATAACTAAAATACCTAAAGATAGAGCAATGTTGGTACTTGCTGTTCTTCCGCTGGCCTTCTTTTCCGCGATCATCCCGTCTCTAGATTGTCTCGCACTTCAGCCCGATCAAATTTCGCCACATTGCACTAAAATTATAAAATGTAAAAACTTGAAAATAATATCTAACTTGAAAACACAAAATGAAATCGAAATAATTTCTAATAAGACACCGGAAGACAGAGTTAGAGTTTCAAATATGCCTTGCATTGAATTCGACCTGAAACATGTCATTGCAATAATATGCACCCCAAACATTCAATCCACGAATGATATATTTAAGCAGGGCTTCTCCATTCCGGGGAAAACACTATACCTATAATGCATCTACTTGCATGTATAAAGGGAAAGGAATATGTTTTCATACAAAGGACAAAGGCATCTTGGGAAAGGTATCTTCACTTTTTTATTTATGTTGTCTACCCACACCACTCTCGTGTTTTCACTAATCCCTGCTTGTCATTTCAGATTCAAACTCAGTTAAGGCCTTAAGTATTTTTTTGACCTTCGTGTAGTTTTTATAAGTGGCATGTATGGATTTTCCATTAATTCTGACTTTTCTCTTCATGGATGTTTCCTGAAATCAAATGCATGATTTAGTCCCATACATTTAACAAGTTGTTGATCAACTCCATGGGAAATATCATGTTTCCTATTCAACTAAAATTTATCTCGCCAGGGTAGGAAGGTTTTCCCTTGTATTAATAGGCACTTCAGTTGCATTTTTATTATATCTTTCAAATTTAGTGTCGTTTCAATTAGGGCATGATTTTTCTAACTTTTCAAGGTGAGAAATGAAGAAAGACAAATTTTTGTGATGGATGATCAGAGGTATGAATCCATGGGCGTAGAAAAGGCACTAATCTACTTCTTCAAATATCTATAGTTCTCATTCAATTCTTTGCTACGTAGGTCCCCGATTTTGAGCCAAATGTTGGTAAAGAAAAGTTCCCCTCCATAATTTTGGATATTCACAATGGAAATTTACATTGATGATGGGCAAGATTATGGAACATTAAGTACATACATACAATGCAATTCCAAGATCATGATATATGTTTGCATATGTTTATGGCAATGTTCCACCAAGTCCCTCTAGAGGTGAGAGAGGGGATTCAGGAGCTGCTGAGCGGCCTATGCAAAAGCTCCCTACCAATTTTCGTAAGAAACGTGGGGACGTCGTGGGTCATAAAATTATAAAATTTAATATTTAAAATGTAACTATATTTTGCAAGGAATGTATATGTCATCATACACTTGCATCATGAAAGATAAATCATGTAAATGATAAAATTACAACTCGATGAATGGAGATGAATCATAATTGAAACAAATTTAAAAGTTAAAAGTTAAAACATACATCATACAATCATGCATGTAAGTTTGTAAGTTTGTAACTATATAATCATTAATGTAACTACTAACAATGTACAATGAAAATAAAGTTAAAGATATCATATGACATATTATATCAAGATTCAAAATATAGTTTAAATCAAGTTTACAACTCAAGTCCAAACATAAAACTTAAACGCGAATAAGTTATGTCCGAAACATACAAAACATAAACATAAAACATAACATATAACACAAATGATATCATCATATCGATAAATGGAGCATAAATGCTCAAGCTACGTCCCACTAGTCTCCGCATCCAACTTCTATCTAATATGTATCAAGACTGCACCATGTCACTATCCGTAATCGAATCACTTGGATTCTCTAAATATGCTAAGTTGCAGCATCAAATTTTAACACGAAACCATAAAATAAAAGTGGGGCGTGAGGGGACGTGAGGGGGCGTGAGGGAAACATCCCCAGAAGTCCCCAAGACCAGCGGAGCGCTGCAGGGGCGAGGAATCTAGACCTTCAGGTGGGGGCGACCCCGTGTAACACTAGTTTATGGAGGTGGTGAGCAAAAAAGAGCTCAAATAGAGCTGAAATTTTTCACATAAAAAGGACTGTGGGTCAATTAATGGTTCCATTTAAAAATGATATCTAGATGAATATGTAGCATGCAAACATGCACAAAATCCATCCGAGTTTTCATTGTATTACTTATGATGGATTCAAATTTGGTTTCAAATGCCGTTATGGCATGATTTTGTCGAGAAACCCTTATTGATTCTCATGTTGGTTTAATTTATATTTTAAGTTTGTTTTGCACTTTTGGGTGATAGTAACTCATGAACTAGGTTACCAATGTAAATAATCATATTTCAAGAATAAAGTTGTGATTTTTTTATATTATTATTATTATCTATTAGCTACTAGGTATTGACACCTAATGTCTGAATTTTGGCATCTTGATAGCATGGATAATTTTGAAAAATGTTTCAGTAATGTTAACATACACACTATCATTACGTGTCTCACTTTTTTCACTCATAATAGACCAGATATGACTCATCACACAACTCTCATATGCTATGTCCCAACAAGCTCAAACCTGCTGAATCACTCATATGTGGCTATTAAGGACAAGTTGCTTGATATAACTGAGCAGTATGGGTAGAATTACATTGCAAATAAAAAGAATCCTCAAGTGTCAAAAATTCACAATAATTCTACTATAAAGCCTTTTGGGATACCTCGAAATAATATATGTATCATTGATGACTTTTAAAGTATGACAAGATCCATAGGAAAGGAACAATGGAAGAGTGATCCACCAATGAGAACCTAGAATTTAGCATCGATGAGTTAGAGTCTAGGAAATTGAAACTATACTTAATTAAAGGATGAAGGACATCACATAGGTAATTATATTTTCATGTAGAATAACTGTTAATTCAAATTTAAACTACATAATATGAAAGGCATACCATAAATTTTTCCCACGTAAGTCCAAACAAATCCCATAAAAAGGGAAAACCTCTTTTTCCATGGGAAATAATTTACCTTTCCTTTTTCAAGGCAATCTAAATCACAAAAATATGAACTATACTGCACAATATTCTTCGATACGTGAGTGGAAAAGGAATACTCCCACACAAGTGGATGCACACATGTACATTTGAACACTAATAGATTTTGTAGTTGAAATGCAATGCTTATTTTCATTTAAATGTAGGGTTTTTAAAGAAGGAGTAAATAATGGTCACAAATTAATAAGCATGCTTGGGAAAATTTAAATCTTGTATTGGGTGATGAAGATAATAGAGGGTATTGAATCTTGATTCTTGACATTCCAGAGAGAACCATATAGCCTAACACAATCCAATAGAATCACTAAAAAAACCCAAATAGAGTCAACCCTATGTTGGAAATATGATGCGTAATGTTGTCCTTGATGGTAAACTCAATTCTAATGGAGATGAAGACATGCGACCGTTGGACATGTGTTGTCCTTAATGGCAATCCACCTCGATGTGAAGTTATGCTTGACTTGATGGACTTAGTAAAAGATGTGATATGATGTTTGTTGACAATATGATGCTATGTTGTCCTTGAAAGGCAACTCCACTTGATGAAGATGATGACAACTTACTTGATGTACAGTTGCTAGAATATGTCCTTGATAAAGAAAAACTGATGTGTCTACAAGCAGAAATTTAAGGCAATGAAGAAAGGAATTCAAAGTGCTAATTTATGATGAAAAAGAGTATGTTTTTGCATACGATCGTCTAGAAATGCGTATGCACGCGGAAAATAACGTACAAGTCGCGCATGGGCAAAAGCGCTGTGCAAACCCAAGGGTAACCACCATGGTATTAACCCATTGTATCAATGATCCGCCTATTTGACTCCGTCCGCAGTTTTGGGCTTATGGTATTGTTTTGGTCCATGGTATTGAAAAAGGGGGCTCATGGTACTGAAAAAGGATAATCATATATAAGGAGAAGAAATTCATCATGGAAAATCAAGAATGTGGGTGCAAGGTGTCCGAGCTTGAACAAATACTCAAGCATATCCTCGAATGGAAAGGGTTACACTCTGAATGATAGATCTGAATGTATGATGCACCAAGATGAAGAAGAGGATCTAGATCTGAATTGTTTTGCATTTGCTAGATCCGATTATGGAAGGCTTAGATCCGTGATGAGTATGCAGCATCTAGGCGAACATCCGTCCGAAGCAAAAAGGGCAGATCCTAACCTAACATGTTAGATCCGATGAAGCATGTCGTCCGTAATGATTGAAGACTCCATACGTCACTTCGCCGCGGAGGAAGGCCGTATATACGCGTGCTCGGGCCGAAGAGAGCGCGCGCATGCGCAATAAAATATACACTCGAGGTATACGCTCAAGCTTGCGGACGGAAGCGGAGCATACGCTGGCGACCGGCTGAAGTGAAAGCGCGCATGTAACCAGGGTTTGTCAAGCAAGGGGTACAAGGAAATATTTGACTTTCTCTCGCCATGTTTCTGCCATCGATCCGTGCTGATATGTATCCGTTGATGACGTACGTTTGTGCTTAAAAGTATGAAAGGGTTCGGTCTCTGAAATATGATGAATTGTGGCCGGCAAGTTGTGTTCTGGCTGAAGTGGTTGGATCCAATGTGAAAATTGATGAAACGGGTCCAAGGTGTGCCGAGGGTTGTAGCCTTCGGTACTGGGTTGTAGCTCCCTTCCTGTGTGAGGGCCGGTAAACGAGATCGGTCGAGTTCCTTCCGTGAGAGGTCGGTAAACGAGTCGTGGGTTGGAGCTCTCCTTCCAGAGAGGTCGGGCAAAACGAGCCATGTGGGTTCGAGCCGGCTGTCCGCGCCAAAGACATATGTTGCAATATGTTTTCTCTATAATAAAATATTGAAGGTCGAGTAACCGCAATGTGGTTTTCTCCCCGACTTGGGTTTCCACCTAAAAATCGGTGTTCATGTGTGATGCTTTGTGTGATGGTTTATTCCGTTCTTATCAAGTATGCTTAATGCTTAAAGAAGGTCTAATAAATGAATGATGAATGATATAAGTAAGAACTAGCATAATTAGACCTCTCGAGTATACGCTAGTTGCATGAAGTAAATCCGCGTGCATACGCAAGTTTACTAAAGAAAGTAGCGCATGGGTTTTAAGGAATGAAAAGTAAAGTTTTGAATATGCCGTAAATACCGATTCACTCCCCTCTCGCATTTTTTCCTAACAATTGGTATCGAGCAGGTCCTTCTTCGCAGAAGCTTGATCGCTTGAAGGAGATTCACGTAATGGGAAGCATATACACAAAAGCCTTGCCGAATTTTAGTGCAAAAGTATGGGCTCTCAGTGAAAGAGTGTGAAAAGAAAAGGGTACCCTTTAGATTCTCTAGAAGACACAATCTTCTTGAAGAAAACATTCAACTCAAGGTGTTTCAGAAGAAAAGAACATAATCATTGAGACTTTAAAAATCACTTTGAAGCAAGAGAAACGCCTGAGGATCTAGAATGTAAGTAGTAAACAGCATAGCGATAATGAGAAATTGAATTCTCTCAATCTCGCATTTGCTAAAGTTCGAAACCTTGATGAAATTATCAAGGTACAACGGTCTCCTTTTATAAAACAAGTCTTGATATACTGGGAATCTTTCGACATCACATCAAATTCTCTGTGCTGTTCTCACCGCCGGGTTCTCTGCTATCCACCACCTGAAGGAACAAAGGATTCATGTAAAGAAAGCATCACTCAATTCAAGAAACACTAACAGGGAGATCTTTCAAAATGGCTACAACCAACAGGTAAAAGTCTAATAGAAGATTTCATGATCAGTAGAAATTTACTTCAATGGTCACAGCCAGATAACAGTTAACTAGTCAACATAAAGTCGTTCAATGTATGTTAAGAACTATCATGACCAAAGAAGGAAGAAAAGATAAGGATGAATGATGAACCAAAGAAGAACACCTATAACAATTTTCTCCTCTTTCAAATGAAGTTGAATGTACTGCCAGTAATAACTTTGGTCATGAAGAATCCGAATGCAGAGCAATCACCAAAGAGCATGTCTCTCAAGCTCTAAAGTGTGGAAAAAAGAAAGAATTACCGGTTGAAAAATTGTGGGATAGCTATGATGGTGAGGGTGAAGAGAATCAATGGTATATTGATAGCTAAAGCCTAAGACACATGACTGTGTGACAAAAGCAAATCGCATACTATAATGCCTTAGAGAAGGAAAAGAAAGTTACTTTTGAAATGATACCTCACATGGTTAAAGGAAAAGGGTCAAGATTTAAAAAGAAAAGGTGAAGGCTAAAGATGTCATGTATGTGGATGGATTAAGGTATAACCTATTGAGTGTTAGTCAAATGTGTGATCAAGGAGCGTATGGTTCAAGCAAAGAATGTGTGGTTCAGGATTCAGATACGAAAAATCATTATGTATGAAAGAAATCCAAGCAACCTATATGTTCTCAACGGTATAGAACAATGTTACTCTGAGCAAATCTTTAGAAAATTGGCTATGGCATCGAAGATCGGGACATCCGAGTTTCTCTCAAATCAATCAAAGCAAGAAACTTCAAGTCGTTCGTGATCTCTCCCAAGATCAATCTTCCGTAGTACCATATGCAAATTCATACTTGGTAAGGCACTGTGAGTCCGATTTAATGCCAAAGAAGGATCATCAAGTAAGCCTCTGAACTCATTCATACCGACATCTATGGATTCCATGAGGAAAAAGTCATTACGTGGGGAAGAATACTATATTCTTTATCGATGACTACCCGTAATGCATCTGCGTTTATTAAACAGCCAAAGATGAAGCCTTTGAAAAATTTCAGAAGTTCAAAGCACTCAGAAATGAATTGGATTCAAAATCAAGTGTCTTAGATCTGATCGAGGAGGAGAATATTCATCAAATGAATTCTTGAATTTTGTGAACAACATGGCATTAAAGATACGCTTCTCAGAGTGTGGCACTCCACAACAAACAGGTAGCAGTAGAGAATGAATAGAACAATTGTTCAAAATGGCCAGAAGCATACTGCCTAATTTTGTTCCCACATAAGTTCTCAGAGTGAAGCAAAGACGTTGCAAAGAAGCTAACATTCTCAACAAGGCTCATGTTCGGGTGAATATGATGTAACCTCATATGAACTCGGTATGGCAAATTCCCCAATCGTAAAGCATTTTAAAGTTTTTGGAAGTAGATGCTTATCAAAAATAATGGATGAAAACTTGGCAAGTTTGACCCTAGATCAGATGAAGGGATACTTCTTGGCTACCATCTTCAAGCAAAGCATTCATGTTACAATAAGAGGTTTCCAAAAGCGCTGAATGTATTGATGTTGTTATCGACGAATCTTCCGCAGCTCCTAAAGAAGAAAAACAAACAACAAGAAGATGATGATGACATATGGCCTTCTACATTTCAGATAGAAATGATATATACAATGAATCAATGAAGAACCGAAATGATTGATTCAGAAGGCCCATCCGTATATGTTCAAAAGAATCAACTCGAATCTCAAATTTTGGGAGACAAGAATCAAAATGTACGAACAAGGAGAACTCTTAAGTGTGATCTTCTAGTAATTGCACTTTATCCACAATTGAACCACAATGTCAATGAAGCCAGCAAATATGAATGTTGGAATAATGCCATGGATGAAGAAATTGAGCAAATTGAAAAGAATGACACTTGGGATTTGGTACTCAAGACTATGATAAAAATATCATTGGAACTAAATGGATCTTCAAGAACAAGTTAAATGAGAATGGGGATGTTGTAAGAAACAAAGCTAGACTGCTTCTGCAAAGGGTATACTCAACAAGAAGGTATAGACTTTGAAGAAACTTTGCTTCAGAAATAGACTCGGGGTTACAAGAATGTTTCTTGCTTTCAAGCCATCAACGAATCAAAGTTTATCAAATGATGTTAAGTCTCGCTTTTCTTAATGGTGGATTCCAGAAGAAGAAGTATATAGAACAAATCGAAGGATTCATTTTGGGAAATGATGCAAATCTTGTTTGTAGATTCAAAAAGGTCATGGAAGGGATCAAACAAGCCCAAGGCTTGGTATTATCAAATTTCGACAAATATCTTCATCAACAAGGATTTCAAAGGGTTCATAGCAACTTATACACAAAAGTTGAAATGATAAACTATTGATCGTAGTTGTATATGTTGAGTTTAGATATCATTTTGGGAGTAACGGTAGTTCCATGAGTCAAAATTCTGTTTCCGTCATGCAAACAAGAATTTGAAATGTTTACTTTGGGAACTAACATTCTTTCTTGCTTGCAAGTGCATCAATCAGCAGATGGTATATTTTGGTCACAAGCAAAATATCTTAAGTAAATTCAAGAAGTATGGCATGGAAGAATGCAAAACTCCGTAAGTACACCAATGATAACCGTGATGCAAATTTCGCCTAATGATGATTCTCCCAATGTGAATCAACTGTATCACAGTGATCGAGATGATTGGAAGTCTACTTTATCTCACTGACCAATTTACATTATGCATGTCATGGATTGTTGGACTATCTCCAAGCTGTCCAAAAAGAGTCTCACCTTCAGCCGGCCAAAAGGATATTCAAATATCTACAAGGAACTCAAGACTTGGTCTATGGTATCCAAAGGATGCTGATCTTACTCTTCATGCTTACACTGGCGTATTGGCCGGAAGTGTTGATGATCGGAAAGAATAGTGGTGGTAATTTTACATGGGGCCCCTGCTAGTATCTTCGTTCAAAGAAGAAGCAAAATTTATTGGCCTTATCAACAACAAGGTAGGCATGTAGCTGCCGCATCTTCGTTGCAGCCCAACTCCTATGGATGATGCGAACCTTGTAACATTTTCAAAATCAAATGTGCAACTCCATTCTGTTTAAGTGTGTGATAAAAATACAAGTGCCATCAAGATCTCAAAGAATCCCTATGTATTCGAAACCAAGCACATTCCCATCAAATATCATTTCCTACGTGAACAAGTAAAGCTTGAACAAAAAGAAGTTGGGAGCATGTTACTCTCCAAAGAACAAGTCATTGATATCTTTACCAAACCTCTCGCTCTGTGGAAGCGTTCAAGTATCTAACATTTAAGCCGGGAGTGTTCTCTCGCCAAAAGAAAAATCTCGCATAAATTTAGAAGATGGTTTGGGATACGCGGGTTTCCCCGAAACACAAATTACAGATACACGCGAGTTCCCGCACGTAAAACCGCGCATGTCCGATCGTCGATACTTTTGTTTGGAGTCGCCTCTCTTCAGATGTACTGCAGTTTGCCGTATGGTATCTCTCGATATCAGTTGGCATTCGGTGGTGTTCCAGCTTCTCATAATTCTGCTTCTAATGTTTTGATGAAGATGCCTTTGATGATTTGTTGGTGGAAGTTTTCAGATGCACAACCAAGGGGGAGCCTACTGACGCATTGCTTGGTTGCACGTATCTGGGAGCATTATTTATTAGTATAATGTATTGTTGACATTATGATGATTCTGAAATATGTTCTCTTTCTAGAGGACTTTTTGGTGTTGGTCTTAAATGATCATTTTTGTAGTTTGATGAAAAGGTCTTGTTGAGACTCATGTTGTAAATTGTAATATTCAGTCATGTAAGGACTTGTCAATTTTGTAAACCCACTTGGTTGGGTAGCTGAGTCAAATTTGTAAACCCACTTGGTTGGGTAGTTGAGTCTCATATGTAAATCCACTTGGATGGATAATTGATGTAAGTATGAGTCTTTGGTGATAGGAAATTCATAGAGTCATGTACTTCATTGAAAAATATGTTTGAAGATTCAGAGTGTTGGTTTTTGATCCGCCCTTTGCCCTTGATGACAAAGGGGGAGAGTGACATGGTGTTTGAATAAAGAGAAGATAATGATGTGACATATTTGGGAGAGTGACATGATATCTATCTGCTGTGGTAACCAAACACCATTTTGGTTGCCATCAAGTCCAAAGGGGGAGATTGTTGGAAATATGATGCAGAATGTTGTCCTTGATGGAAACCCACTGAATGGAGATGAAGACATGCGACTGTTGACATGTGTTGTCCTTAATGGAAATCCACCTGATGAAGTTATGCTTGACTTGATGGACTTAGTAAAAGATGTGATATGATGTTTGTTGACAATATGATGCTAAGTGTTGTCCTTGAAAGGAAACCCACTTGATGAAGATGATGACAACTTACTTGATGAAGTTGTGCTTGTTAGAATATGTCCTTGATAAAGAAAAATATGATGTATCTACAGTGTGAACAGAAGGCAATGAAGAAAGGAATTCAGAAAGTGCTAATTCTATGATGAAAAAGAGTATGTTTCTTGGTATACGCGGATTGGCCTAGGGGAAGTCGCGTATGCACGCGGAAAATAACGTGCCAAGTCGCGTATGGGCTAAAGCGCTCAAAAAGTGCAAAACCAAGGGTAACCACCATGGTATTGACCCATTGTATTGGGTAATGATCTGCCTAATTGACCCCGTCCAGGTAGTTTTGGGCTCATGGTATTGTTTTGGCCCATGGTATTGAAAAAGGGGCTCATGGTATTGAAAAGGATAAACCTATATAAGGAGAAGAAATTCATTGTGCAAATCATGAATGTGGGTGCAAGATGTCTGAGCTTGAATGAATACTTCTCTCTGAAGTATATCTGAATGGAAAGGGTTACACTTGAATGATAAATCTGAATGTATGATGCACCAATGATGAAGAAAGGGATCTAGATCTGAATTGCTCTTGTATTTTCTAGATCTGATTATGGAAGGCTTAGATCTGTGATGAGGCGAGCATCTAGGCGAACATCTGTCTGAAGCAAAAGGGTAGATCTGAACTGAATATCTGATCTGATAAAGTATGCTGCTCTGTAATGATTGAAGATCTATACGCTACTTCGTCGTGAAGGAAGCGCGTATATACGCTGCTTCAGCGAAGAGAAAGCGCGTATGCGCAATAAAATATACACTGAGGTATACGTTGTTTTGTGTGGACGGAAGCGCGTATATACGCGATATCAGTGAAGTAAAAGCGCGTATGCAAACTAGGGTTTGCTGAAGCAAGGGGTATGAAATATCTGATCTGTTCTGCTGTGTTTCTGCTATCTGATCTGTGTTGATATGTATCTGTTGATGATGTATGTTTGTGCTTAAAAGTATGGAAAGGGTTCGGTCTAGAAATATGATGAATTGTGGCCTACAAGTTGTGTTCTATTGAAGTGGTTGGATCCAGTGTGAAAATTGATGAAACGTGGTCCAAGGTGGTGCTGAGGGTTGTAGCCTTCAGTCAGGGGGTTGTAGCTCCCTTCCAGGTGAGGCTGGTAAACGAGATCGAGGGGGTCGTAGCTCCCTTCCAGGAGAGGCTGGTAAACGAGTCAGGGGGTTGGAGCTCCCTTCCAGGAGAGGCTGGTAAACGAGCGCAGGTGGGTGCCTGCGTGCTGGTCAAGTCTGCGCCAGCACATATGTTGTAAGATGTTTTTTCTATAATAAAATATTGAAGGCTGAGCAACTGCAGCGGTGGTTTTCTCCCGATTTGGGTTTCCACCTAAAAATCCTGGTGTTCATGTGTGATGCTTTGTGTGATGGTTTATTCTGTTCTTACTACACATGCTTACTGTTTAAAGAAGGTCTAATAAATGAATGATGGAATGATATAAGTGAAGAACTATTAGCATAATTAGACCTCTGAGTATACGCTAGTTGCATGAAGTAAATCCGCGTGTATACGCAAGTTTACTAAAGGAAAGTAGCGTATGGGTTTTAAGGAATGAAAAAGTAAAAGTTTTGAATATGCTGTAAATACTGATTCACCCCCCCCTCTTAGTATTTTTCCCAACACCCTACTATAGGAGGAAGGGCCTGCAGTAAGAACTTACCATTTTGCAAGAGCTGAGGGCGAACGCTGAGGGCGAATGCTGAGGGAAAATGCTGTTCTGCAAGAGTTGAGGGCGAATGCAGGGCGAATGCTATTCTGAAAGAGCTGAGGGAGAATCCAGGGCGAATGCTGTTCTGCAAGAGCTCAGGGAAAATGCTGAGGGCGAATGTTGTTCTGCAAGAGCTCAGGGCGAATGCTGAAGGCGAATGCTGTTCTGCAAGAGCTGAGGGTGAATGCTGAGGGCGAATGTTGTTCTGCAACAGCGGAGGGCGAATGCGCACGTGATATCAGACGTTAATGTAGCACACATGTACATTTGAACACTAATAGATTTTTGTAGTTGAAATGCAATGCTTGTTTTCATTTAAATGTACGGTTTTTAAAGCAGGAAGAAATAATGGCTGCCAAATTAATAAGCGTTTCTTTGGGAAAAATTTAAATCTTGTATTAGGTGATGAAGATAATAGAGGGTATTTAATCTTGACTCTTGACATCTATAGAGAACCCTACAGCCTAACACAATCCAATGGAATTGACCAAAAAAACCCAAATAGAGTCAACCCTACTATAGGAGGAAGGGCCTGCAGTAAGAAATTACCATTTTGCAAGAGCTGAGGGCGAATGCTGTTCTGCAAGAGCTGAGGGCGAATGCTATCCTGCAAGAGCTGAGGGCGAACGCTGAGGGCGAATGCTGAGGGAAAATGCTGTTCTACAAGAGCTGAGCGCGAATGCTGAGGGAAAATGCTGTTCTGCAAGAGCAGAGGGCGAATGCGCGCGTGATATCAAACGTTAATGTAGCTATTGCGACAAATATGAAACAATAAAATAATTTTTATGTAGCGCGCATATAAGTTTCGAATTTTTATGTAGCGCGCATATAAGTTTGGTATTTTTATGTAGCGCGAAAATAATTGTCGCTATACCGATGGCAGAAAAGGCGTCGCTATTACGACGGGTGCCTCCAAATGTCGCAATGGCAACACCTAGACATTATGTCGCAATTGCGACGTTTAGAGTCATCTCAATAGCGACGCTTTGGGCCATGGTGTCGCAATTGCGACGTATTCCTCTAAACGTCGCAATTGCGACACATTTTTAAGTGTCGGTATTGCGACACTTTTCTATAGACGTCGGTATAGCGACGGTTTCGGGCGGGATGGAAAAAATTTGGGAAAATTTCCGACATTTGGTCAAAAGCGTCGGAAACAAGTGTCGGAATTTTCGCCAAATGTAGTAGTGTCATTTTTCTCATGGATTTCATGTTAGAGGTAGCTGGTGAGCCATGCAGAGTAATTCTAGTTGTAACGAAGTTTGAAGGGCATTGGTGCATTAGTTAATGTAGGTTGTAATCAGTTTAACTCGGTTAAGGTTGTTAAAATCTGTTGTGCTAGTTGTAACTGTTAGATACACTAGTGAAAGATCAAGTTAATTAAATATTAATTAATTCATAATTAGTGATCTCACATGCAACTAAGGATTTACTATTATGAGCTGCATGCATGTCAGATCCAGTGGAGACCCAGTTGAGATCTAGGTGAAAGGGAAGTTGAGTATCAGTTTTATGATTATTGGGTTGCACCCATGTAACCAAAACCCCATTGGAGTGGTCATGATACTTGTGCAGTCAAGGAAGGCAAAAATTCCTATCTTTTATGGATTGCATTCATCAGGGATTGTGCAAGGTAGGTACGTTGTGTTAGTGTCACTATTTTCATACTTCCACTAGGGATCAAAACACATTTCCATGTGCATCCTAGGTGCCTCATACTAAATAAATTTTTCATCATTCCATTAGGTCATGACTTAAAATTGTTCCGATGGTGGTTGTCCTTGTCAATAAATTCCACTCGTCCTCCAGGATTCATGTTGCTAACTCATTCCCATGTCCCCTTGAGCATAATAACACTTATGGAAATTCTTTTTTCACTTGAAAGCATTTTAAGTCAAAATCCCATGCAAAGGTCAGGTCAAAGGGCAGTCCCATTTGGTCATTAGGGTTTTTCACTTCTCAAGGTCATTCCTTCTAGACAATAAGGTTAGCACATATATGAGAGGGAATTTTAAAGCTGTATTTTTTTAGTTTAAATGATTTTTATATCAAAACCAATATTTTGGTAGAAAAGTCAAATATGTAATTTATTTTTATTTTTCCAAATGTATTTTTATGTCATTATATGTAATAATTTTTTCCCAAAGCTGTCAAATGTAATTATGTCCAGCCGAAGTGATGAAAAAAGAGCCAGAATTCATGTTGATCAAGCATGCAATACCAAAATTTAGAAAGCAAAAGAAAATCAATGACAATTATGAAAGTAAACGTTAGAAAAGTGGGTAATTTGAAATAAAATTCAAATTCACTAAAGCTATAAAGCTGATCAAGCACCTTAAAACACATCATTGTTGTCATTCAGACATCAAAAGCCTTCAACAAAGGGAAGATCTGTGTTTTGGAGAAATTTGGGCAAAAAATTTCTTGGTGCTCTACTAATATCCAGGCACTAAGCTAATGCCCAGGAGTGTTGCGCTAATCCTTGGAAACTCAATGCAAAATTGCTTGGTGCTGCACTAATACAAAGAGGCATTGCGCTAATGAACAACTCAGCTTTTAAGCCCTGAAACTCATTCAAACTTTCTCAACTCTTCACCGAAGTGCCTTCCAACTATCTTGTAAGTAAGTAACCTAATATTTCACCCTCTTTGTAGTATTTAAAAGGAGTTTTATGCTGTTTTGGTTTCTATGTGAAAATTTGGAGGTTGTTCATGCTAAAAGCCCTAATTTATTCCTTATTCCCAAATTTTCACACTTAGATCCCACCTTACACTTATACATCATTCTAAAACCATACCATATCATATTATAGCATCATAAAATCCCTTTCCCTATCCCTTTTCCATAAAGCTAATTTCACTTCCCATTCCCTTTTACCTCATCCCTAGGGTTTCCAAACTATTGAGCTTACGATGACTGAAGAATATGACAGAGAGATCAATGATAAAGAAACACCAAAGAGAGGTGATCATAAAGGAGGGAAGATTAATAGATTTGAACCTATGAACACAAAGGAGCTCATGACCTCTCCTCTTACTATTTCCTGTTTCAAACATGTGGGTTGTTTTGAATTTATTGAGAAGGTACAAAAGATCCAATATCATACTTTGTTAACTAGGTTGTTCATCACCAACCTTCATGATAGATAGGTTACACTTGCTGGAGTTACTTTTACCATGTCTATTGATGCCATTGCAGATGCTATAGGGATCCCTAATGTGGGAGAGAAATGGTTTAAAAAGGTAAAACTTGATGTGAGATATTATGAACCATACCTCAAACCCAGATATAAGGATGAAAAGAAAAATGTTTTCCCTTTCTCTCATCTCCTTGACCGGTATGCCCATATGATGAAAATAATAATGAAGTATTTCACTTGTGAGGGGAGGTTTACTCAAATCTATTAATCCCATATCTGACTCCTCATGCACTTCATTAAAGTCAGAATTCTTCATGTACCTCACTATCTTCTCCAAAGCATTGAAAATATGGCATAAATTGTACAAAAGAGGCAGTATAATCATCAAATGCAGATTTTGTTTCACCACTCCCTCATTAAGATGGTGGTCATGCATCAGCTAGAGTAGAAGAACATTTCTTTGGACACTTTCATTGCAAATGAAATCTTCACTTCCCCACCTAGTCCTTATGAGCAAAGTATTCCTTCTTCACCTCATCCTCCCATACCTACTTCTCCATCTCAACCTGCTGCTCATACTTCATCACCTAGTCATATCCATTCACCTCATTTTGACCCTACTTCTTCACCTCTCCATAACATTTCACCATCACCACATCATGATAATGAGGTAGTTTGGGCTAATGTAACTGAGGTTGAGCCATTTCCCAAGACCTATCAGAGAGGCCACAGTCATGTGTTGGCTTCACATGGTGTGAAAGGGGCCATGCCTTCTTCATCGGCAAAACAGGTAGACAAGGGCAAAGAAAAGGCTATAGAGCCTAACATTGTTGAGTAGGAGGACAAAGATGAAACTGAGCAGGAGTTTTAGATGATTGACCTTGATGATGAGGATGAGGTTAGAATAACCAATGCATTGATCAGTAGCAAAGAGGCAAATATTAGTGAGCTTCAAGCTAATATTGACAGAGCACAGTATGTGATTGACTTCCTTGAGCAGGAAAATTAGCAACTGAAAGCCAAGCAGATCATTAGTGAGGTGAGGACCATCAAAGCTCAAAAAGATACAGGGAAGGCTAAGGCTTTGTTGGAGGATACTTTGGAAAATTTTGGTGAGTTTGATGGTGAGGAGGATCAGCCTCCTAGACAGAAACCAAAGGCAATTGTGCTTAAGAGAGCTCTAGCCCGTGAAAGACAGAAAGAGGCTGAGATGGTAGAGCAACTCACTCCAAGTGAGTTTCTTGCCCTTGAGATTAGCAGAGACAAATATGCATGGCTTGATAGACCCAATTTGCATTTGTACGACTTTTTGGAGAAGGAAAAAAGGTATAATTACATTCGGAGGAAGATGACAGAGCACTATGCCATGAGAAAAAAGATTGCAAGGGCCAAGCTCAAAAGTGCCCATGTAAAGATTCAAGCCTTGACCGAAAAAAAGGATAAGGAGAAGTTATATATACTTGCTGAGGTGTTTTTTCATGCCTCAAACCCTTAATCAGCAAGTGACCTCACATTTTTGACAAATTTTGGCACATTTGGCACTTTGGTGCAAATTTTGGTTTTTTGAGCAATTTGACACACATAAATTTGGCTAAAAACGCAGCACGCTTGGCGGTGAACTTTTTCTTGGAGCATCCAAATGGAAAATTGTCATCATCCTAATGTTCATAATGATGATTACATAAATATAAGAAAATTTCATAAGATTTGGAGGAGAAATGGTCCCTCAAAAGTACAAAAAACATCCTACTTTTCATGTTTCTGCTTCCTTATTCACCTTCACGCTGCGCTACTAGTTTTGGGAGAACTCAGTTTTGACAAGGCATGTTGGAACCATTTTGGAAAAGGAAAGAATATTTGGAAGCTAGACTCAGATACCTTTCCAATGAGCTATCATGGAGCTGATTTGGACAAGGGGAAGGCCTCCAAAATTGGCTTACAAAAAAGGTCAATTTTTCTGTCATGGCACTGCGCTAATGCCAGGAAATTGTTATTTTCACCAACTTCAACATTTTTCGGCTTTTTGACTTTTTTCTTGGGAAAATGAAGAAAATCACTAATGTAAAATGTCATGGTGAATGTACATGTAATTTTTTAACTTTCATCTAGGGTAGATACATTAGATAAGTCTTCTAGAGGTCAAAGGAATTAGTTTCCTCTCTTTTAGAGGAAAGTTGTTGATTTTTCTAGTCTTCAGATTCTTGTTTGGGAGTAGGTGAAATTGATCCCTATCTCATGGATTCGACTCCCTAAGTTTAGGGAGAGTGATTTTAAGGTCTATTTGATGTATTTTCTATGTCATTGTAATGGTTGTACTTACTTGGGGCTTTGGGATCTCAAGAGACATTTTGTATATCAGTTTGGCTTGGATATTAATAGAAATTTGCAACTATTTCTTTGGGAAACATGTGGTATGAGTTTTAGAAATATTTTCCTCTTTGTTATCAATTTGTTTGAATGTATTTTTAATTCATAAACCATTTCATGTCAACAATATGCTAGATTTCAAGTTTCAAAGACAAATTCCATATTTATTTATGCTATGTTTTGGGAAATTAGTATAATGTGTTCATTCTCTTCAGTTTAGGGAGAATTCATCTCATATGCTCTTCCTAAATTATCACTGGTCTTTCCACCTCACCATAATCATATTTTAATTTCAAACCTTCTACCTACCTTACCCCTTAGAATTCCTGCAAATTTTGACCTAATTTCCTTGCCCTAGCTGTTTGACTCCTCCTGATACAGCAAACCCTACACAAATCAAAAATAAAAATCCTGAGCTACTATACCTATCCTAAAATCTTCTTTCCTCAGTCATATTGACCGTGATCTATACAGAGAGAGGCCTCTCTTGGCCTATTAGGGTAGCTACTTGGCTAAGTGTGGTTTGAGGTTACCTCGGAATTACCTCCGTAAGCCTAAGGTTCAATCTGAGTGATAAAATTTTAGTGACCATACTGGGGAAGAAAATTAATATCATATATTCCATGAAAAATATCATCTAAGTTCATTTCTAATTGTTGATGGTGGATAGAGGTTAGATGCATATGAAGGCTGAAATCATCCACCTAGCGAATCCACACATTTTAGGTTGTCAAAGACTCCACTGGCTGAAGAATCCAAAATCAACAATTCATGGTGACTCCACTGCATGAAGATCAGTAGCTTCAAGATTTTTTCAACATGGAAACTGTTGCAAGAAGGTATTCTCCCATGAGCCGAGACCACATTCCAGGTTTCCCAAATAAAATGTCTAAGGTAAATTGGCAAAGGAATTTGCCTATGTTTAAAGATGTGAAAGGTAATGATGTTGCTCTTCATCTGGTGAGATTTCACATGCATGTGCGTAGATTAAAGATTGATTTTCCTGAAGACTGCTTGATGAAGATATTCATGGCCACTCTGGAAGATGAAGCTCGATCTTGGTATGAAAATTTTCCGCCTGCTTGTATTTATTTTTTAAATGATTTTCATACCATATTATTTGAAAGCTATAAATAATCTTGTCCATACTTAATATTAGTTAAGAATTGTTGTAAAAATTTTGATATTTTTATTGAAAATCTTGAGAATTTTTATGGAGATGATGAATTCATGGACAATGAGATCATGGAAGTCCTGTAGGAAAATCCATTTCAACAGGATAAAGAAATCTTAGAGGATACTTATCAAGATGCCTAGGAAATTTAGCTGTAGGGAAGATCTTTGTACAGTTGAAAATGATGGAATAAAAGGTCTTATTTCATATCTGATTGTAGCAAAATATGGTATGCATGAAAATGAGGTTCCAATCTTAGATTGTGGTAAAGTCAAGCTGGCTGATCCAGATCTAGATTAAAATTGTGATGATGAGGAGTATGTTTTTCCGAATACCATGAAGGAGAGCTCTATTGTTGAGGTCACCTTGAATGAAGAAAACAAAGTTATATACCTAAGTATTCTCAGCCCATCAGAACAAAGTCTTTAGGAGGAGGTAATCCATTCCCTTTATGAAAAAGAAGATGAGATCTTTGTTCAAGTAAGTGAAAATTTTTCTTTGGATGAATATGTGGTAGATGATAGAAATTTCAATTTTGGGTTTCAAGAAAAATCCGAAGTTTTCCCTCTTATGACTGATGAGTGTGATAACAAACATGAAAATCTGGTTGCCATGTCATATGAAGATGATCAACAATATGTTCAAATGGCAGAGGACCAGAGCATTGAGGACTGCCATTCAGATTTTTCTTCCCATGTCTCATGCTTTGAATTTTTTTTTTCAAGAAGAAATCAACTCACTTACTTGTTCAAAATTTTTTGAAGACCAGGAACACACTGTTACTGAGGTACATTATGGAAATAGATCAGATTCAAGAGAAAAAAATACCTTGTTTATTCCAGATTAGTGAGAGGTAGATTTTCTTGATTTTCAAGATCCCTTCGATAGTATTTTGCAAGCACTATAGAAGATGAATGTTGTCTCATTTGTCAACATAAGTCTTGGTTTCATTTTTTATTGTGAGTTTCCTACATGTACATCATTCTGCATGCTCGAGGAATGTGAGAGCATAATTAAAGAAAATAACCATCTGCTGGATTGGTTACACTAGAAGGATCACTTCACATGATTGTATATATGTCTTCAGTAGGCTAATGGTTTTCATTAGGATTTGAAGGCCTCAAGTCTTGGTGATGTACTACCATCAATAAGTAGGGTAAGTTCATTTTTTAAATTTGTTTCAACTAGGCTTGAGTCAGTTTTGAGTCAATTTATTGTGTCAAGTTTCTTTCAATATTAAACTTGGTTTTTAGCTATTGACTACATTTCCCAATGAAATAGGAACTTCGTCTATGGTGTTCTTGGTACCTCCAAGGAGCTACCATCCCTAGCTGGAGCCAATGTTAGTGTCAGTATTTTCATACTTCTTCTAGGGATCAAAGCACATTTGCATGTGCATATTAGGTTCCTCATAATAAATAAAATTTTCATCATTCCATTAGGTCATGACTTAAAATTTTTCCGTTGGTGGTTTTCCTTGTCAATAAATTCCACTTGCCCTCCAAGATTCATGTTGCTGACTCATTCCCATGTCCCCTTGAGCATAATAACACTTATAGAAATGATTTTTTCAGTTGAAAGTATTTTAAGTCAAAATCTCATGCAAAGGTCACGTCAAAGCGCAGTCCCATTAGGCCATTAGGGTTTTTCATTTCTCAATGTCATTCCTTCCATCAGATAAGGTCAACACATATATGAGAGGGACTTTTAAAGTTTTATTTTTTTTAGTTTAAATGACTTTTATATCAAAATAAATATTTTGATAGAAAAGTCAAATATGTAATTTATTTTTATATTTCTAGATGTAATTTCATGTCATTATATGTAATAATTTTGTCCCAAAGCTGTCAATGTAATTTGTCTGGCCGAAGTGATGAAAAAGAAACACACTTCATGTTGATCAAGCCTGCAATGCCAAAAGTCAGAAAGCGAAAGAACATCAGTGACAAAGAGGAAAGTAAACATTAGAAAAGTGTGTAATTTGAAATAAATTTAAAATTCACTAAAGCTATAAAGCTCATCAAACACCTCAAAACACATCATTGTTGTCATTTAAACATCAAAACCCTTCAGCAAAGGAGAAAATATGCATTTCAGATAAATTTGGGCAAAAAATTGCTTAGTGCTCCCCTAATTTCCAGGAATTGTGCTAACGCCCAGGAGCATTGCGCTAATCCTCGGAAAATCAGTACAATTTTTTTTGGCATTGCACTAATACAAGGAGGTGCTACACTAATACTTCGGCACTGTGCTAATGCCCAGCTCGACTTTTATGCCCTGAAACTCATTCAAACTTTCTAAACTCTTCACCAAAGTGCCTTCGACCTCTCTTGCAAGTAAGTAACCTAATATTTCACCCTCTTTGTAGTATTTAAAAGTATTTTTATGCTGGTTTGGTGTCTACATGAAAATTTGGAGGTTGCTCATGCTAAAATCCCTATTTTATTCCTTATTCCAAAATATGCACACATAGATCCCACCTTACACTCATACATCATTCTAAAAGCCTACCATATCATCCTATAGAATCATAAAATCCCTTTCCCTATCCCTTTTCCCTAAACCTAATTTCACTTCCCATTCCATTTTACCTCATCCATAGTGTTTCCAAACTATTGAGCTTAAGATGATTGAAGAATATGACAGAGAGATGAGTGATAAAGAAACACCAAAGAGAGGTGATCATAAAGGAGGGAAGATTAACAGATTTGAACCCATGAACATAAAGGAGTTGATGGCCTCTCCTCTTATTATTTCATGTTTCAAACATGTGGGTTGTTTTGAATTTTGTGAGAAGGTACAACAGATCCAATATCACCCTTTTTTAACCAGGTTGTTCATCACCAACCTTCATGATAGATAGGTTACACTTGCTAGATTTAATTTTACCATGTCCATTGATTCCATTGCAGATGCTACAAGGATCCCTAATTTGGGAGAGAAATGGTTTAAAAAGTTAAAACTTGATGTGAGCTATTATGAACCATACCTCAAACCTAGATATAGGGGTGACAAGAAACTATTTTCCCTTTATCTCATCTCCTTGACCAGTATGCCCTTATGATGAGAATAATAATGAATTAATTCACTTGTGAGGGAAGGTTTACTTGACTCTATTCATAACATATCTAACTCCTCATGCACTTCACTAAATTCATAATGATTCATATACCTCACTATCTTCTCCAAAGCATTGACAAGATGGCATACATTGTACAAAAGAGACAATATAATCATCAAATGCAGAGTTTGTTTCACCACTCCCTCGTCAAGATGGTGGTCATGCATCAGCTGAAGCAGAAGAACATTTCCTGGGACATTTTCATTGCAAATGAAATATTCACTTCGCCACCTAGTCATTATGTGTAGAGTATCCCTTCTTCATCTCATCCTCCCATACCTACTTCTCCATCTCACTGTACTACTCATACTTCATCACCTAGTCATATCCATTCACCTCATATTGACCCTACTTCTTCACCTCTCCATAACATTTCACCATCACTACATCATGATACTGAGGTAGTTTGGGCCAATGTAACTGAGGTTGAGCCATTTCCGAAGACCTATCAGAGAGGCCACAAGCATGTGTTTTCTTTACATGGTGTGAAAGGTGCTATGCCTTCTTCATTGTCAAAATAGGTAGACAAGGGCAAGGAAAAGGCTGCAAAGCCTAACATTGTTGAGCAGGAGGACAAACATGAAACTAAGTAGGAGTTTCAGCTGATTGAACTTGATCATGAACATGAGTTTAGAATCACCAATGCATTGAGTAGTAGCAAAGAGGAAAAGATTAGTGAGCTTCAAGATAATATTGACAGAGCATAGTATTTTATTGACTTCCTTGAGTAGGAAAATTAGCAGCTAAAAGCCAAGCAGATCATCAGTAAGGTGAGAACCATCAAAGCTCAAAAAGAGACAGGGAAGGCTAAGGCTTTGTTGAAGGAGAATTTGGAAAAATTTGGTGATTTTGAAGGTGAGGAGGATCAACCTCCTAAACAGATACCAAAGACAATTGAGCTTAAGAGAGCTCTAGCCCGTGAAAGACAAAAAGAGGTTGAGATGGGAGAGAAAATCAGTCCAAGTGAGTTGCTTGCCCTTGAGATTAGAAGAGATAGAGAGTCATGGCTTGATAGAGCCAATTTTAATTTGGAGGGCTTGCTGGAGAAGGAAAAAATGGACAGTGATATTCAGAGGAAGATGACAAAGCACTATGCCATGAGAAACACGATTACAAGGGCCAAGCTCAAAAGTGCCCATTTAAAGATTCAAGCCTTGACCGAACAAAAGGAGAAGGAGAAGCTATATATACTTGTTGAGGTTTCTCTTCATGCCTCAAACCCTTAATCAACAAGTGACCTCAAATTTTTGACAAATTTTGGCACATTTGGCACTTTGGTGCAAATTTTGATTTTTGAGAAATTTGACACAGAAATTTGGCTAAAAACGCAATGCCAAGGGCACTGTGATTTTTCTTGGAGCATCCAAATGGCAAATGGTCAGTATCCTCATGTTCATAATGATGACTACATCAACCTCATAACATTTCAGAATATTTGGAGGAGAAATGGTCCCTCAAAAGTACAAAAGAACCTCCTATTTTTCATGTTTCTGCCTCCTTTTTCACCTTGGAGTTGCGCTAATACCAGGTTTGGGAGAACTACATTTTGGAAGAACATATGGGCACCATTTTTTAAAGAGAAAGCATATTTGGAAACTAGAATCAGACACCTATCCAATGAGCTATCATGGAGCAGATTTGGACAAGGGGAAGGCCTCCAAAATTAGCTTACAAAACATGTCAATGTTTCTCTCATGGCACTGCGCTAATGCCAGGAAATTGTTATTTTCACCAACTTCAACATTTTTTGACTTTTTGACTTTTTTCTTGGGAAAATGAGGAAAATCACTGATTTAAAAGGTCATGGTGAATGTAAATGTAATGTTTTAACTTTCATCTAGGGTAGATACATTGGATAAGTCTTCTAAAGGTCAAAGGAATCCATTTCCTCTCTTTTAGAGGAAAATTGTTGAGTTTTCCTAGTCTTCAGATTCTTGTTGGGAGTAGGTGAAATTGATCCCTATCTTATGGATTCAACTCCTTGAGGTTATGGAGAGTGTTTTTGAGGTCTATTTGATGTATTTCTTCAGTCATTGTAATGGTTGGACTCACTTGGATCTTTGGCATCTCAAGAGAGATTTTGTATATCAGTTTGGCTTGGATATTAATAGAAATTTGCAGCTATTTGTTTGGGATCCATGTGGTATCATTTTTAGACATACTTTCCTCTCCGTTATCAATTTTTTTGAATGTATTGTTAATTCATAAACCATTTCATGTCAATAATATACCATATTTCAAGTTTGAAAGGCATAATCCATATTTATTTATGCTCTGTTTTGGGAAATTTAGTATAATGTGCTCATTATCTTCAGTTTATGGAGAATTAATCTCATATTCTATTCCTAACTTCGCACCGGTCTTTCCACCTCACCATAATCATCTCTAATTTTAAACCTTCTACCTACCTTGCCCCTTAGAATCCCTGTAAATTTTGACCTAATTTCCTTGCCCTAGCTATTTGACTCCTTCTGATCCAACAAACCCTACACAAATCAAAAATAAAAATCTTGAGCTACTATACCTAGCCTAAAATCTTCTTTCCTTAGTCATCTTCACTATGATCTATATGGAGATATCCCTCTCCTGGTCTAGTAGGGCTAGCTAATTGGCTAAGCATGGTTTGAGGTTACCTCAGAACTGCCTCTCTCAGCCTGAGGTTCAATCTGAGTGATAACAGGCTGTTTGGAGGCAGTAAATTGGCTAAGTATTGGTCAATTTTATGTATGACAGTGTGAGTCAATTAGCTGAGTACAAAAGGGCTCTTATGAGGAGAGTTGTATGTAATTTTTTCATGATGCATGCTGAATATACAATAGAAGATAGTGGGGTTTTGAGAAGCAAGATTCCCTAAGAAATTATCTCTGTTGTGGTTGATTTGATTCTTGTTTTTTCATGTGATTGTCGATTGTGCTTTTAATTCCACAATTTATTTGTAGAAGCGATTCAGTATTTAACTTGAGTACATTGTTAGATCATATTGAATCCATGATATACATGCTTGTTGTATAATTTCTACATGGTATTAGAGCACAAAAAATCAAAATTGTGAACGAGGGGTTGAGTTTGTGACTGGATAGAATTCAAATTTGTAGAAATACTTTCTTGGTGCTACAATTGATTCACAATAAGAATGGATTTCAATGGCTTGAGCTTGGAGTATGCACTCGAGGGAAACTCAAACTATATTGCTTGGAAGGACAAGATGGAGGTAGTACTCAAATACGATGGCTTGAAGTAATTCATTGACAATGATGTTCCTAAGCCCACTGTGACAGATGCTTCAAATCTTGATGCATGGCAAAAGAAAGTGGCAAAGGTGAGGAGGATCCTGTTGGAGGGAGTATGAGACCACATTGTCTCAATCCTCCATGGGAAAGCCACACCATATGTAATGTGGAAGGCTTTAACAGATCTATTCCAGAGAAGCAACGACCATAGGAAATTGGCACTCAAAGATAAACTCAGCAAGATCAAGATGGAGAAGGGCGACTCTATACCAAAATATCTAACAAAGTTTGTCCAATGTCAGGATGAACTTGGGAGCATTGCTATAACTGTTGTTGATGATAATTTGGTGTGCTTGGCTCTCCTAGTACTTCTGAAGAGTTGGCACAATTATCAAGACTCTGTCAATGGAAGGGAAAATTTTCCAGGTTGGGAACAGCTATGCTCGGATTTGGTGTAGGAGGAATTAAGATGGAACACTAGAGATGGATCTTCATATAAGAGTGAAGATGAAGAATATTTTTCTTTGACTGGCAAAGCGAAGAAGTGGAAGGGGAAGAAGTTCCATTCCAAGTATGAGTCCAAGAATGGAAAGAAGTAGTACACATCCATGGTAAAGTGTTTTCACTGTCACAAGCATGGGCATTTTGCCACTAACTATCCACAAAAGAATAAAAACAAGAAGGTTGGAGGATTTGCAACTAGTGAGTCTTTTGCCTCATAATTTGAGCTTGAATTCTAATTGATCGCATGCATGGTTTCAAGTGCATTGGGATATGTGTGGTATTTGGATATGTTAGTGTTAGTCTAGCCATACTGCCATCAGTGATCAAAACTACTCTTTTTCATTTTCATATTAGGTGTCTCATACCGAATAAATTTCACCATTCCGCTAGGTCATGGATTCATTGATGGTTGTAATTTTTTATCAGTTTAACCTCATCAGATACTTGCTGATCCTCCTTTCTATGGTCTGTAATCATTAGTCACTTTCATTCTCAAAATCATGTTAGTAGGTCATAGAATGGGTCTCATTAGTTTCTAGGGTCTCACCATGGTCAAATTAGTGAGTCAAATGTCAATAATATCAGCAAGGTCATGAGGAAGTCAATAAAATTCATAGTCACTACACCTCGAAGATCAAAGAGATATTTTATTTGGCTTGATGTAATCCTCGCCTTAAAAATATGTTTTGAGGTGAAAACGTGATATTTTTCCTTTATTATTATTCATTATGTAATTCCATATCATCATATGTAATAAGTTACAATTCAGAAGCTATTATCTCCACAAAGTGATGTCCCTGCCTTCAGAGAAGTTTTCGGTATCATTTTTAGCACTAGATCATCTTCCAAGTAGATCCATTAGGAAGACCTTGAAAAGATCTTTCCAACAGTATACTACACTCTCAAAACTGACTTCTGGATTGAATTTTATGCCTAAGTGAAGTAAAAGTCCCTATACCCTCATATACCCCCTATTTCCCCATTTTTCCTTAAACTTTGTTTTATTAAAGTTTTATAAAAACCCCTTTATCCCCTTTCCATCCCCGCAAACTTTATAACAAAGTTTATATCATATATAAAACCCCGTCGTTCCCAACCACTTACCCTTTTACATAACCCTTTAAACTTTATGTTAAAGTTTAAAGTCTTTATTATAATCCCGTTGCAATCGCAAGTTTTGAAATTGCGTTCTGATAAGGCCAATCACTCTGATTCTGATACAATTGTGCACTCTGATCACTCCAATCCTTCAATCGCATCGCACATCCCTACCTCCCGATCGCATTGCACGATCGAAAATCCACTCCAATTATCCGATCACCACATCCCTACCTCTCGATCGCATCGCATGATCGCAAATCCGCTCCAATCCTCCGATCGCATCACATAGCTCTGTGCTCGTCCTGATCACATCGCACGATCACAAGTTTTTCTCTGATCTCCGATCGTGCTCCCCCCTCCAATATTGCGATTGCAATTAACTCGCCTTCTGATCCCATCGCATCGCAAATGTTATGTATGCGACCCAATCACACCCCCGATCTAATCCCTCCGATGCGATTGATCACGCCTTGCTCCTCCGATCACATCACAACTCTTTTCCTCCGATGTGATTAACCATCACCCCATCTCCGATGCGATTGCGATTGGTCGGCCCCACCATACAATACATCCACCCGTTCATATAATAAAGGGCCTTTTCCTTTTTTAAACCCTAATTTTGATTTTAATTTATAATACAAAGGGTTCTCCCCAATCGCATCGGAAATGTTGTTTCAAATAAAATTCCGCCCCACTCCCGATCTCCGATGTTGCAATTTCGATTTACATATGGGTCCCGCCTCCTCTCCCTTCCTTCCTATTGACGGTTTTTCCCTTCACCGAGGCATAATTTCATTTCATTTTAATTATTCCAAAACATTTTATAAAATTCAGTTCTCTTCAAAAGAAATATTGGGAAAGCAAAAGAACAATCAAAGGCCGAGAGCTTACAACAAAATGAAGATATCTACAACAGAAAAGAAATAGGAAATCTGTTCATCGAATTACCTATTTTTCGTTCATACAGCCTAACAGCAAAATCTCCAAGCAGTTAAATGTAATGTTGTCCCTTATTTTAAGGGGTAGATTGTTGTATTTCTTTTCTATGATTGTATTTCAGTTCTTCAGCTGTTAGAACAACTCCCATTTCTGTGGATCTATGTTCCCACATTTCAGTGTATTTATTGTAATTGTAAATAATTTGTAAAGTAGTCTTAGACAGTCTGAAGAGTAACTCAGAAAGTAGGGGAATAGTGTGGAAGAACATCTCTATGTTACATTGTACAGTTTGACAGGAATTAATAAGAGATGCAGCTCTGATTTGTGGGATCCATGTGGTATGAGAGTTAGCTTTTGTTTTTCTCCTTTGTTTCATATGTAAATTGTTATGTGTTCCATTCATCCATAAAAATTTCCCTTTGAATGCTTTCAAGATAAAAAGGTAGAATCCATTTTATATGCTCTGCCTTGGGAAATCATTCATGCTCTGTGTTTTTTCTTCCATCTGAAAATGATCCATTTTTCGTGCCCTTTTCAGCTCCTCACCAGTCTTTCCATCCCATCTTGATTAAATTTTAATTGCTAATTTCCTGCCTACCTTGCCCCATGAAATACCCTATCTCTTGATTTAATTCCTGGTTTCAACTGTCCCTTTATATCCCACGTATCCCTGAAATTCATTCATTCATTTTATTAAAACCTTTTATCCCTATCATTTTATCTAGCCTAATATCAATCCTTTTATTTTGTTCTATTGAATATTCTTTTACGGAGAGAGCCCTCTCCTGTCCTTGTAGGGCTAGCTACAAGGTTGAGCGTGGTTTAGTTGTTACCCTATTTTGCCTTTGCAGCGTGGGGTCCAATTCAGGTGCTAACATCCCTGGCGACCATACTGGGGAATAGTTCAAGATTGTTTGTTTGTTAGTGTTATTTTTTTTATAAACTACAGACGGAGCCTGAAGTTATGCCAGGTAGCCTTCGAAATGCACATTGCTTTGCAGGTGCATAAGTAGATAAATGCTACTTCAGTCAATCTCTGGCCTAGTTTTATAAACATAACATCTAACTTGCAAGATTTGCCCTAGTACATCAAATAATTCTAGATTTTTGAAAGATGATGTTCACATTTTTTCTAGGCTGCAAAATAAGATTTTTGTAAAATAGACATTCAACCACACTAGCTTCAAGAAGATTCACCAGGGCTAATCCAGATCCAAATCCTCCCCATGTGTTTGAAAATCCAAATCTTATCCCAAGAATTGTTAGAAGACAAGAAGGATCATTAAGCCCCAGACCTGTCTTCAGATCCTATACTTGGCCCCGTGAATGGTTTTTTGTAGAAGATATTTCCTTTGATGAGAAATTTGAGCTTTCTTTATTTAGGAATAAGTCTGAAAATGACATTGATGATACATTTTTCGATCTTGACTTCCTTGTAGATATTGAAGTCCAAAGAGAAAATACCTCCATTGATGATTACATTTTGAATTCTCCTCAGTCCATCACTGTAACTAATCCTCCTAAGCCTTCAGAATCATCAGAAACAATATTTCCCCCTGCCAATTCATCAACATTCCCATCAGTCAATTCCCAATTATCATCTCCTCCATTAACACCTCACTCAAATCTTACAAATCCTGTCGTAAATCCACCCAAATTTATGGCTACCAGGTATGCACCTCTGGTATTACCCCAAGTCCTCAATGATATTCCTGTTGACTATCAGAGTAAAATTCCAATCTTTGATGCCACTCAAAGCATCACAACTCAGCAGCATGTTGATAAAATGAATGACTTTTTTGATTTGCATGAGGTAGAAGTGGAGAATGTAACAACAAGGCTGTTTGTTCAAAGTTTTAGAGGTGAAGTCAAAAAGTGGTTTAGAGCCCTACCGCCAGGCACAATCCTCAAGCACACTTAGTTCCTGGACTGGTGGGAGGTAAAAAAGAACCCACTTCAAATTATGTCCGAGTATGAGAACATTAAAAGAAATGTGGGTGAAATCGTGCAGGATTATTGTTTGAGATTCAATACTATATATAATGCTATTCCAACTAATTTGAAGCCTCATAAGGGACTGGCATTGTTAAAATTTCTCGATGGATTCAATGCCAACATGGAATATCAGCTGCATGAAAGAGATCCGTCTTCACTTGAAGACATGCAGAAGATAGCGGTTAATGTTGAAGCTAATTTGCTGGCTAAAAGAGCACGAGCCAGAGCTGAGAAAAGAGTCACAATAAAGGAGGAGGCCTCTACTTTAGACAGAAAAATGGAAACTCTAATCAGAACAGTAGAAAAAATGGTCGATAGGTTGACCATTGCAGACAAACCAGAGCCTCAAATAAGAAATTCGAATTTCATAGGGCAACAGCCGCAATTCAGAATTAAACAGAGAGAGCAAAGAATGCAGGACCAAGTTGCGCCACCACAGCAGCAGATTAAAACTCCTTTGCAATAGAACTGCGTGCAAGGGACAGATTCAGATGACGATGTGATTGAGGCTGATCACTTTTTCACAGCTAATGGTGCACTCATTTTCCTTACAGAAGATGAAGAATACACAACGGGGACTCCAGATATTCAAAAAGACCAGAATTTCATTTTGGCCAATGACACTGTATTGGAAGAAGAGTCTGATGACTATCAGAGAGGGTATATGAATGGTATGTTGGCTCCGCGAAGGCAATACTCTTTAAGGAATAGAGAGGTTACAATCATCCCCATTCAAAAGATAAAGGAAATCCAAATGAAAAATGATGCACAAAAGAAAGCTAAGGAGCCGGCTGATCCTTCCTCTAGCAAGGGGCCTCCAGTTGCAAATACAACAAACGAAAAGAACCTGCAGAACATAGTAAAGAAACCAATAGAGAAGAAAGACCCGCCCATTAAAGAGGTAGAAAAATCTCCCTCCTTTAATCTAGAAAATGAAATCTCTAAATTAAAAGTGTCTATGCCCCTCACAGAGTTGGTGAAAAACAGTGCATATAAAACTCAGGTGTCCAAAGTCTTGCAAATAGATTCTGTCTCTGATATGGTCAATATAGAAGACAACTACCCTGAACTTATTTTTGGTCCAGCCAGAGAAGAATGTGAAGAAAGTGAAGTCCCTCCTTTTTACTTGAGTCTTAGAGTACATGAGTTTATCCTACATAATGCTATGTTGGACTCTAGGGCCTCACATAATTTGATGCCCAAAGCTGTCATGGAGAAGCTAGGCCTTGAAATCACTTGAAAATATCATGATTTGTATTCCTTCGACTCAAGTAGGGTCCACTGTATTGGTTTAATTAAATATTTTGTAGTGTCTTTCGATCAGATTCCAGCAAAGAATGTCTTGATGGATGTAGTTGTTGCTGATGTCCCACCAAGGTTTGGAATGCTTCTATCTAGGTCTTGGGGTGCCAAACTTAAGGGCACCATACAGATTGACTTCTCTTATGCCACTATCGTTGTATTTGGCTAGTTGAGGAAGTTATATAGGGAAAAGAAAATTAAATATATGATTACCAGCAAAGAAAAGCCTGTAAATCATCGCATCAATGTTGTCCATACAGAATTAGAGTCTTTTGTCTTGTATTCTGATGGTGGTTTAAATGATGAGAATGTCCAATTGGTACAAGTGGATAAAATACCTGATATTTTAGAGAATTTCAGAGAGGTCCTCAAAAGGGAAAAGGAAAAAGCAGCAAACACTTCTTAATCTCCTGCTTGCCAGCAGCAAACAGACAATGAACAACCAGAAATCGGCCAAGGTAAAGAAGAAAAAAAAAAAAATTTCCAGCATCTTCAAGAAGAAGAAGAAGGCCCGTGGACCATGGATTTTGATGGTGCAGTAGGAAATGATGGTGTTGGAATTGGAATTTGGGTATGCAACCCTTTTTCCGCCCCAAACAAAGTGCCAAGTAATGTAAGGGTCTATTCTTATAAATTGGCTTTTGATTGTTCAAACAATGAGGCTGAGTATGAAGCTTTGATTGCTGGTCTGAAAATTCTTAGAAAGTTGAATGCTAAGAGGATTGCAGTATATGGCGATTCCAAATTGATAATCAAGCAAGTGAAGGGAGAATATCAAGCAAAACATCCAAGATTGAGGGCATACAGAAATGCAGTCTTGGACATTTTGAAAACATTCTCAGATTATACTTTGACATGTGTCCCTCGTATTCAGAATGGTATTGCAGACGCACTTGCAAAGGCAGGAAGTAACTTAAAGATTCTGATGAACTCCAACAATAAGTTTGAAATTCATGTGAAACATAGGCCTGCTGCTCTGGACAATTTAAGGTATTGGCAAGTTTTTTGGGATGATAATGAGATTAATGCATTTTTGCAGGGTGATGAAAAATTCAAATATACTCCAATAGAGGGTGAGTATGAGGTTGACGATCAGAAGTTGGAAGCAAACCAGATGGACATATTGCAGTTAAAGGATAATGTAATTCCTAGAGGTCTCATACCTCTAGAGGAGCTTTTTGATCAGGATGATGTCGCAAAGAAACCAAGCTTGGTGCCCATAGAGAAAGGAGTTGAAGATGTGAATGTTGGAACAGTTGATCAGCCCAAGTTTGTCAAATTATCAAAGGCATTATCCCCTGAGGTAAAGGAGAAGTATGTTAAATTTCTTTCTGAATTTTCTGATGTATTTGCATGGGATTATCTAGATTTTAAAGTGTATGATAAGAACATAATTGAACATATAATTCCTATCAAGCCAGATCAGAAGCCTTTCAGACAGAAGCTGAGAAGAATCAATCCAAAGCTACTGCCATTAATTGAAAAGGAGGTAAACAGGTTGTACAAAGCAAGAATCATAGTTCCTATTAGATTTTCTGATTGGATTTCGAATTTGGTCCCAGTGCGTAAAAATACTGGAGAAATGAGACTGTGTATTGACTTTCAGAACTTGAATAAGGCATCCTTAAAGGATAATTACCCACTTCCGAAAATGGACCATATTTTGCAGAGAGTAGTTGGAGCATCTGGGATGTCACTACTTGATGGCTACTCAGGCTACAATCAGATCTTGGTGCATGAGAAGGACCAAGATAAAACTGCCTTCACAACACCCTAGGGAACCTTCCAGTATGCCAATATGCCCTTTGGACTGAAGAACGCTGGAGCCACTTTCCAATGTGCAATGGACATTGCTTTTGCAAATGAAAAAGATGTTTTTCTTGTTGTTTATTTAGATGATTTGATAGTGTTTTCAGGTTTATATGATGAGCATTTGCACCATCTAAGAGTGGTATTTCAGTGTTGCCGAAAGTTTGGTATTTCTCTCAATCCCAAAAAGAGCCTTTTTTCCATGGATGAGGGAAAATTTCTCAGGCACATCATCTCTAAAGATGGCATCCGCATAGATCCAGCCAGAGTGGAGGCAATTAAGCTCATATATCTTCCACGGAACAAGAAAGAGATTCAGGCCTTCAATGGTAAGATGATTTTTTTATGCAGATTTATACCTAATCTGGACGAGCATTTGAGAGAAATGACCAATATGTTGAAGAAAGACAACATTGTTAAATGGAGCAAAGAAGCTATAAAATCATTCAATCTGGTAAAGTTTTCTTTGTCTAATGCCCCAGTTCTGATCAGTCCCGACTACACTCAAGATTTTATTATCTTTTTGTTTGCATCTGAGCATACTATGGCTGCTGTTTTAATGCAAAAGAGAGATGAAGTAGAAAAGCCAATTGCCATTTTCAGTAGGACCATTAGAGATGCTACTTTAAGATATAATATTATTGAAAAGCAGGCATTGGCTCTTGTCAAGGCATTGAAATATTTTAGGGTCTATATTATATATTCACACACTATAGCATATGTCCGTAACGCAGCAGTCAAGGATGTGCTCATGCAAACTGATCCAGAAGGTCGAAGAGGCAAATGGATAGAAACTATGTTGGAATACGATCTGGAGATCAAGCCTACTAAGTTGATCAAAGGCAAAGGTTTGGTGAAATTGATGGCCCAATCAAATCTACGTTCTTTAGATATAAACCTCATTTCAGCAATGTCGAAAGAGGAAGATGAAGGTTTTCTGGTTCCCATTTCAGATATTTTTCTGTAGTCCCCTTGGTATTCAGATATTGTGTATGTTCTTCAGCATCTGTCACCTCCTCCAAGCTTGTCTAAGAGTAAAGGTAGATATTTGAAACTAAAATCTGCAAAGTATTTTATTTTAAACAGTGCTCTGTTTTGGAAGGATCTAGGAGGCATTTTGCTAAATTGCATGGTTGAAGAAGAAGCTCAGAAGGAAATGCCCGATTTCCATAAAGGTGACTATGGTGGTCACCTGTTTTGGATAACTACAGCGAACAAGATATTGAGAGCCGGGTATTATTGGCCCACATTGTTTTCTGATTCATATAAAACTATGATGAATTGTCATGAATGTCAAATTTTCCAAGGGAAGAAGAAATTTCTCCCACTTCCTTTGAAACCAGTTTCAGTGAATGTGCCCTTTCAATAGTGGGGGTTCGATTTTATAGGAGAAATACATCCCGCGTCCTCAGCTTAGCATCGATGGATATTGACTGGGACAGATTACTTTACGAAATGGATCGAGGCCATCCCTGCCAGGAAAGAAACTGACACGGTAATTATTCAATTCCTGCAATCGAATATTTTATCTCGTTTTGATTGCCCATGTAAAATTGTGACAGATAATGCAGCCACATTCAGATCAAAGAAGATGGTCAATTTCTGTGATAAATACAACATCGTGTTGGGCCATTCAACAACATATTATCCATAAGGCAACGACCTAGCAGAGTCATTCAACAAGTCACTGATGAATATAATTAAGAAAATGTTGGAGGAAAATAAAAGAAATTGGCACTGGAAGCTTATCAATGCACTATGGGCAGACAGAGTCAGCAGTAAAAAATCAATAGGTATGTCACCTTTTGAGCTGGTTTATGGTACTAATGCTATCTTTCCTACTTCTCTTACAGTCCCAGTTATGAGATTATTACAAGAAGTTGGCATTGAAGATGATGACAACCAGCGAAGGATCAACCAGATGATCCACCTTCAACAAAAAAGAGAAGAAGTGTCACAGAAAATGAGTCAGTTGCAGGAAAAGATTAAAAAGATCTACGATAGGAAGACTAAAGCAGAAAATTCTCAGTTGGATGATGTATTATTGAAATGGGATGCAAGAAATGAAGACAAAGGGAAGCACTGTAAATTTGACAACCTTTGGAAGGGACCATACAAAATTACAACATATAGGGGTTAGAATGCCTTCTTGCTTTCAGAAATGGATGGCTAGGATTGTCCTGGAGGAGTAGTAAATGGTAGGTTATTGAAGCACTACCATTGTTGAAGAGATGGATCAAAATCTATCTTATCATCATTGTAAATACCATGTTATATTTCTAAAAGAAAAGTTCCAAATGCACAGTCATTCAAGTTTGGGGCCCGAGGTGAAGGCTATAAAACTTGGATTATATGTGTATAGTTTGGTTTTATTTTAGTTTTCAGTCTTAGTCTAGAGTCAGAGTCAGTTTTCATTTGTGTCAGTTTTCAACATTTTTTGACTCCATGCCCAATGGATAAGGCTACTTGGTTTACGGTGTTCTTGGCACCTCCAAGGAGCTATCATCCCCATTGGACCCAATGTTAGTGTCAGTCTAGTCATATTGCCATTAGTGATCAAAAATGCTCTTTTTCATTTTCATATTAGGTGTCTCATACCAAATAAATTTCACCATTCCGCTAAGTCATGGATTCATTGATGGTAGTAATTTTTTATCAGTTTACCCTCATGAGATACTTGTTGATCTTCCTTTCTATGGTCTATAGTCATTAGTCACTTTAATTCTCAAAATCATGTTAGTAGGTCATATAATGGGTCTCATTAGTGTCTAGGGTCTCACCATGTTCAAATTAGTGAGTCAAATGTCAATAATATCAGCAAGGTCATGAGGACGTCAATAAAATTCAAAGTCACTACACCTGGAAGATCAAAGAGACATTTTATTTGGCTTGATGTAATCCTCACCTCAAAACTATGTTTTGAGGTGAAAACATGATATTTTTCCTTTATTATTATTCATTATGTAATTCCATATCATCATATGTAATAAGTCACAATTCAGAATCTGTTATCTCCACAAAGTGATGTCCCTGCCTTCAAAGAAGTTTTCCGTAGCAAGTTCAGCGCTAGACCATCTTCGAAAGTAGATCCATCAAGAAGAGCCTGAAAATAGCTTTCCAATGGTATACTACACTCTCAAAACTGACTTCTGGATTGAATTTTATGCCTAAGTGAAGTAAAAGTCCCTATACCCTCATATACCCCCTATTTCCCCATTTTTCCTTAAACTTTGTTTTATTAAAGTTTTATAAAAACCCCTTTATCCCCTTTCCATCCCCATAAAATTTATAACAAAGTTTATATCATATATAAAACCCCACCATTCCCAACCACTTCCCCTTTTACATAAGCCTTTAAACTTTATGTTAAAGTTTAAAGTCTTTATTAATCCTGTCGCAATCGCAAGTTTCGAAATTGCGTTCCGATAAGGCTCATCGCTCCGATTCCGATGTGATTGTGCGCTCTGATTGCTCCAATCCTCCTATCGCACCTCACATCCCTACCTTCCGATCGCATCACACGATCACAACTCTGATCCAATCCTCTGATCGCATCGCACATCCCTACCTCCCGATTGCATTGCACGATCGCAACTTCGCTCCAATCCTCCGATCGCATCGCACAGCTATGCGCTCGTCCCGATCACATCGCACGATCGCAAGTTTTTCTTTGATCTTCGATCGCGCTCCCCCCTCTAATATTGTGATTGCGATTAACCCACCTTCCGATCCCATCACATCGCAAATGTTATGTATGTGACCCAATTGCACCCCCGATCTAATCCCTCCGATGCGATTGATCGCGCCTTGCTCCTCTGATCGCATCACAACTCTTTTCCTCCGATGCGATTACCCATTGCCCCATCTCTGATGCGATTGTGATTGGTCGGCCCCACCATACCATACATCCACCCGTTCATATAATAAAAGGCCTTTTCCTTTGTTAAACCAAAATTTTGATTTTAATTTATAATATAAAGGGTCCTCCCCAATCGCATCGGAAATGTTGTTTCAAATAACATTCTTCCCCACTCCCGATCTCCGATGTTGCAATTGCGATTTCCATATGGGTCCCGCCTCCTCTCCCTTCCTTCATATTCACGGTTATTCCCTTCACCGAGGCATAATTTCATTTGATTTTAATTATTCCAAAACATTTTATAAAATTTAGTTCTCTTCAAAAGAAATATTGGGAAAGAAAAAGAATAGTCAAAGGCCGAGAGCTTAAAACAAAATGAAGATATCTACAACAGCAAAGAAATAGGAAATCTATTCGTCAGATTACCTATTTTTCGTTCATACAGCCTAACAGCAAAATCTCCAAGCAGTTAAATGCAATGCTGTCCCTTATTTTAAGGGGCAGATTGTTGTATTTCTTTTCTATGATTGTATTTCAGTTCTTCAGCTATTAGAATAGCTCCCATTTCTGTGGATCTATGTTCCCACATTTCAGTGTATTTATTGTAATTGTAAATCATTTGTAAAGCAGTCTTAGACAGTCTGAAGAGTAACTCAGAAAGTAGGGGAATAGTGTGGAAGAACATCTCTGCGCTACATTTTACAGTCTGACAGAA
Organism: Pinus albicaulis; assembly: GCA_034641835.2. Lineage (NCBI taxonomy): Eukaryota > Viridiplantae > Streptophyta > Pinopsida > Pinales > Pinaceae > Pinus > Pinus albicaulis. The sequence goes on along the minus strand of CM076578.1, from coordinate 331,404,426 downwards.
ATTAATAAGAGATGCAGCTCTGATTTGTGGGATCCATGTGGTATGAGAGTTAGCTTTTGTTTTTCTCCTTTGTTTCATGTGTAAATTGTTATGTGTTCCATTCATCCATAAACATTTCCTTTTGAATGATTTCAAGATAGAAAGGTAGAATCCATTTTATATGCTCTTCCTTGGGAAATCATTCATGCTCTGTGTTTTTTCTTCCATTTGAAAAGGATCCATTTGCCGTGCCCTTTTCAGATGCTTACCAGTCTTTCCATCCCATCTTGATTAAATTTTAATTGCTAATTTTCCTGCCTACCTTGCCCCATAAAATACCCTGTGTCCTGATTTAATTCCTGGTTTCAACTACCCCTTTATATCCCACATATCCCTAAAATTCATTCATTCATTTTATTAAAACATTTTATCCCTATCATTTTATCTATCCTAATATCAGTCCTTTTATTGTGTTCTATTGAATATTCCTTTACGGAGAAAGCCCTCTCCTGTCCTTGTAGGGCTAGCTACAAGGCTGAGCATGGTTTATTTACCCTGTTTTTCCTTTGTAGCCTGGGGTCCAATTCAAGTGCTAACAGGATAGTGGTGCTTCCTTTCACATGATGGGAGAAAACAAAATTTTCAGTGACTTGGAGGAGAAGGATCTCCAGATGCATATTGAAATGGGTGATGATGGGTGTTACAGTGCTACCGTGATTGGTACCATTACCTTCCAGAGGCAGTTAGGTAAAACTTTTCAATTAAAATCTTTAATGCATGCACTAGGTTTGAAGAAAAAAATAGTCTCAGTCACAATGTTGGAGGATAAAGGCTATGATGTTGTTTTTATTGAAGGAAAATCTTTCCTGTCACAGAAAACAATATGAAAAGCCAAGAGGATAGAGATTTGAGTTATGAATCTCTACAAGATGGGCGTAGATGGCTGCGCAAAAATGATGGGAAAGGCAGATCATGTGGTGAGCTGGGATGAGGGTGAATTATGACACAGGAGATTGGGCCATCTTCACCATGGAGCCTTGAAAGTCATGCAACAGATTTCTACTAGTCTTCCCAGTGGTACACTTGCGCAGTCAGACACATGCAAGGGATGTAGTATGGGAAAATCTATAAAGGATACCTTTCATGAGAAGGAGAACCGAGCTTCAGGGATCCTTGAGAGAGTTCACATAGATGTGTGTGGACCATTCTCTGATGCTTCGATAAGAAAACATAAGTACTATGTAATACGTGTTGATGAATTTTCTCATAAGTGTTGGATCTTTTTCATGTAGAATAAAGACCAGACATTCTCTAATTTTCTTGAGTTTAAGGAAATGGTGGAGAAAGAGTTGGTGAAGAATGTGAAGGCTCTTAGGATTGATCATGGTGGAAAATACATCTCTAACGAATTCAAGAAATTCTGCAGCAAATAAGGATTTCAAGGAGAAATGATAACGCCTCATAACCCACAACAAAATGGGGTCGCAAAGTAAAGAACAAAATGATCGTGGGTGCAGCAAGAGAAATGTTGCATGTTCAAGGCCTACTGATGCATATGTGGGTGAAAGCATGCAACACTGTGGTATTTGTGTAGAACCATTGTCCTCATAGGATACATGGCATGATTACACCTGAAGAGGTTTTCACTGGTAAGAAACCTGATGTTTCACGCTTTAATATTTTTGGCTCATATGTTTATGTGCATGTGACCACGGATGCCTAGAATAAGATGGAAATAGCTGTTGAGATCGAGGTTTTTGTGGGGTACACTGAAATCCCACATAATTATCGAGTGTGTTTTCCAAACAATAGAATGACTGTTTTGCGATGATATATAAAATTTTCTTAGGAGAAATCCATGCGGTTTTCCCTTGAGAGGGAGCTGGACTTACATGCAAAGGAGGAACTATTGGTTCCTAAGGATGAGCCTCAAGATGTGGATAAGCCACTTGCAGAGGATCATGGAGTGGAGGAAACCAATCATGCAGAGCCATCCTTCGGAAATGGCAGAAGGCATACCACAGAAGTTGATAAATTGAGACTTAATGTTGCCGAGAATGTAGGAGCCCCTACTTCACAGCACAGACAAAGACAATCTCCTGACCAATTTACTGGATACATGGCTCTTATGAGAAAACGTATTGTGACTTAACCATCTTCCTTTTAGGAAGCATTACAACAACCAACTTGGGTTGATGCAATGGTGGAGGAGTATCACTCCATTGTCACGAATAGTGCATGGGAGATTGTCCCAAGACAGGTCGACAAATCAGTGGTTGGATCGAGATGCTTTTACAAGGTAAAGCAAGTTGCTGATGGGAGTGTGGAGAAATGGAAAGCCAGAGTTGTGGCTCGGGGATTCTCATAGATTGAGAGGACAGATTATGATGAGACTTTTGCACCTTTTTGGCCCTTGTTTTTTATCTAATTTTTTTTAATAAAATACACTTTATTAGCATGCTATCTGTTATCACCAAATTGTGTCCTATTGGGCTGCTTCAATGGTCAACTTGGAGTAACTATTTCAAACCAAATTGTAGCTGGAAATTAGTCTTTCCAGTTTGAGAGGGCTCTCTCAAAAGGATAAATGATATTCAATGAATATCTTGAAAGAAAATCGCTAACTCTGAATTGGATTGAATGTTGTTGTTTTAGTTTATGTGAAAGATGTTAAAGGTTTACTACCATTTGGCTTATGGAGTCAATATGAAAACTAGGTCACAAGCCATCTTATCTCATGGAAGTTGAGGCAATTGTATTATTATCAAACCATGCATGAAGGATAAAAAATGAGCTGTATGCATACAAGAAGTTGGAGAATGTCACCATGAATTCCAAGTGATTATACATGAGAAAACTAATAAAACATGACAGAACAACAAACTAGGTGTATAAAGGAAGTTGGATCATGTAATCATGAATTCCAAGTGATTATACAACTAGAGCATTGGAGAGAAAGTAAAATAATGATATAAGAAACATACATAAGAATACAAATAAGAATCTCAGGTCTAAAACAGGCTGATGCAATTGTATATTACTGATAGCTAGAGATTACAATGGTGGTAGTGTCAAGTAACCATCTCTCGACTCCCCCGGTCTCATTCAATCTCCTCACTATAACTAGACCTTTGTTGAATACATAAGATTTTCCTAGCTGGCTCAATCATTGAACTATGAACTTGACACCTATCATAATTGTAAACCAATTTCCTGGAAATGAAAAAGACAACTAGTCTCTAAAAGAATTATACTTCTAATAGGACTCTGTTTTATTTATTACAACTACTAACTAAAGGAATCCATAATTACATCAAAAGTAGTTAGGTGCTCTAATGACACTATCCACCATCAAAAGTATAAATTCCATCATTGAAACAAAAAATATTCAACCCTTTTTTCCTGTGCTGCATTGTTGCTAATGTGTTGTTGTAGTGGGGCAGTTTAGGATGTGGACCTGAATTTGTTAATATGCTGATAGATGAGCTGAGAGCTGTGCATGCAGATCCGTTTTTGAATGGAGTGTTGAACTCTTTTGGCTGCCTGATTCAACCTTTCTGTTTTTTTATTACTCGAAATCCTCTTGCCATGTTAAGGCCTTTTTTGTGAATACAACAGTGTAAACACCAATATACCTGGACTTGAAACCTTTTAAACTTTAATTTTGAAGCGAATCGCATCTGCAAACTTCAAAACCTTTAAATTTTAAGTTATGAAGAATACAATCATTGATGTGATGTGATGGGGAGATAACATGGAGGGTAGGTGACGTGGAGGATCGGTGGGACCGGATGGCAGTGCATATCACAACTCTTAGCCTTTAGTTATGACTGCGGAGGATATAAAATTTAAATAATGTGAAGTACGATGTGCGAGGGAAGAGGTAAATGATGTGGCAGATGTACCGCATCGCAAACTAAATACAATATATTATGGGTGTTCAAAAGGTAAAAAAAATGCGATGTGATATCGCAAATTAGCGATCACATTATTTACAATTTAGTTCCAATGCCAAAAACATAAAGTTTGTGAAATGTGATGAGGGACCCACTTTTGCGATTGGGGACTGAAAAGAAATGAAATGGTAAAGGTGGAAGGGAAAAGAGGAAAATCAGAAAAAGGGTAAGTTAACATATATTTCGATGGAAAATTAAATGGAAGGGAAGCGTGATGGACAATGGTTCCCACTTATTATCACATCATTGATTTATAAGTTTAGAATTTGATTGTTGTAACAAAAATTTATGATGGCGATATGCGATAAGGCACAAGGGGTCCTACCAATGGTTTAAGCGGCCTTTCGTTATATATATGATATGAAATATATATAATGGTAATTTTATATAACATATTCGATGGGTAGCTGAGCTTATAACATAAAGTCCGAAATATTATAATGAATGGGCTTATTGTTAGGTCCCTATATTACTAGTATAGCCCCTTATTGTTGTTAGTGTAACCCCCTTATTATTATTATTTTACCCTTGTAACCCCCATTTTGTTATTATTGTACCCTTAAATTATTATTGTTAGGTCGGCTAGGATTACATTATGGCCCCATGGACTCCTATATATAGATAGGAGGTTTTGTAAATTGTATCATCCAAGAATTGTTCATTTATGTAATGTATTGGAGGTTGCCCCGTCAAAGTGGCTCATAGCTAAGGCGTTGATATCTCTTTTCTTCTCTTTTTGGAGCTGGTTACACAACATTTGGTATCAGAGCTTTGGATTCTAGGGTTTCGCTGCTCCAAACAGGTCATCATGGAATTTTTGCTATAACATTTTTTCTATGAAGTTTCAGAAGCTGAAATCCTGAGGAATATTTTTTAAAAAATTCAGAGCTTGGTTCACAATATTTTCGGAGATATGATCTGTGGAAGTTAGGTCTTTTTTCAGGCTCCTAAACAGGTCATCGTGGCATTTGCGCTATAATTTTTTTTCTACGAAGGTTCAAAATCTAAAATTCATATGGTACGAAGCTGAAATCCTGAAGAAATTCATCAAAAAGTTTCAGATCTTGGTTCACAATATTTTTCGAGATATGATCTGTGGAAGGTAGTGTTTTTTCAGGCTCCTAAATTTCATCTCAAAGAGGTGATCGTGGGAAAAGTTCAGTAACTCTCTCTCTGAGCATCAGATTTGAGTGCCGTAAAAATTTATTACAAGTACACAGACTTTAGTTTCTTGGCTATCAATTTCAGAGACAAAGGACAAAACAGTGACACGTGGAAAGTCATACAAGTTCGCTCTACTGAACCAGTCCAGAATTAGGTCATTGTGGGAGATTAGACACAACTTTGTCTTGGACAATCCAAATCAGGTCAGACCTGTGGCATTCAAAAGATAATTCAAAGGGCTTCGTTGATACTGAAATTAAATTATTTGAGTGCTGCAATCATAGAGATTATCCAATTTCAATATCGAGCTCCTCAAAAGCAAGAAAAAGGTGTGTATATTTTTCTTTCCAAATTGCATAAGTCTTCTTTGAAGAATCAATTTGAATTGATTCCAAGGGCATATTGTAGAATATATAGCAGTATTGGGTTCTAAAATATGCCCCGTAAAAATAATTCAACACCCATTAAGCCTTCAGAAGGCTCTACTATGACTCATGAAGATGAAGAATTGCAACATGATCTATCAGAATTACAAGAGCAAGTGCAACAAATTTCACTCTCGCAAAGAGAAACAAAAAATGAAATGGAAGTTTTGAAGAAAGACGTGGAAGTGAAGATGGATGGATTGAGGAAAGGCATGGAAGCTAAGATGGATGGCGTGGAAGCTAAGATGGATGGCATGGAAGTGGGCATGGAAGCTAAGATGGATGACATGAAAGACAACATGGAAAACATGAAGAATGATCAAAAAGCATACATGGAAGGCTTGATGACAAGCTTAAAACAAGAAATGATTCCTAATGGCAGAAATATAGTAGAAGAACCTCATGATGAGAACAAAATAAATGTTAATCGTGATTTCATAAACTCTAATGTTTGCGGGAAGAACCACCATATTCCAAAAATGGATATGAGGAAGTTTGATGGAAATGATCCTGTAACATGGATACTACATATGGAGCAATATTTTGATCTACATAACGTGAAAAACACACAAAAGGTATGCATTACAACTTTACATTTATAACAAAATACATTTGTATGGTATCAATGGCTTTTCTCCCGTAAAAAAATTGTCACTTGGTCAATTTTTACGGAGGAAATGATAGCACATTATGAGGATACAAAGAGAAACACCTTCTTTAGCCAATTGATCAATCTCAAACAAAAGGGTTTAGTGGGGTAGCACATTGAGGACTTCCAAAAATCTAATATAAGGGTAATTGATATTCCAGAGGAACACAGGATTGATCTCTTCATAGGCACTTTAAAGGATAACATCCAACATGAAGTTCGTGTTTTGGAACCTGATTCATTGGAGAAGGCATTCAGGTTGGCAAGGAAAGTTGAATGTAAAATTATGGCGACAAGGAAGCCTACCACTCAATTCTATAAAGAAGGAAGTGTTGCTACGCCTAGATTTCCACAACCTACAAGGTTGACACCACAACAATTGGAAGAAAAAAGAGCAAAAAGGGCTTTGCTACAGTTGTGATAGCAAATACACTAAAGGTCATAAGTGTGCTGAGAAGAAATTATTTTACATAGATTGTGAAGAGGAAGAAGAAAATGAACAAGAAGAGGATATACACCAGGAACCGACCCTAGAAGAGGAAGAAATGAATCCGACCATATCATGTAATGCACTGGCAGGAATTACCACTCCTCAAACTCTCAAGATAGAAGGACAAATCAAGAAGAAAAAGGTAATAGTGTTGATTGATTCAGGTAGCACCCATAATTCTATTCATTGTAAGGTAGCCAAGGAATTAAATTGTTTCCTATACCCAGCACCAGAATGTCAAGTGATGGTTGCAAATGGAAGAACTATAAATTGCTCTGGAAAATGCCATAATATCAAACTAACCATGGGAGAATATGTATTGACTAGTCCAATGCTTGCCATTCCTATAGGAGGTGCCGATGTTGTACTAGGAGTACAATGGTTACAATTTTTGGGGATGGTAGCTTTTAATTTTCAAGAAATTTTCTTGAAATTTTTTTCAGAAGGAAAGGAAGTCGAATTACGGGGTATTGCGGGCAAGCCAGGAATGATAATAAGCTCTAATGTCATGACAAAGCTTCTAAAGAAAGAAAAATGAGGCGTAATTGCACAATTATGCTCACTAGAAGTTCCAACATCAAAATCATCTATTTCTGCCAATCTCCAACAAGTCTTGGACAATCATTCCAAGGTGTTTGAAACTCCCAAAGAACTCCCACCTATTCGTGATCATGATCATGCTATTAATTTGATTCCAGGAAGTGTTCCTCCAAACATCAGGCCTTATAGATATCCTTACGTCCAAAAGAGCGAAATTGAACGTATGATTGCAGAAATGTTAGAGGTGGGTATAACTCAACCTAGCCAAAGTTCTTTCTCTGATCCTGTAGTATTGGTACATAAGAAGGATGGATCATGGCGAATGTGTCCGAATTATAGGGAGCTCAACAAGCTCACCATTAAAGATAAATTTCCCATTCCTGTGATTGACGAATTATTGGATGAATTACATGGAGAAATTTATTTTACCAGGTTGGATCTTCGTTCAGGATATCATCAAATTAGAATGAACACCGAAGATATTCCAAAAACAGAATTTTGAACTCATGAAAGTCATTATGAATTTTTGGTCATGCCTTTTGGCCTTACCAATGCACCTTCTACATTTCAAGGGTTGATGAATTCCATTTTCCAACCCTTGCTTTGAAAATTTGTGCTAGTATTTTTTGATGATATACTAATCTACAGCAAGTCTTGGAAGGATCATGTTGAACATGTTGACAGGGTGCTCAAACTATTGCAGGAGAAACAATTATATGCAAAAAAATCCAAATGTTTCTTTGGAGTACAAGAGGTGGAATATTTGGGTCATATTGTATCTCACGGGGGTGTTAAAGTAGACCCTAACAAAATTAAAGCCATTAAGGAATGGAAAGTCCCCACAACCATAAAGCAGTTGCGAGGATTTCTCGGGTTAACAGGGTATTATCGCAAGTTTGTTAAGAATTATGGGAGAATAGCAGCACCTCTAACAACATTATTGAAGAAAGATGCATTTTCATGGATTCCTAAAGCAACTAAGGCCTTTGAACATCTTAAAGAGGCAATGTGCCTAGCACCAGTCTTAGCTACACCAGACTTCACAAAAACCTTTATTGTGGAATGTGATGCCTCAGGAAATGGAATTGGTGCAGTTTTAATGCGGGAAGGAAGACCCATTGCTTTTGAAAGTCGTCCAATCAAAGGAAAGTATTTACAGAAACCTATTTATGAGAAGGAAATGTTAGCAATAATGCATGCACTAAAGAAATGGAGAACTTACCTAATGGGAAGACACTTCAAGGTAAAAACTGATCATGATAGTCTTAAACACTTTTTGGAACAAAGACTATCTTCAGAAGAGCAGCAAAAATGGGTCACAAAGATGTTGGGTTATGACTTTGAAATAATCTACAAAAAAGAAAGCTTAATGTTGTTGCAGATGCACTCTCAAGAAAGAATGAAGAGGTGGAAGCATTGCTTTGTGCCATTTCTATTATCCAACCAGATTGGATAACCGAAGCAAAAGATGAATGGAAGAAGGAAAAAGATGTATGGACACTCATTCAAAAGTTGCAGCAAGATCCTAGTACATCTGATACATTTAGTTGGAAAAATGATTCCTTATGGTACAAAGATCGCTTATATCTTTGCAAGAATTCCCAGCTAAAACAAAAGATTCTTCTGGAATTGCACACTTCTCCTTTAGGAGGACACTCAGGATTTTTAAAAACTTACCACAGGGTGAAGAAAGATTTTTTTTGGGATGGCCTTAAATCTGATATTCAAAAGTTTGTGGTAGAATGTTTGGGTTTCCAGCAGAATAAAGTTGAGACAATTAAGACCCCAGGACTTCTACAACCTTTATCCATTCCAAGTCAACGTTGGGAGGATATTTCAATGGATTTTATCACAGGTTTACCTAAGTCCGAAGGACAGAGTGTCATCATGGTGGTAGTTGATAGACTTACAAAGTATGCACACTTTTGTTCATTATCTCATCCATTTAAAGCAAGTACAGTTGCTAGTACATTTATGGACAGAATTCAAAAGCTACATGGAAGCCCAAGAGTTATTGTGAGCGAAAAAGATCCCATTTTTACTGGAAATTTTTGGACGGAGTTATTTTCTTGTTTGGCTACTCAATTAGCTCATAGCTCATCTTATTATCCTCAATCTGATGGTCAAACTGAGATAGTAAATAAATGTTTGGAAGGATATCTTCGTTTTTTTGTATCTGATAAACAAACACAATGGGTCAAGTGGTATAACACTTCCTTCCATACTGCAGCAAAAATGACCCCATTTATGGCACTTTATGGATATCATCCACCATCCATCACATCATATTTAAGGGAAAATTCGAAGGTTCAAGCAATTGAAGATAACATCAAGCATCAGCAAGAAGTTCTCCAACTCTTAAAGGATAACCTGAATTTGGCACAAAATCGAATGAAACAACAAATAGATCAACATCATAGTGAGAGAAGTTTTGATGTAGGAGATTGGGTATTTTTATGGCTACAACCATACAAACAAATGTCCCTCAAGAAAGCTAAGAAGGATAATAAACTATCACCAAAGTACTATGGTCCTTACAAGGTGTTGCAAAAGATTGGTACTATGGCATACAAATTGGAGCTTCCCTCTTCTTCGCGAGTACATCCAGTTTTCCATGTTTCATGCTTAAAGAAGGTTATAGGTGAAAATCTTCCAGTTCAAACAATATTGCTAGAACTTGATGAGGAAGGAAAAATCATATTGGAACCTAAAGCGTTCATGGAAACAAGAACTTGACAGCTACGGAATCGATCAATTTCAGAGTATCTCATCAAGTGGAAGAACTTACCCACTGAAGATTCTACATGGGAGGATGAGAATTTTATACAGAAGCACCCAGAGCTACTCAAGCATTGAGGACAACACTTTTGTGAAGGAGAGGGACATGTTAGGTCCCTATATTACTAGTATAGCACCTTATTGTTGTTAGTGTAACCCCCTTATTGTTATTATTTTACCGTTGTAACCCCCATTTTGTTATTATTGTGCCCTTAAATTATTATTTTTAGGTCAGCTAGGATTACATTATGGCCCCATGGACTCCTATATATAGATAGGAGGTTTTGTAAATTGTATCATCCAAGAATTGTTCATTTATGTAATGTATTGGAGGTTGCCCCTCGAAGTGGCTCATTTATAAGGCGTTGATATCTCTTTTCTTCTATTTTTGGAGCTGGTTACACAACACTTATACAGTAATAAGCCCCATAAAGTTATATATGTGGGTTTTGGGCATTAGGATAAACATGATTTTGAAATTTTTGAGTGTGATAATAGTGGCTCCACTAGGGATGGTGTGCCCCTATGGTACAACAAAGAACTTGTAGTTCCAGTGCCTCTCTCTTGAAAAATTAAAACTTTTCTGAAATTGATGAAGACGTTGCCAAGCTCTTATGGCCTTCTCCTCGGGCTCAATCTTGATGGTAACTATTGAAAAACCAAATCCACACATGTTGAAGAGATGCTCAGAGTACTTGAGCTTATTCACACAAACTCCTACCTACCCTAACAACTGCAATCTTCATGTTTGATTCAAGCAACATGAAACCTCCAATAAAGCTAGTCAATGAGCTGATCTAATATTTTAACCCCTTGATTTCACATGAACCAAAAACAAATTGAATTCTGAAATGATAAATGTAAAAGAAAATGGTTCTGTTTTCCATAGTGAAAAAATAATTGAAAACTTGGACTACAGAAATCTTCCATGTCATCATCTATGGGATCATACAAGACATAATTTATTGATATCCATTTGAAGCTCTCAATAACAAATTTATCCTAGATATCCTTTTAATTTTCTTCATCAAGACTGAACCTTTATTCCAACTCTACAATATCAAGGTCATAACCACATTCCTCCTTTATCTACAAGTCAAATGATATAAAAATTTCCTCATTTCTTGGAGGAGGAATACTTACCAAGAACTGTTTAGGATATTAGAAATAATATGATCCAATTTGAAAATCCAATAGTTCAATTTCATTTTCTAATTTTTCATTAGCTAAACCATGAAAACAAATTTTATTTTTAGGTGTGAGTCAACTGGATTTCAAACAACAGAATAATATTGTTGAGAAATGTTCATCTATCTGAAATTCTACTAACACATCCCTTAAAATTTGTAACATTTCATCATATAAAGGTTTTTACACATACCCTGTCATCTTGGATCACCATGAATATTCTAAAATGTTGATTCTTCCCAGTGAAGTCACTCTGAACTTTGAAGCTCGGGATCTTGAATAATGGAGCGGCTAGGTGAATAGTACAACCTTCCTATGTTTGGCTTCTGTTCACCATTAGAAGTCAAATATGAACCTTGCCATTCTTCCTAGAGAAAATTTTCACCTTCATGTCCTTGACAAGGATTCCAAAATGTTATCACCAAATTGTGTCATGTTGGGCTTCTTCATTGGTCAACTTGGAGTAACTATTTCAAACCAACCTGTAACTGGAAATTAGTATTTCCAGTCTAAGAGGGCTCTCTCAAAAGGATAAATGATATTCAATGAATAACTTGAAAGTAGATGGCTAACTCTGAATTGGATTGAATGTTGTTGTTTTAGTGTAGGTGAAAGATGTAAAAGGTTTACTACCATTGGGCTTATGGATTCAATATGAAAAATAAGTCACAAGTCAACTTATCTCATGGAAGCTGAGGCAATTGTATTCTTATCAAACCACACATTAGGGATAAAATATCAAGCTATATGCATACAGGAAGTTGGAGCATGTCACCATGAAGTTTCAAGTGATTATATATAAGCAAACTAATAAAACACGACAGAACAAAAGACTATGTGTATAAAGTAACTTGGAGCATCTAATCATGAATTCCAAGTGATTATACAAATATAAAACTGGAGAGAAAGTAAAATATTGATATAAGAAACATACATAAGTATACAGATAAGAATCTCAGGTCTGAAACAGGCTGCTGCAACTGTATTTTACTTGATAGACAAAGATTACAATGGTGGTAGTGTCAAGTAACCATCTCTCAACCCCCCTGGTCTCATTCAATCTCCTGAGTATAAATATACATTTGTTGAATACATAGGATCTGCCCAGCTGGGTAGATCATCGAACTATGACCTTGACACCTATCATAATTATAAACCAATTTCATAGAGTCGAAAAAGACAGCTAGTCTCTAAAAGACTTATACTTCTAATAGGACCCTGTTTTATTTATTACAACTACTAACTAAAGGAGTGCATAATTACATCAAAAGTAGTTAGATGATCAAATGGCACTATCCACTATGAAAAGAATAAATTCCCTCATTGAAACACAAAATAGTCGACCCTTTTTTCCCATGCTACGTTGTTACTAATGTGCTGATGTAGTGGGGCAGTTTAGGACGTGGACCTGAATTCGCTAATATGCTGACAGACGAGCTGAGAGTTGTGTGGGCAGATCTTCTATTGAACAGAGTGTGGAACGCTTTTGGCTACCTGACTCAACCTTTCTGTTTTTTTATTACCCGAGATCCTCTTGCCATGTTAAAACCTTTTTTGTGAATAAAACAACATGAAAACCAATATACCTGGACTTGGAACCTTTTAAACTTTAATTATGAAGTGCATCGCATCTACACACTTCACAACCTTTAAAGTTTAAGTTATTAAGAATAAAATTAGTGACGCGATGCAATGGGGAGGTGACGTGGAGGATTGGTGGGACCAGATGGCAGCACATATCGCAACTCTTAGCCTTTAGTTATGAGCGCAAAGGATATAAAATTTAAACACTGTGAAGTGTGACATGTAGGGGAAGAGGTGAATGACGTGGCAGAATTACCGCATCGCACACTAAATAAAATAGATTGCAGGTGTTCACAAGGTAAAACAAATGCAATGCGATATTGCAAATCGGTGATCACATTATTTAAAGTTTAGTTCCAAAGCCAAATACGTAAAGCCTGCGAAATTTGATGAGGGACCCACTTTGATCGCGACCGGGGAATGAAAAACAATGAAACGGTAAAGGTGAAAGGGAAAAGAATAAAGGTGGAAAAAGGGTAATTTAATGTATATTTCGATGGAACATGAAATGGAATGGAAGCATGGCAGAAAATGGGTCCCACTTCATATCGCATCGACGATTTATAAGTTTATCATTTGATTGTTGTAACAAGACTTTGCGATGGAGATATGCAATAAGGCACAAAGGGTCCTACCAATGGTTTAAGTGGCATTTTGTTAAATACATGCTATTAAATATATATAATGATAAGTTTATATAACACAGTTGTTCGATGGGTGGTGGAGCTTATAACATAAAGTCTGAAACTTTATAATAAATTGGTTTATAAAGTAATAAGCCTCGAAAGGTTATATATGTGGGTTTTGGGCATTAGGATAAACATGATTTTGAAAATTTTGAGTGTGATAACACTGTACATCCATACCCCATCATGTTCACTCTATTTTTCCCAATAAATTCATATACAAGTATCTAAATTAAGTTTTTCAATTCTTATAAGTTTTTATAAAAAATGAATTTTAAGTGCATTTTTTGACCAGATCACAAATTCCCGTAATGGCCTCATGGTTTGCATATTTGCAGCAAACTTGGGCTCGAGATGGATACATTTCTAGAAAGCATGGAAAAAAATATTAAATTTACACCCGCTGGTTCAATTAAACCAAGCTTTAACATGCTCGGTCAAAGGCGTTCAAACAAGACCTGTTTTTATGGAAGATCCCTAGGAACTAGGTCAAATTTCTTCTTTTACTGGATTTTCCAGATTTTGATGGATTTGATAGATGAGATCAACCTTATTGGATAGGATAAGGATATCGATGGCTATAGGAGACATTTTAGATGATTTTTTTTGATATTTTATCTATTTAAGCCTAAGAATTTGAAGGCATTCATATGTAGAAATTATGTAACTTTACTTTGATATTTCTTAGACATTGAAGAATTCGTTGAAAGACTTGTTCTATTTCATTTGATGTTGTTATATGGTGAATTCTTGACTAAATTTTTAGTATCTGAAAGTACTTTCAGTGTGTGAGTCAAGGGTGGAGGGCCCTCACACTGAGCTAAGTGCACTTCCTTTTTATTTTTAGTTGTAGTTTCTGAACTAGTTTATTTTATGATTAATTTGTTAATTATATATATGATGATGTTTTATGAGTGCTGATGAATATAATTCTCATTATTATTCTGCATATGAAAGGAAAATCCATTGTTTAATTTAAACATTCTTTCTATCTGATTAAGATCTAGAGCTACAATTCATGTTTTCCTGCTTTTTAATGCTTTTCTGAATTCCTGTTTTATAACAATAGTATTATTCATGAATGAATCTGTGATGAAGGAAAACCATGATATCATTAGTTAAGAGAATATTTAGTTATTTTTTCATACATCTTGATCTATTGCTCAATTAGTGGTTTTGGTTTCTAATTCACGAAGTAATTTTGTAAGAAAAGGAAAAACAAGTCTCTCAAGTTAGGAGAAGTTCTTCTATTGCTGATTCCATAATTGAATTTAGAAATTATTTAGTTTAGATTTATATTTGTAATATGCATTTCCTTAATCATTAATAAATCATCTTCTAACTTGATCATAGGTGAAACTCATATATCTTGGGGATGCTTCTAAGTCCTACTAGCCCGGATTGATAATAAATACTTGAGTTTGTTTACCTGTTAAACAACACAACATTTTGGTGCCGTTGCTGGGGAGGCATAATTCAATATAGTCAATTAGGAGGATTGTTTAGAAAACACATGAAAAAAAAAGCAACAAATAAAACATAAAAACAAGAACACTTTTCATTTTGGTATTCATGTTTAAACATAAAAAATTAGAAAGGTAGATCCCTAAAACAAAACAGCGTTGCAAAACCTAAGCTACAAGGCGCAATGAGTAAATATACATATATATCATTTGATGGAATGGCGCACTAGTATGCAAAGGTTTAAAATGATTCATATGCCAGATAATGCAATTGTGACACAAACCTAAAATGAAAATGCAATGAATAATACAAAGGACATAACCAAAGTTGAAAATGATGCAACAAAATTATGGGTATGCAAAGGAATGAAGCTATGGGCTTATGATGCAACGAAAGTATGAACATGGAAGTATGGGCTAACAAAGATATGAGTGAAGAAAAGAACATGAATTGATGGTGATGGGATGTAGGCATACACCATGGAGGAAAGGATGAAGGTGAAATGTTGTCAATCGAACACATGGGCAGTCAAAGGTATGCAGTGAGAGTCTGTGCTGGAAGGTAGCAATAGTCCAATGCCTACAAAATAATATACAAATGATTTTCTCACTATGTAAAATGAAAGATATGTGTTAAACGTTTTTTTTTCCACCATCATAGCCAAATCATGCTTAGGTAAAGGTGCAGGATGTTGTGCATTCATGCACATGCATACAACACGTGTGTGGAAGGATAAATTAGTAGCAAAACAAAAAAAAGGAAGAAGAGAGAGCTGTGAAGGAACATAGGAAATTATATACATCAAATTGAGCAGAAGATATAGCAATAAGAAGGACAAAGAGATAAGGAGAGTTCATTTAGATTTCAAGCCAAGAAATATGACAGTTGTGTCAATAAAATATGTTATCAAGGTTCAGAGATCCCATGAAGCATGAGCTAAGAGAAAACTCAGATTTCTCTTGTGAAAAACAACAGTTATTCATATGAGAAAATATTGGGATTGTTGTGGGAACTATGAGTTATAAATGAAGGCGTTTTGCTAGAGTTTTAACTTGTCATTAACATATGATGTGTCACTACCACATTCACAAAAACTCTGCCACCAGGCAGCACTAATCCTTCATTGATTTAATGAGTGAATATTTGAGATATTAAGCGAGATTTTTTATTAGGATGGAATTAATTGAAACACAGGAACTCAAGTCAAAGTAAGATAAATCATGAAGATTACTGCCAGAGCAAGTAAAATAAAAAATTTATTCATGTGGTTGTATATATAGTCTTCAATTTTTATTTGAATAGAAAGAGAGAATGGAGTATTTGATTTGTAATACAGAGTGGCTTCATTTGTTGCATTTTTGAATGGTTTGTGTAACAAGTTCATTCCATTTACATACACAGTGAGAAAATTTGAACCAAGAGAAAATATTTATGGTGGATGTTTGGTTTAAAAGTCAGTAAAAACATAGTCAAAATGTTTTTTCATAAGAGAGAGCAAGGTTGTGTGAATTCAACGATAGTGTGGCATAATTTTTTTGAAATTTTTCTACACAGTCAATTCTAAGTAATTAATTTCTAGAGATAGAGACAAAGGGTTTAATTGATTTTGTTGAAGCTCAGAAGCCACAAAAAATGATGATTTAAAGGCAAATAAAAACAAATTTCATTGTTGGAGATGGACTGTGTATGGCAAAGAGAAAGAGACAGATTATTGGTAAAAAAAATCGATTTCTTCAAAGACCTGTAGGAGAATTTTTTATTTATTTCTAGAATTTGATTTTTGATTTCTAAGGAAAGGAAGGTTGATTATTATTTTTCCAATTTTTACTTTGAGGGGGATTATAAAATTGAACAAAAATATAATCGACATGTGGTTTGTTTTAATTCCTATCTCCAAAATCAATTTCTCAAATGAAGTAAATGAATGGTTTTGTTGCATACAAGTCATTTCCAAATTTGATTTCTTTAGGACAAAAATTGTTTTTCCAAAATATATTTTTGAAGAACAAAGATTCATTTTCTAAAAATGATTTCGAAGGACAGAGAAGAGTTAAAAAAATAAAAATAATGTCAATTTTTATTTTGAGGGATATAGAAAAGTAAATTAAAAAAAAAAAATATCAATTTTGACTTTGAAGGACAAAGAGTAGTATCTTCAAAATTTATTTTTAAATAAACATAGAGAATTGTTCATTTAAAAATTTGAGGATCTCTGAAGGAAGAGTAAGATTCGATTTGCAAGTATGGTGTTCATCAAAGGCAAAGAATGTTAAAAAAAACCTGAAGGTGTCTATAACTCGGTTCTAAAAGGAATTTTGACAAATTATCTTCCAAAAACAGTATTTTCAAAGCCAAACTCAGAATATTTTTCCTTTCTCTCATCCAAAAGTATTCAAAAGTCCAGATCAAATGTACAAAGAAGAGAGAAAAAGACACGAGGATATTGACATACTTTTACAGGCAGCTCATCAGGAAGCTTCAGCATCAGGAGCCAGAGTCATAGGTACATCAGCAGGGCAATCATCATACAGAAGCACAAGGCCAAGGAGATAGAGACAAGCATGCGGATATGTTTGTATATCAATAAGGGGGAGATGTTGGCCCTCGTTTTTTTATCTAAATTTGTTTAAGAAAATACATTGTATTACCATGCTATCCATCCATACACCACCATATTCACTCTATTTTTCCAAATAAATGCATATACGAGCATTTGAATTAATTTTTTCAATTCTTAGAAGTTTTTATAAAAAAATGAATTTTAAGTGCATTTTAGGACCACATCAGAAATTCCCGTAATGGCCTCATGTTTTGCATATTTTCAGGACACTTGGACTCGAGATGGATACATTTATAGAAAGCTTGGGAACTAAAATTAAATTTACATCTGTTGGTTCAGTCAAACCAAGCTTTAACATGCTTGGTCAAAGACGGTAAAAAAAGGCCTGTTTTTATGGAAGATCCCTGGGAACTAGGTCAAATTTCTTATTTTATGGGATTTTTCAAATTTTGATGGATTTGATGGATGAGATTGACTTGATTGGATAGTATAAGGATATTCATGGCTGTAGAAGATAATTTTATATGAGTTTGTTCCATATTTTATCTATTTAAGCCTAAGACTTTAAAGTCATTCATATGTAGAAATTGTGTAAATTAACTTTGATATTTATGATACTTTGGTGAGTTAATTGAAAGAACTATTATATTTCATTTTATTTTGTTATATGGTGAATGCTTGAATGAATTTGTAGTAGCTGAAAGCACTTTCAGTGTGCGAGTCAAGGGTGGAGGGCCCCCACACCGAGTTAAGTGCACTTCCTAGTTATTTCTAGTTGCAATTTTTGAACTAGTTTGTTTTATGCTTAATTTGTTAATTATATATATGCTGATGTTTTATGAGTGCTGATGAATCTAATTCTCATTCTTATTCTACATATGAAAGGATGTTCCAATGTTTAAGTTAAGCATTCTTTCTATCTGATTAAGATCTAGAGCTAGAATTCATCTTTTCTTGCTTTTCAATGCTTTTCTGAATTCCTATTTTCTAACAATAGTATTATTGATGAATGAATATGTGATGAATCACAACCAGGATCGCTTTAGTTAAGAGCCTCTTCAGTTATTGTTTCATACATATTGATCTATTGCTCAATTAGTGGTTTTTGTTTCTAGTTCATGAAGTAGTTTTGTAAGAGAAGGACAAACAAGTCTCTTAAGTTAGGACATTCTTCTACTACTAATTACATAATTTAATTTAGAAATTATTTAGTTTACATTTATATTTGTAATATGCATTTCCTTAATCATTAATCAATCATATTCTAACTTGATCATAGTTGAAACTCATATATCTTGGGGATGCTTCTAATTCCTACTAGCCCGGATTGATAATAAATATTTGCGCTTGTTTATTTGTTAAACAACCCAACAAACCTGTTGCAAGGTACTCTTCCATAAGATCCATCCTTGCACTCTCAACGCAGATGGGCTAGTGCATTCATCAGATGGATATGAAAATTGTGTTTCTCAATGGGATCATTGAGGAAGAGGTGTACATAGAGCATCCTGAAGGTTTTGAGATCTTCAAGAGTGGGTCGCATGTGTGCTGACTCAAAAGATCACTCTATGGGATGAAGCAAGCACCTCGTGATTGGTACACTCGGATAGAAAACTATCTAACCAGACTGGGCTTCACCAAATGTGAAGCAGATGCAAACCTGTACCAGATGGTGGTTGAGGGTAAGCTATTGATTATTTTTCTTTATGTTGATGATCTAATTTTTACTGGTGATGAGCATTTGATACACTCATTCAAGGAGGATCTTGAAAGGGAGTTAGAAATGAAGGACATGGGACTCCT
Source organism: Pinus albicaulis (assembly GCA_034641835.2). NCBI lineage: Eukaryota > Viridiplantae > Streptophyta > Pinopsida > Pinales > Pinaceae > Pinus > Pinus albicaulis. The sequence continues at coordinate 331,385,160 of CM076578.1, read as the reverse complement.
TCATTATTTCCTTAGATTGGAAGTATGGTAGCGAGATGGTGAAATTTTTATGTCTCCATTAAAATATGCAAAGGATATAATAGGTAAGTTTCACATGGAGAGCTGCAAACCCATGGATACTCCTCTTTCAGGAAATTGGAGGAAAGAGGATGCTACTTTTTGAGATGTAGTCAATGCTACTCTCTACAGGAAATTATTTGGTTCACTGATGTATCTAGTGAACATCAAACCAGACATTTGCTACATAGTTAACCAACTGAGTCAAGCTATGTTTAAGCCTACCAAGCTCCTTTGGAAGGTAGGGAAGCATGTATTGAGATACCTGAGAGGCACATTAGAGTATGGTCTATGGTATATACAGACAGAGGGAGTGAAGCTTCAAGGCTTCAAAGATCTAGATTGGGCGGGCACTCCATCAAAAAAATGAGAACATCAGGAGGGATCTTTAGAATAGGATCGATGACAGTTTCTTGGAACAACAGGAAACAACAATATGTGGAACTCAGTTTAGCGGAATTGAAATATTTGGTAGAAAGTCAAGCTTCATGTGAGGCTATCTAGATGAGAAAGATCATGGTTATTTTTTTTCATTCAGAGATGGATCCGACAGTGATACATTCTGATAATTAGAGTTGCATTAAACTCTCAATTAATCATGTGTTTCATGATAGGTCCAAGAACATAGATATCTAATACCATCATCTCATAGATTGTGTGTAGAGAAGAATAATGTTGCTTCAGTACATTCCCACGGAAGATCAGGATGCAAATATTCTAATAAAGGTGCTCACCAGGAGAAAATTCGAATACCACAGAGATAGGATCAGGGTGAATGATAATCGATTTCTTGTTGAGAGGGATTATTGAGATTCAACAAGAAAAATTCAGCACCCACACCTAGTGCATTAAGCACCTACACTAGGGTGGGGCCCACAATTCTATTTTTGGTGCATGTCTATTTTAGTTATCCCTTAATTAAGATGGAAAACAAAATGTAATTTAGTCTCAAAAACTAACTTCTAATAGTTAACTGAGAGTGATAAACTCAGTTATCTCATGTTTTTTGAGTTAGAGGTAGTTGGAGAGGCATGCAGAGTAATTCTAGTTCTAACTGAGTTCGATGTGTAGTGATGCATTAGTTAATGCAGGTTGTAATCAATTTAACTTAGTTAAGTGAGTTAAACTTAGTTGTTCTATTTCTAACTGTTACATACACTACTGAGAGATCAAGTGAATTAAATATTAGTTAATTCACAATCGGTTATCTCACATGCAAATGAGGATTTACTATTATTATCTACATGGATGTCAGATCCAGTGGAGACCCACTTGACATCTAGGTGAAAGGGAAGTTGACTATCAGTTGTAGGATTATTGGGTTTCACCCATGAAACCAAACACCCATTGGAGTGCCCATGATACTTGTGCAGTCAAGGAAGGCCAAAATTCCTATCCTTTAAGGATTGCATTCATGAGGGATTGTGCAATCAAGGCAGACTATCTAGAGACAATAAATTGGTTAATTATTGGTGATTTTTATGTATAACAATGTGAGACAATTAGCTGAGTATAGAAGGGCTCTTGTGAGTAGAGTTGTATGTAATTGTTTCATGATCCTTGATGAATATACAATAGAAGATAATGGAGTTTTGAGTAGCAAGATTTTCCCGATAAATTATCTGTGTTGTTATTGATTTGATTCTTCTTTTCTTCATGTGATTGGTAATCGCATTTTTAATTCTGTAATTGATTTGTAGAAGTGGCTCAATATTTAACTTTAGTACATTGTTAGATTGGATTGAATCCATGATATACATGCTTGTTGTATAATTTCTACAATTTGTCCACTGTTGCAAACGAATAAGCACTTGTGAATTGGGTAATTCTACTTAATTCCTACGTAGGAGTAGTTCTTGAACCTTTCCATAGTACCTGAAAAGATGTATCTCTAGGTATCAAAGCCTAGGACTTATCTATATTACTTTTGTTCCTCTATCTTTTCACCAAAACGTTCTGATAAGGGATGTAAAAGATATCTAGTGGAGGAATTTTTTCAACTTTTTATACAACTTCAGATGTTGGAAATACAGGTATAATTTCAATGTATTTTTCTTCCATAGGATTTTCAAGATCCTTTGCTTCAATTGGAATTTAATTAGAGCTCTTAGAAGTGTCTTGATTTTTCTATTGTAATGGAGAATTAATTGTTTAAAGTTCACTAGTCTTTAAAGCTTGATTGTACTTCTCCCATATATATTCTAGCCTTGTATCATGTACAAAACCCTCGAATTAGGAAGAAGAGGAGGCAATTGCTTCTTTTGACTGATAGGATGAATTAGACTGTGTAGGATCAACCACTACTTTATCAACAAGAAATATTTCTTCCAGAGAAATCCTCAATGAATCTAGACGTACATTCTATAATCTTGAAGCTATATACTGTGTGAATTGTACCATTTTTTGTGTAGATAACTTATTCCTTGCTTGGTTTATAACGATTGGATATGTAGGAATCGTTTCAGACAAATCATTAAATATGTCTTTATGATGGAGAAACTATCTAATTCTTGATGTTTTTGTAACCTTTTTGATAGTTTGATGAGGATCATACTATCTGTTAGGAATGGTACGAAAACCAAGTTCTTGAATGTCTTTAATTTATAGAAGAGCATGCTTATAATTATCAAGGGAAAATATATGACAATAGAGAGGAATAGAAGGTAACATCCTTTTATTAGATTCTTTCAATACTTTAGAAATAAAATTTATTATGGTATGACTTAGCATACCTACCATTACAAGATGAAACTAAATATTTATTCCAATAAACCGATGTGTCGATACTCATGATCTCATCTACTCAATCCATCATTGTCACTTGATTCAAAAATCCTACATTTCTATATCATGTATTCCACCATCATCAATTGTAAGCTCTAACCAATACCTAAACACATCATCTAGTCAGCCCCCATATGTACAAAACTATCAATAAAATTATTAATTGTTTATTAAAATTATTAGTTTAGATTTTAAATTATCATTAGATTAAAATTGTTATTTTATATCTTAAAATTATACTTAAAATTTTTTAAAATTATTACCAAAATTATTAATTTAGATCCCCGATTATTAAAATTATTAATGAATTATTAAAATTCCAAAAACTATTTTGGTATAAATAATTAATACGAATAATTAATAAATATAATTAATAATTAATAAATTATTTAAAATAATATATTAATAATTAATTAAGAAATTAAGAAATTAAGAAATTAAATTAATATATTAACATATTATTTTTCAGGCCAACCTCCCTTTTAATTTCCCCACCATTCACCTCTCCCTTTCTCCTATTTATAGCTCATGTAAGATCTCAATTACTCATGGATCTTTTCCTGAAGATGAACCACAGTGGTTTGGTTTAAAATGTCAAAATGAAAAATATGGATGCAACATACCCGGAAAACACTACTACACAAAATATTGATTGCAGAAGTCAAAAATCTACAATTTTTCTTATTATTACATATGTTTCTATAAATTGGTAACAAATGACTAATATTTTCCAAAGTTTTCTATTCTTTTAGAAGATCAACCAAGAATTTTCAATACTTTATAACCTAGTAAAAAATTAGCCAATATTTAAGAAATTTTTGTAATTTAGTGAAAGATTCGCCAGAAAGTTATATATGTAAATTATATTAATGAAAAAATAGCCTATACAATTTTTTTATATACCATGGGGATTCGCCCCTTTATTATACATATAAATTTAGGGGGTTTCTTAAAATTTTCCTTGGTTGAGTTTATAAATTCCATAAACAGGGAGGTGTGTGTCATTGGAAGCTCCATATTTTCAACGGCCTCCCCCTCCTAGAAAAAATACAATAAAGAATAAAGAATAAAAATGCATAGGTGAAAACCTCTCTGAGGCGCCGAAGTAAAAATCCAGTGTGGAAAACCTCAATGAGGTAGTCCTGGAGCAGAAAAAGGAAAAAACAAAGAAATAAAAGATCCTTGGGTGAAGACCTCCTTGAGGAACCCAAGGCAGGCTTGTGGGTTGAAAAAATCTTTGGAGGCAACCAACTTGTCCTAAAAAAAAAGAAGGAAAAATACAAAATAAAAAAAAAAAGAATAAAGAAAAAGAAATATCACACCTATGCACTCACTTGTTTAGGGTTTGTAGGTTACTGATCAAAGATGGTTTTGGACAGAGAGGAGAATTTTTATTCCTATATTCTCTATCTCTTATGCCTACCCACTCTATATGCAACTCCAACATGCAGCCATCCACCCAATTCTTCGTTCAAGTAAGCATAAAACCCATTTTTTTCTCATTTTTGTAATTTCTACATGATGTACTAGCTACTACAGGATTTCCTGTAGTGCAACAGCAAACCCTGTAACTGCTATAGGAAACTCATATGTTATAAAGTAATCTCTCTCAAGGGACTATAAACTTCAATAAAATCATCAAAATGCCTTTTTTTCTTATTCCTACCACTCCTAACCCTCACTCCACTCCATGCATAAGTAATCACTCTCTAAACCCTATATTTCTATCATTAAGTTAACCCTCATTTATCCTCAACGATGTGGTTAATTTGATTTCAATTTCTCCATACAACCCATAGTATGTGTAAAATGAATTGTGATTCAATTCATCGAACGAAATTTTCTAATTCCTTAATGTTTATAATATTTTTATAATCTCTGTATACCAACAAATTTCATTTAAGAGTGTGACTCTTTCTTCATTGGTTTACTGAAGTCGAAGTTTCATTATATCCAATTTATGGACTATATATTTTCGATCAGTATCTTTATATGTACTCTATTGAATTAGTACTTACATTCTTGTTATATTTCTTCTGTCTATCTTATAAAATTTTATAAACATTTAGAATACTAATAAATAATAAAAGATATGTGACTACTTCTGTTATTAAGTAATGATCATTTTCTGAATTTCCTCACCTAAAAAAATGTCCTGTTACATAGGAAACTCCTATTTTCTTGTTGCTGTACCATTCATGGATTTTCCTCAAATACCCATTATATGGGTTCCACCCATAATCTAGGAAATTTATTTTCTATACGTATAATACTATTACAAAATTATAATATCTTTCTGAGTTTTCCACACTGACATATATGTTTGATTTTATTGTTTCATATATATAGAAGAGACTTTGTTGCCTCAAATGAATAATAAGGTAATTTCATATGTCCACTGATATAGAAAGTTTTCTATACTCTCTATATTTATCACAATTTTACTATTAGATATAAATCTAACCACTTTCTATGTGGGTTTGTTTATATAGGGTTTGTAAATCTAAAATCATTGAAAATTAATTTGGTTCAGTCTATTTACAGGTTGATCGTTATCATTCACCGAATTTAGCCCACTAAATTCAATGATATTTATTCATGTATACAATATGTAATTAATATCAAGAACAATTGACTTCTAGTCAAGATAACTGTGGCAATATTGGATAATATTTTCTATGAATATTAATACATATTCTTGTTCTTATTTAATTGATGAAATTCCCTCCCTGTAATAGGTTTATACTTGTTTTCCCAGTTCTTTATAGTATTTCAAATACATGTATAAGTTACGCATAATTCCTATTTGATGTTGTATTTAAAATTGTACTATACACATAGTACTTCTACATGTAAAATGATATTGCATTTCTTATTTCAGCATAAGAAGTAAATGGATGTATATTGTTTTTTATATTTTATGTACAGTAAGATTTTATATACATAATTTGTACCAAGTACTTCCTTCTTGATTTACTAATAAATCCCACTGCACCTATCTCCATTTCTTGATTGTTTACAAAACTAACAAATTATGTGTCATCTTTCTATTAACATCTTTAGAATATTCTCGACTCCTAATGATGTATTCTCTAGTTGTAATGCATCAATTATCACAAACCTAACAACAAATTTAAACTTTTATAGTTGGGTTTAGACATTCTGATTGTTGGTTAACTAACTTCACTAGTCTATGTAACTATATAGAAACTACAACTATACCTGCTATAGTTATGTTTCTGTTAAATACACCAGACACTTCACTCTCAATAATAAATTAATTTATTATACAAATTGATAATTCAGAAGACATAAATTTCCACTTATCTTCCTAATTAAAACAAATTTACTCTTATCCAATCATCGTCATCATAATACCAAAATAATAAGATAGGATTTAACAATTGTGCATACCAATTTTGGTAAAGACTATTTGTCACTCAACCTTGAGCTTTCATCCACAACTCCCCCCGAGCAAAGACCAATTCCTCCAAGATGTAGACAACCTCTTGTCTACCTAGGAATGACTCATTTAAGCCTGTTTTCCCTCATCATGTTTCTATAACTTTGTCTAGTTAAATTAGGATGTTGTTTTCCTTTAGCCTAGGCTTTACTTTTATTTTTTTCATAAAAAACACATATTTCATTAATTTTGGAAGTATTATATTACACGGTCATTAACAACAAACATGTTTCATTAAATTTGGAATTATTGAGTGGATCTAGAATTCAGAACTTTAACTAGATGAAGTTTGAAAAAAAAGTTAGTTCACTATTTGAATGTATCTATTCACCATTTTTTGCAATAAAATTATCATGATAAGCTATATAAAACAAATTTATATAAAGTTGTAGAAGCAAATCTTTGATGTCTTAATCTTGGACTCCTTTCATTATTTCTTCTAATATTATTTATGGTTCCTTTTTAAAAGTTGAATAATATTATTTGGTGACAAGAGTATTTTGTGTATTAGAATTATTTACCAATTTAATTATAATTCGATATAGTAAATATGGCATTGATAGTGATGAGTTACTATTCTAGTAGAAAGCTAGCTCAATTTTAAAGTCTCCATAAAATTTATTTAATCATAGAATTACACTAGTATGTTTATTACCATAACAATTTTAATTGCAGGTACTATTAACAATTTTGTTTATTTTTTTAGTATTATATTTTAGAATTATATAATTTGGGATGTTAATGGAATTTATAATCAACAAGACAAAATATTACATAAGACCCATATTATGTTTAAATTTATTCTTTTAACAATCAAAACCACTGCAAGAACTTCTAGAGTGCCTGGTAGGGATCAATTCTAGAGTTAAGATGGATCTAAGATGGAAGTCTTACATTTCATAATGGATTTTTTGAAGTCTTTAAGTACGATTCATCATAACAAATAACACAAAAAATATCATGGGATATGCAATACTATGGGCTTGTAAATCATCATCGGTAAACCCACCAAATGACTAACTCAAACTTATGTTAACTAATCTATGACCAAAACATTTAACAGGGACCCTGACATATCCTTGTAAACAAAAATTTTCAAGTGTAAATGTTTACGTGTGGTCTTTCCATACTAGGATGTAAAATGCCTCTTGAAAAAATCACAAATAACTTAACATAAGATAAGATAATTATTTTTATTAATGTCAAACCAATTAGTGACGAATGAAGAGGTCAAACATGGAATTATTTGGCACAAAATATCAATACATAGTATGGGTGTGAAAGTAGCTATTAGTAGTAATCAATTAAATCATATTATTATTATTATGTATAACTTGAAAGAAAGATATTATAGTTATGAATGATAAACTAGACTCCTTGATGTCAAAAAAATTGTGCCCTAAAACTATCACCCCCAAGTTTCCCACAACCCAAAGGAGGATTTCTTGATCAAACTATGATGTTGTTATGAGGATCTTAGTGTAAGACTTGGTAAGGAGTGCTTCCCTTGAAAAATTTTCATTGCAACTAGTATGCTAGAAAGTTACTAAGTAGAATAAGTTTTTATGCTAAATTTTATAGGTCCCCTTAGTGCCTTTATAAAGAACTGAGGAGAGGTCCAGACCCCTTAGAAATAATTATCAAATAATTATAATTTTTTTAACCATTTAAGATTCATTATCGATTAATTGTAATTTGTAAACAAATTGTCATAATAATGGTGCAAAAAGTATAAAGACATTCATTTGTGACCCTTCTTTGCAGTGAACCTGAAATTCCACTTAGCAGTCATTATCAATATATTATTCCATGTTTTATTCACAAAATCATTTTGTTTTACATGGAGTTTTATTTCAAAAACAACAATATCACCTGTGTACATTCATTTTAAACCACATGATAGTAAAATATAAGTCAATAGTTAACTTATTGACTTATATGATATGATTGTAAATATGAGTTATTGATTTAAGAATATATAGTTAGAAAAATTTATGGATAAAAAATCGAAGTGAACCATTTAAAATGTATTATCAATTAAATTCTAAATTATTTATTTTGTAAAATTTGTATCTTTACTTACATCAAGAGCTTTATTTCAATAACCCGTTACATTTATAAACATTTATTGCGGAAGCATATAACTAAATGGAATTCAGAAAATAGCTCCATGCCTTGTTGGCTTATGTTAGATTATATCAACTACAAATAATTTATTTAAATGCTGAAATTTACATAATGTTATTATGGATGGAAAAATCGAATCTTATATTATGGCGCAAAAAGTTTAAAGACATCCATTTATGCCGCATCTCTTGAATGAGCCTAAATAGTCCATTTGACATTCATTATCAAGTAATTATTCCACCTTTTATCAGGAAAAACATTTTCTTTTACATGGATTTTTGTTTCAAAAAAAAATGTCACATTTATGCATTGATAGCACACCACATAATAGGCATATAAAAGTCAATAAATGGTTTCCTGACTGATGGAATTACATGAGATGATTGCATATATAAGTAATTGATTTAGTAATACATAGTTATAAAAAGTTATGGATTGAAAATCAAATGGACCACATAGAACTCATCAATTAATTTTAATTTGTTTTGAAAAAAATATATCTTTACCTACATTAAGATCTTAAATAATTTCAAAAGCGAAATATATTCATAAACTTGTATCAATGCATATAACTAAATAGAATTCAATAAATAGGTTAATGTGTTGGCTTCTATCATATTATTTCTATTAGAATTAATTTATTTAAGATTTGAACTTTACAAACTATTAATGTGGATGGGAAAATCAAATATCATATATGCGACTCGTTTAAAGATGACCAATTATGACTAAATCTCTTGAATAACTCTAAATAGTCCATGTTTTCTTTCTTTTTACTTGGAATGAAAGCACAGGAAACCCCATAGTACATCCCACCATTTTGTAAATGGTGCATTGAGTAAATCATTGGCCCTAGTTATGGAACCTCACCCCAACACAGAGTCGAACCCGTGATTAGAAAAAATATCAAAGAACTTCACATTTGGCTCTAGACCTCTTGAGCTAACCCTTGGGGTTTAATGAATAGTCCACTTAACATTCATTATCAATTAATTCTCACATGTTTAATTATGAAAAACATTTTGTTTAACATGGATTTTGATTCCAAAAACAACAGTATCACATTTATACACTCTTATTAAACCACATGATAGAAAATGAGAGTCAATAATGGTTTCCTTATTTATTAACTCGTAAGAAACATATGATTACAGAAAAAAATAATTGATTTACTAGCACATGTAAGTTACAAAGAATTACGGATTGAAAATCAAATGCCTTAAAATTGAAAGTTTGAAGTCACTAATTTATGTCCCATTGCCCACTAGTATAAATAGTCTACTTAGCACTTGTTATCAAAAAAATTTAATATTTGTTTTTGGAATAAATGATTCATAATTTATGGTTATTATATATCACATTAATACACTCATATTAAGCAATATAAATAAATACAAGTTGATAACATAACTTTTTTCCTTGTTGGTTCATATGATATAATTTCATTTTATTTAAAAATAAAAATTTATAAAAAGTCATCACTGGACAATGAAATGAAACTCCTTACAATTCATAAATTTCAAAGACATAAATCATCTATGATACATGCTCAATGAAATATTAACACTCCACTGAACAATCATTATCAATTAATTATGTCTTTTTAAAAACAAAACTTTTTTACAATGGAGTTTCATTTTAAAAATTTTATATCACATTTATAAATTGATATTAATGCATTTTTATAAACCATTAAAAGTCAACAAGTGACTATGTGTCTTGATAATTTTCAGTATGATGTGGTTGCAATAAAAAAATTAATTGAAGTCTATACAAAATTACCAAAAAATATCAATTGGGAAATAACAGATCTTGTACTTCAGAAAGTTCAAATCATTCGCCTATGCTCCATTTCCTATTAGCAGTAATAATGCATGCGACATTTATCACCTAAATTATCTATAATTTTTTTGGTAAAAGTTGTACATTTATTTACATTGAACTTTATTTAAAAAATTACATTTCACATTTATATGTGAGTATTAATGAATACAAGTAAATATAAATCCATAAAATAACTTTTTGCCTCAATATATCATATAATAAGATGATTTCAATGATAAATAATTCATTTAAAAATTGTAAATTAATACACATATATACATAATAAAAATAAATCTTTTTTACAACAAATTCAATGCAAAAATAATTATAAATAATAATAATAATGTATATTAGTATAATTTTCAATTCTCATATATTTTTAAACAAAAAATAAATCATACAAATTCATTCCCAAAAAGCTATGTCCAAGTTGCATTGAGAAAATATAATTCTCTTGTGAGTAAATTTATTAAAAAAATTCCCATCCATTACAATGAAGTGCATGTTCTATTGAACATTCAAGTGTACTCACGTTTATGTTTGATACAATGAAATGGCTTAAGAAATGGAATTAAAACTTGCATAAGCCAATTATCATGCTCTTGTATTCTATAGGCTTTTATTAAGATGTGGTTTGACCGATATCTAGTGAATTGAGAAGGATGCTTTGATGCATCTATTAGCAATATATTTGATTCTTCATATTTATCTCCATGTTGGGACCACACATCAATCAATATTTTCTCAGAGAATTGTATTGTTCTCCTTGCTTTCACTTATGTTTGCAAATGGAAACAAGACCTGCTTAATATGAATTTAAAATCCCCTATATCAATATTTTATTTTCCAAGTGCTTATCAGATGTACTTTTCAGTGACATCTAATATCCATATTGCAACATAATAGTTTTTTAAGCAATATTTTAACACTTACGACTGAGAAGGAATTAAAAAATAGGAGTTATTACCAAACTGTAAATTTACTTCTCTTTGACTATGACAACTCGGTTCATCTCCAATATATGATTAGAGGAATACTCCTTCCATTTCAAAGATCAACAACATATTTCAACTTACATTAACTCCCATATGCATCTACACTGCAACCACATATATCACATTATCATATATCAACTTCAACACGTCATTGCTTAAGAACATCAAAACATAACATTTCAAAACATTTGAAAAATGATGTTAGTGTATATTATATTTTTTTTCCATTTGTAACAAAGCGAATTTTATGAGTTTTTCCAAAAGAAAAAATCAGCAAGTTTCTATTAAGGAAAATGAAAAGTTACATTTTGTATATAAAGTTAAGCATTCAAAATGCCCCAAGGGGCCTGTGTGCACAAGAAGACATAGTAGTGAGGCTACCAAAAGAGAAAAATAATTAATTCAGAGTGGTGTTGTGACCAACAACAACCCCCCTTTTATTTAATATTAGTAATAATACTAAATAAATGGGGACCCTTAGTTAAAAAATCCAAAAAAATCAATTAGGATTTGTTTTCCTTTTCAAATAAAACTTTCTATCATAAAATTTGAGAAATCCCTTAGAAAGAACCTTAAGAAACACTTAAGTTTATGATAGATTACAATAAAATTGTTCTTTAAACAAAATAGCGCATCCATCGCAAAATGGTATATATCTTTTATAAAACTGAAAATGTGATTTTGCGATTTTGCGATAATGCGATCCCAAAAAGCTTATACAATAAACATATTGGTCGCAGATCACATAGCGCAGAAAACAGAAATGTTAAACGAATATCTTTTGCGCTATTTACCATTTTGCGCTTTTGTGAGATTTGTGATATGCGCTATTGCACAATTTGCACTATTTTACATAACTGCGATGGTTTCATTTTGCAATACTGCGATATTGCGACATTGCGCAGCAAATCACAGATCACAATGTCGCAGATTCATGTAGGCGCGTTGTTCAAAGGCAATCTTCCCATATATCAATATCTGTTATGCTCTTTAACGATTAGATTAAATGATTGGATTGGCAATTAATGGTAAATGAGATTTCGTTTTGATTGAAATTCATTTCACGTTAAAATAATATATTTCATCTGCCTTTGCATTTAAAATAGTATCATCACCTTTCTCATGCCATTACTCTCATTTAACTCGTAAAACACAGGCACGAAGGAGAAAACGTCTATATAAAGCTTTCACAGAACATTATGGGTAAGAAGGAGAAGAGCTCGAATTCTGAAAACAAAGAAATGGCTTCACTATATGCAGACACCGCTTGCAATAAGGATGGTGGTATATCCACTTGGGAAGGAATGTATAATTTTCTGGAGGAAGAAAATCCTATGGTATTAAAAGTTACGGCTACAGCAGGTTCTAGTAATACGTCTGAAGCAACCCTCAAAGAACTGGCTTGTTCATTTCTGCATAGGATAGCGGCAAGGCCGAGGATTCTCCCGTATACGGACATGGTGAAATGGGTGTTGGACAGCACCGATATTTTAGACAGGCAATTTAGAACTCCATCTTAAGAGCTAATCGGGTCATTCAACACAGAAGATGTGAGGCTGATGTATAAGTTGCCGAAACCTCATGCGACTTATAATAAGCAATTTATGGAAGAATTTGCTAGAGAACATGCGAATTTTTCAGAATGCACACAAGAATGGACCAAAAGAGATGAACCATTGAAGAAAAACAAACACGGGTGGAAAGTACCAAAAAAGGATGTTTTAGACGCTATTCACAAGTTCAAATGTCCAAGTGGGCAATTTGACACAGTTTCTACCACAAGATAAGGTATGTAATTTTGCCAAAATTATCCTCTATAGAGCTTTTAGAAGCTACTAAAGAAGCTGTTGGAGGTCAGGAGTTCTCAGGGAAACATAAAGCTCTTCTTGAGAAAAGTCGAGAGTTGAAGAGAATTGAAATAACTGTAAGGCAAAATGAGGAAACATTGACCAAATTCAAGGCACTTAATGCTGAGCAAGAAAAAAGATGTGGAGCGTGTTCGGTACAGAGAAAAACTACTGCGAAACGTCAAATCTATAAAAAAGAAACTACTTCGGCTGAAGTATGATATGAGAAAATGGCGAAGCAAAATCAAGATGAAATTGCAAAATTAATAACAGAGCAAAAAGCTCCAATAAAGGAAAATGCAAAAGAGAAGGCAGCAGAGGAGGCGGCTACAGCGGCAAACACTCTTACGAATTGTGTGAATGATAATTTACACAAAGCAAATTTAATTTCAGAAAAATGTTCAGGGATATCTCCTGTAGGCACATCAACTGCAAATAGAATGGAGGCAAAAGGCAGAAGAAAGAGAAAAATTTATCCAAGGGATGACAAGATTAAATTGGAACTCATACTGGGCGTACTTGGTGAAGCCACACAGTCAGCACAGTGCGCTTAATTGTATCATCAATGCTACAGAGAAGATTGCGCCTACACTTTCCGACTCTGTCTTTTCAGGACAGTTGAATGCTGAAATCATTCAACCACATCTTCTCAAAACTATGCTAGATGCCTGTAAGTTTAAAGATCAAGTTCATAGATAGTTAGATTTAGTTTTAATTTTACTGTATTTTAGCCTAGGAAAAGGACGGTCATTGAACCGAATCCTCAATTTTTGTAATAGACTATTTTTAGATTTAGTTAAGTAGTATTTAAACCCTTCTCATAAATTTAGAGAGGGGTCCTGGATCTTAATATTTTTTGACTTGGAGATTACATTTCTGTACTCCATTGTCTTATATATATTTTTAAAAAGGATCACATCTGGTGATTTTTATGCAGAATTATCTTTGAAGTGTTGCATTTCTGTACCTTGGAATTTGATTTTGAATCAGAGTTACTGGATTAGAGTATCAGATTTCATTTGAAAGTCTTCAAGATGAATAAGGTATTTCTATCTATTCACTACTGATTTCTTTTGTCTTATGATATTCGCTTTAAAATTTGCTATCATTTATATATATTTGTCTTCACGACGCTTCTTTTTATATATCATTTCTGAGTATAATTGAAACGTTATCTTTCATAAGTATATATAGATGGTATACAATGATGAATGAAATATGCTAATACAACTCTGTTTAATTTCTTAAACAAATTTATCTTTATTTGTTTCTACACATTTCAATTTAAATAATAATACATTTTCATGGTTATTGTTAAATTGGAACAATCTTAAGTTGTATTCACATATAATTACCCGAGTTAGTGTTAGAATTTCTTTATCAGTATTTAGTTTAATTTAGATATTTTTATTTCAGTTAATTTAGTCCCATTTTCACCCATCCAAACCAACCCATTTAGTTATAAGGAAACTGGTCCTTTAAATCCAGTCGGAGCCACCATACCAAACGGAAAAGGAGCTGTCCTAAGGTCTTGACCGGGTGGTTTTCCCCAATGTTTGAAGCAGAGATTTTCTAGGCTTCAACATTTTTGGCGCTAGAAGGAGGGCATGAGCTATGAATGGCAAGTAAAGCTTTATCCACAAGCCATTCTGAGAGAAAAATACCCTCATAAACTTCTTCAATTTCTTCTGAAATACAAAATCCTATAGAAGAAATTGCGAATAATATTCATACACCCACTACCAAAATCTCAAAACATTCAGACAATCAAAATCCTGAGTCTCCTGAAGTTCAAGATTTAATTCATAAATTGAAAGGATTCTCATTATCTTTAGAAGAGTCTGAAATATCTGAAGGTAGTGTAACTTCAAAATTTGTTTCTTCAAAACCTCTTACTAGGCTTCAAAGTGAAAAACTTGGTATTTCTTCGAAAGAATTCCCTTTACCTAGTAGAGTTAAGACAAGAAAAACTCAATCGGAATCAGTAAGTGATATAAGTTCAACATCTAATATTGAAATACATGTTTCCGAAATCCCATCTCAACAAAGTACAGTTTTTTTCACATTATCTCCTCAATCATCATCTCCTCAATCATCATCAATCTCAACATCATCTATTCCAACAACTTCTATTCAAACACCACCAATTTCTACTACTCCTCCAATAGTTGTTCCAATAATGGCTAGACCATGGGCTACTCTAGGGGCAGTCAACATGGCTGCACCTTTACATGATTTACCAGACAATCCTGGAAAATGGCTTCCAAAATTTAGCCCAGATCTTAACATTCAAGCTGAAGAACATATGAATAACTTTATGCTGGCTATTAATTTGAATGGAGTCACACATGAAGATGTTGTAGTTAGACTAGTCCCTTATACTCTTCAAGGAGTAGTAGGATCATGGTACTTTTCATTACCATCAGGATCCATAACAAGTTGGGCCATTTTTGCAGATCATTTTTTAACCAAATTTGGAGATGACCGATCAATAGCAACTTTACTCAATGACCTCTCAAATTTGAAGATAGAACCCAAGGAACCCATTAAAGAATTCAACGCTAGATTCAACAAACTCTTGAACAAAATCCACACACATTCACAGCCCAGTGAACAAGTCAGAATTGAATGGTACATAACTGCCTTACCCTCAAACATAGCAATTTTTGTAGATAGAGCTGCAAAACCTACATTAGCCGAGAATATGAAAGAGGCTATTGCAGTGGAAAAATGAATTATTTCTGTAGAAAAGAAAAATGCTATTGAGGAAAGGAAATCAAAGAAAGTCAGCTTCAAAGATGATTTAAAGAAAAAGGCCAAAGACCCATACGACATGGAAGGTTTACGGAAAGTTCTTAAAACCATGTCAAATGAAATGGTTGAAATTAAAAAACAAATAGCTGAAACTTCTACCAAGAAACCATTCCTAAATTTCAGAAGAAACCAAGTTGAATCTAGACCTCCTAATGCAATTTATAATGCAGAATTAGAAGAAGAAGAAGAAGAAGAAGAAGAAGAAGAAGATACATCTCTAGTATCAGATGAGGAAGATGAAAATGAAGAAATAGCTGAATTGAATGGAATGTGGGATTTTATTCTCCCTAATTCTGATAGTGAAGAAGATATGCCTGTAATTACTAGGAGTAAATCTATATCGGAACCAGTACAAACAGTTCCTAAAAAGAAAATTACAACTCCAAGTACCAAAGACAAATCCCCTGTAAAGAAAACTTCTCCATTACCTACTCAAAATCAGCCATCTTCTTCTAATCCTCCCACATCAACAACAAAGACTTTAGTGGTGTCAGATCCTATGGAGTACAACATTGTTGAAGACATGAAAAATATTAAAGCCAACATTTCCTTACATGAACTCAGCAAACTAAAACACCAGCAAAAGTTGCTATTGAAAGAATTAAACGCTACACCAATTGCTCCTTTACCAAGTGGTGTAGTTGAAAAAGCAGCTAGTGGAGCTGGTAAGCCACCAGATAAGGTAGATGCTACTGATACAGTGCTCCTTGGAGAAAAGTCAAATTCTCAAACTCCTCCTTTTCTTTTAACTTATGAGATGTACAATAAAAATATGCACAATTGTTTGATTGATTCTGGAGCCTCCTCCAATATAATCCCTACTTCTGTCTGTGCCAAATTGAATATCGAACCACAAAAGTTAGCAATTCATATCATTCAATTGGATCGCTCTAAAGTTCAAGTTGTAGGAGAAATCAATTCAGTTACTACCATATTAGCTTCTGATCCTAGGATTGTCCAAAGAATTGATATTTTGATTGCTGATATTCCCGAATTCTATGGATTAATCTCAAGCAGGGACTGGTCTGCGAAACTTAATGGTTATATCTCAACTGATTATTCACATATGTGGCTTCCCTACAAAGGGAAACCAAATCAAATCAAAATTGAACGAGAAAAACATATGACGCACACTGTCACTGAATTCGAACAACCTAATGAGTCTGTGGCATTCAACAACAATATTCTTGGAGGTTATTCTACTGAATCATTTCTGGGAAACTTCGAAGCACCTCAATCACCTTTTTCTGTAAATACTTTTGCTTCTCAAATAGAAAATTTTTCACAATCTGATTCTTCCAGAATTGTAAATATTTCTTATGTAATTGTAGATAAGCCGATAGATAAGTCTTTATTTTGGTCGTTATATTTTGATGGATCAAATTCTAGTGATGGAGCTAGAGCTGGATGCATCTTAATTGATCCAGATGGTGAGACAACTATGCTGTCATGTAGGTTAGAATTTGAGTGTACTAACAATACCGCAGAATATGAAGCCTTGGTTCAAGGACTTTATAAAGCTATAGGGTTAGATGTTAAATACTTGAAAGTCTTTGGTGATTCCGAAATTTTCATAAAACAAGTGAGGAATACTATTCCTTGCCTTTCAGGACATCTTAAACACTATCAAACCCTAGTACAAGATCTCACCACTCATTTTTTAGCATTCAATATTTCTCCTATTCCTAGGAATCAGAATACATCAGCTGACTTGTTAGCTAATGTTGCATCTAAACTCCTTGCTGCTGAAGATTGCAGTCCTGATAGGTTTTCTATAGAATTGATTTTTCGTCCATATGTCCCAGACAATGTTACAAATTGGAGAGTATTCTATCATGATCAAGATATTTTAAATTTCATGACTTCAGAGAAATCATATGATGAGAAAATTATTGACGAAGATGATCATGATTTTCAAATTGCCTCAAAAGGTAATGAAAATCCCATTCCGAAATCTGTTGTTAAATTAGAGGATTTATATGACATTAAAGACAGATTCAAGAAAGTCACTAATGCTAAACTTCAAAGTTCCACTTTGAAGTTTGAATTAGTAAATCTTGGTTCTGAATCTAAACCTCAAAATGTTAACTTAGGACTCAATTTAACGCCAGAGGAAAGGAATGCGTTCATTAAACTTCTGAACAAGTATAAAAATGTTTTTTCTTGGAATTATGATGATTTAAAAACGTATGATACTTCGGTTATTCAACACACAATTCCAATGCTTCCTGATATTAAACATGTTCAATAGAAGTTGAGAAAGATTCATCCAAATCTCGAAAGTAAAATCAAATCAAAACTTAATAAAATTTTAAAATCCAAAATCATTTTTCCTGTCAGGCACTCCAATTGGGTTTCCAATATGGTACCTGTCAGGAAGAAGAATGGTGATATAAGAATCTGTATTGATTTCAGAAATTTAAACAAGGCATGTTTAAAAGACAATTTCCCATTGCCAACCATGGAACAAATACTTCAAAATGTAGCTAGTTCTGAACTTATGTCCTTTCTCAATGGATTTTCGGGCTATAATCAAGTTTTAGTTCATCCAGATGACAGATTGAAAACAACTTTCAGAACAAAATGGGGAACTTATGCTTATCAGAAAATGCCTTTTGGTCTAATAAATGCAGGAGAAACTTTCCAAAGAGCCATGGACATAGCATTTAAAGGTCTGATCAATAAATCGGTTGTTGTCTATCTTGATGACATAACAGTATTTTCAAAAAAGAGAACCAATCATCTACATGACCTAAAGAAAATATTTGAAAGATGTAGAAGGTTTGGTATTTCCTTAAATCTAAAGAAATCTTTCTTTGCTTTGGATGAAGGAAAACTCTTAGGATTTGTTGTGTCAAAAGATGGTATATATATTGATCCAGATAGAGTGAAATAAATTTCTGATATTTCTTTACCTCATAACAAAAAATCCATGCAATCTTTACCTCATAACAAAAAATCCATGCAATCATTTCTTGGACAAATCAATTTTGTTAAAAGATTCATTCCTGATTTTTATTTTATTGTTTTACCTATGCAAAATATGATCAAGAATAATTCAGTATTAAAATGGCGGCATAAAGAGAAAGAATCCTTTGAGGCAATCAAACAAGTGATCATTAATGCACCAGCATTGAATACCCCAGATTTTTCTAAAGATTTTACTTTGTATACTCTGGCCACCGAAACATCCTATGCAGCTGTTTTAACACAGCTCAATGATCAAGAAATCGAAGCACCAATTTCTTTCTTTAGCTCAAATCTGCAAGGAGCTAAGCTTAATTATTCCGATGTTGAAAACCAAGCCTTCGCTGTGTTTAAATCAATCAAACATTTCAGACCTTTCTCTTGAAAACACATACAAAAATCATTGTCCCATTCTCTGCAGTGAGGCAATTATTAATTCAAAAATAAGTAGGAGAAAAGAGAGCTAACTGGGTAACATCCTTGCAAGAATATGATATTGATATTAAACCAGCTAAGATTGTTAGAGGACAAGGTTTTTGCAGATTATTGGCAGGAGCTCATAACATGCCAGAAAATCAAGATTCAAATCAATATATTCAAGTAAGTCAGATAAGTGTTACAGATTCTGAATCTCAGTATGCTGATCTTATCTATTACTTGAAAAATGGGTATGCTCCTTTTAATCTCAGCTATAAGAGTAAACGCGCTTTAAGGTTAAAGGCTATTAATATGTGATCATTGATAATGTGTTATTTAGGAAAAATTATGATTCAATTTTATTAAGATGTCTTGAAAAGACTGAAGCTGAAAAGGTTTTGCAGGAGTTGCATGATGGACCAGCACGAGGTCATTTTGGAGGTGATACCACAGCTCACAAAATAATTCGTGCTGGTTATTAATGGCCTACCCTTTTTAAAGATATGCATGATTATGTAAGGAAATGCAGAATTTGTCAAACTGCAAATGGAAGACAAAGGAAATCAGCTTTTCCTTTGCAACCAGTGACTATTGAGCAACCATTCGAACAATGTGGGCTTGACATTATTGGTGAGATAGTACCTCATTCTTCCAAACAGCACAAGTACATCCTTACTGCAACTGATTACTTTACAAAATGGGTAGAAGAAATCCCGTTGAAGGTAGCCAATTCTGATGCAATTATTGATTTCATAGATCAATTCATCATAACCAGGTTTGGTGTACCTAACGCTCTTGTCTTTGATAATGCATCTTACTTTTCCGGAAATAGTTTAATAGAATTTGCAGTCAAAAGAGGTTTTAAATTAAAATATTCAGCAAATTATTATCCACAAGGTAATGGTTTGGCTGAATCCACTAACAAAAACCTTATCAAAATCATTAAAAGGACCGTTGATCAAAATCAAAAGAATTGGCACAAATATTTAATCTTTGCATTATGGGCTTATCGTATCACTGAAAAAGCTTCAATAGGGACTTCACCTTTCAATTTGGTTTATGGAAAAGAAGTTGTGATACCATCAAATTTAACTCTTCCATCATTAGCCCTCGTGCAATTTATTGAGGAAAACCCTTCTTCATCCATTCAATTGAGATATGATCAAATCCTTAAACTAGAAGAAGATAGAGATAAAGCAAAAATTATTCATGAAAAACATCAACAACTTGTAAAATCTTCTTTTGATGCAAGTTCTACCGGCTCAATTTTTTTTTCAATTGGTGATCTTGTTCTGAAATGAGATAAAGCACACGAAGAAAAAGGTAAACATACCAAGTTTCAGAAAATGTGGCTTGGACCATTTTAGATCGTTGAGAAGATAGGCTCAAATATATTCATACTCCAAGATCTAACAGGTAAGAGAGAATCTCTTCCTGTAAATGGGCTTATCTTGAAAAAATTCTTTTCATGAGGTAACCCCTTCTTAAACTGTACATATTCCTTTCTGCAGAGTTTTTGATTGTTTTTGCAAATAAAGGTTGTTAATGAGTCTCTAATTGATTGTTTATTATTTTAGAAAATTTCTTCGGAAGAATATTATAAATATTTATTTTGTGTAAATAAGAATTTTTAAAGTAATGATCACAGTTTTTGAATAGTTTAAAATAAGATGTTAAACTTTGAAAGATTATTTCAATCATTTGCATGATCTTTTGAAAACTTGAGAAGAATGTAAATCATCATAAGTTTATGAAGCAGAGAAAGGTTATCTATCAAAGTAAATATTTTTCAAAGTTTTGGAACTCAAAAAACTCTGAAAATTGTTATCCATTGATTCTTAAGGATAAAACTATTTCACCCCATCCATTTAAGTTGTGATTTTTTATAATGTAATTCTAAGAAATTATATGAAAATTTAATAGATAAGAGGTCTCATTATGAGCCGACTTACCATGTTCATAAGAAGTAATAAAACTGACATTACCAATACTGCATACCAAAACAGGGTAATGGCTTATAAATATAAGACAAGGGGTCTCATCACGAGCCAGCTTGTTCAGTTTAATTATAACTAGTGAATGGCATTGTTATTAACTGGCTACCAAACCAGAAAAATGGCTCTTAAAATAAAAAATAAGTAAAAGACAAAAACATGAGATAATAAGTGTTATGAATTTATCTTTTAAAAAGTCATAATTTTAGTTGGATGGGACAATGAATGGTTAATGGTTTAAAGGTAACCCTGTCAAGACTATGAACGTTTGCTGGCAGCAGAGGCAATACCTATGGCAATAGAGTATATTATAAAACCAAAACTTGGATAAATACACTTAATTCATTATTAACACCAATCAAAGCTTGAGATAACACAAAAATGTTTTTATTCTTAAGGAATTAGAAAGAAATTGTAAATGATTTTTATTTCTTTTTCATAGTTAGATTTTATTTAAAAATATCTTAAGATAGTTTTCATTATCTTTAAAAATCTTTATTTACTAGAAATATAGTGTTCATTTTATTTTTTCAGACATAACTGTTTCTTTCAGTGAATCGCCAATTGTTGTGACCAACAACAACCCCCCTTTTATTTAATATTAGTAATAATACTAAATAAATGGGGACCCTTAGTTAAAAAATCCAAAAAATCAATTAGGATTTGTTTTCCTTTTCAAATAAAACTTTCTATCATAAACTTTGAGAAATCCCTTAGAAAGAACCTTAAGAAACACTTAAGTTTATGATAGATTACAATAAAATTGTTATTTAAACAAAATAGCGCATCCATCGCAAAATGGTATATATCTTTTATAAAACTGAAAATGCGATTTTGCGATTTTGCGATAATGCGATCCCAAAAAGCTTATACAATAAACATATTGGTCGCAGATCGCATAGCGCAGAAAACAGAAATGTTAAACGAATATCTTTTGCGCTTTTGCGAGATTTGCAATATGCGCTATTGCGCTATTGCGTAATTTGCGCTATTTACATAACTGCGATGGTTTCATTTTGCAATATTGCGATATTGCGACATTGCGATATTGCGATATTACATAGCAAATCACATATCACAATGTCGCAGATTCATGTAGGCGCATTGTTCAAAGGCAATCTTCCCATATATCAATATCTGTTATGCGCTTTAATGATTAGATTAAATAATTGGATTGGCAATTAATGGTAAATGAGATTTCGTTTTGATTGAAAGTCATTTCACATTAAAATAATATATTTCATCCGCCTTTGCATTTAAAACTGTCTCATCACCTTTCTCATGCCATTACTCTCATTTAAATCGTAAAACGCAGGCACGAAGGAGCAAACGTCTATAGAAAGCTTTCACAGAACATTATGGGTAAGAAGGAGAAGAGCTCGAATTCTGAAAACAAAGAAATGGCTTCACTATATGCAGACACTGCTTGTAATAAGGATGCCAGTATATCCACTTGGGAAGGAATGTATAATTTGCTGGAGGAAGAAAATCCTGTGGTATTAAAAGTTACGGCTACAACAGGTTCTAGTAATACGTCTGAAGCAACCCTCAAATAACTGGCTTGTTCATTTCTGCATAGGATAGCGGCAAGACCAAGGATTCTCCCGTATACGTACATGGTGAAATGGGTGCTGGACAACACCGATATTTCAGACAGGCAATTTAGAACTCCATCTCAAGAGCTAATCGGGTCATTCACCACAAAAGATGTGAGGCTGATGTATAAGTTGCCGGAACCTCATGCAACTTATAATAAGCAATTTATGGAAGAATTTGCCAGAGAACATGCGAATTTGTCAGAATGCACACAGGAATGGACCAAAAGAGATGAACCATTGAAGAAAAACAAACACGGGTGGACAGTACCAAAAAAGGATGTTTTAGACGCTGTTCACAAGTTCAAATATCCAAGTGGGAAATTTGACACAGTTTCTACCACAAGATAAGGTATGTGAGTTTGCCAAAATTATCCCCTATAGAGCTTTTAGAAGTTACTGAAGAAGCTGTTGGAGGTCAAGAGTTCTCAGGGAAACATAAAGCTCTTCTTGAGAAAAGTCGGGAGTTGAAGAGACTTGAAATAACTGTAAGGCAAAATGAGGAAACATTGACCAAATTCAAGGCACTTAATGCTGAGCAAGGAAAAAGATGTGGAGCGTGTTCGGCACAGAGAAAAACTACTGCGAAAGGTCAAATCGATAAAAAAGAAACTACTTTGGCTAAAGTATGATATGAGAAAATGGTGAAGCAAAATCAAGATGAAATTGCAAAATTAATAACAGAGCAAAAAGCTCCAATAAAGGAAAATGCACAAAGAGAAGGCAGCAGCAGAGGTGGCTACAGCGGCAAACACTCTTACGAATTGTGTAAATGATAATTTACACAAAGCAAATTTAATTTCAGAAACTGTTCCAGGATATCTCCCACAGGCACATCAACTGCAAACAGAATGGAGGCAAAAGACAGAAGAAAGAGCAAAATCTATCCAAGGGCTGACAAGATTAAATTGGGACTCATACTAGGCGTACTTGGTGAAGCCACACAGTCAGCACAGTGAGCTCAATTGTATCATCAATGCTACAGAGAAGATTGCACCTACACTTGCCGACTCTGTCTTTTTAGGACAGTTGAATGCTGAAGTCGGTCAACCACATCTTCTCAAAACTATGTTAGATGCCTGCAAGTTTAAAGATCAAGTTCATAGATAGTTAGATTTAGTTTTAATTTTACTGTATTTTAGCCTAGGAAAAGGACGGTCATTGAACCGAATCCTCAATTTTTGTAATAGACTATTTTTAGATTTAGTTAAGTAGTCTTTAAATCCTTCTCATGCATTTAGAGAGGGGTCCTGGATCTTAATATTTTTTGACTTGGAGATTACATTTCTGTACTCCATTGTCTTATATATATTTTTAAAAAGGATCACATCTGGTGATTTTTATGCAGAATTATCATTGAAGTGTTGCATTTCTGTACCTTGGAATTTGATTTTGCATCCGAGTTACTGGATTAGAGTATCAGATTTCATTTGAAAGTCTTCAAGATGAATAAGGTATTTCTATCTATTCACTGTTGATTTCTTTTGTCTTAGGATATTCGTTTTAAAATTTGCTATCATTTATATATATTTGTCTTCATGACGCTTCTTTTTATATATCATTTCTGAGTATAATTGAAACGTTATCTTTCATAAGTATATATAGATGGTATACAATGATGAATGAAATATGCTAATACAACTCTGTATAATTTCTTAAACAGATTTATCTTTATTTGTTTCTGCACATTTCAATTTAAATAATAATAAATTTTCATGGTTATTGTTAAATTGGAACAATCTTAAGTTGTATTCACATATAATTACCCGGGTTAGTGTTAGAATTTCTTTATCAGTATTTAGTTTAAATTAGATAGTTTTATTTCAGTTAATTTAGTCCCATTTTCACCCATCCAAACCAACCCATTTAGTTATAAGGAAACTGGCCCTTTAAATCCAGTCGGAGCTACCATACCAAATGGAAAAGGAGCTGTCCTAAGGTCCACTTCAAATTTTTCATAGATTCAGTATGTTGCACCCATATTAGTTTTGAAACCCCGAATACAGTTTTTAGTAGAACTTGAAATGAGTCCTCCAACTATGTGGTCTCATTGTCTGTTGTCATTAGTTTTTTGGTTCATTATTTAGGCTTAATTGAAATTGCCTTGTCTTCCCTTGAAAAGAAATGGATGCGGGTGTCTTACAAAAGATTTAGGTTTGGGTTAGCTTGTTACATCCCCATAGAGGGTCGTCACTCTCTATGTGTTGGGAAATTAATATCCACATAAAAATTAATACATTTTTTAAATTTAAAATATTCTAGTTAACTCTGTATTAAATTTTAAACTATATCCTTAATTGTTTCTACCGTTTATTTTAGTGCAATATCTACTTCTATTATTGGTGCTACATACAACCTAATATAATTTGTAAACTTTTGTAGAAAAAGAGAAGTTATAAGAACACAATGAACAATACCTCAAATTAGCAATTTTTAAGAGATCTAATGACAAGGTAAACAACAACTAAAAAATAATTGCAATGGTCCAAATCAGACAAACATACCAATTTTCTAATAATTTCTACATACTGATCCATTTTTTAAATTTCTATAAATAAATAAATTAAAAAAAAATGATATGAACACATTAAAGAACCATTCAACCAATAATTGTCATTAACACTACCTTACTATCAATTAAAAAAGTCAAAAATATTTTATTTCTATGAGTGTATTTGTACCATGAAATACAAGTCAACTCAAACTCATAAAGGCTAAAAAATACACTAATAAATCATGATGTCTTTAGAATCTAATAGTCCTTAGAATCTAAAAACATTTGTATAGAAATATTTGACAAATTTCAATGAATTAAAAAAAAAAAAATGCAAGTTAAAAAATATTATGAAATCACTTTGTACAACATTTCATTTCACACATGCATAACAATAAGGAGTTTCAAACCACATGAAAATTCCTTATAAGAAAATTGTAGCTCAAACTTCATTAATCACAATTCATTTATTCTCATAATGTCTAACCATTTGTAGCAAATTATAAACTTATGTTGAAAATTCCATACGATTTACATCAAATTTGGGTGGTAAATTTTCTTAACTCTCTTCTCCCTTAGAGGTTTCCTTTGAATTTTCTTTGGCTTCATAGTCCATGATTTCTGAAAATAAAATTAAGAAACTACTACTAAAGTTTCTAATATTCAAAAAAATATGAATTATAAATACTATCATTACCTTCATCATTATATTTATCATAAAATAAACAAGACTAATAAATATGCTACATGGAAAGAGAAATTTAACACACGCTAAGTTTGTGTTAGATTTCCTTCTTGCACAAACAAAACCACATTGCATGGTGAAACAACTCTAGCACGTGCTATATGTGTTTTACCCAACTGTTAGCGCTCAAATCTACCTCAGGCTGAAATGAAGTAAACTCAAGGCTACATCAAACCACGCTCAGCCTCGTAGCTAGCCCTACGAGGACAGGAGAGGGCTCTCTCCGTCAATCTCGAGAAAATAAGCAATAGGATGCGAGATGACTTACAATAAGAACTGATTTTAGGCTAGTAAAGAGATATGTTTGTTTGATTTTTGATTTTTTGGGTTTTCGCTGGAGTAATGGGAAAACAGATTTTGGGTCCGGGGATAAGGTCAGACCTTTGCAGAGTTCAAGCTGGGGCGAGGTAGGTGATGATCTTGATGCTTTGAATTGGATAAATGGATAGATTAGACCGACGAGGAGCTGAAGAGGGCAAAGAAGAACTTGGATCCTCTCCAAACAGCTGAAAACATATAGAACTAACTGAATTCAAAGGCCAAGCACTGTAAACAATGGATTCAACCTTATTCACTCATTCAATTTAGTTCAGAAGCATAATGAAAGGACGGCATACATTAAACATGAAGAAACTTATGGTAAACAAAGAAGAAACACCATCAAGAACAGAACACCACAAGGATCCCAACAAGTGCCGCAAAACCCCTAATCTTTCCTTAGCCAAAATATGAAAAATATGTACAATGGTATCAAAAGTATCCCAAGAGTCCAACCTCTCCAACCCCTGAAAATGATTGAGAAATTACAATATATAGATCACTCTAACACCTTTCCCCACCTCTAGGGGTCGAATTCCCTCTTCATGGATCAGTTTCAACCAATTCTAATCATGGAACTACAATCTAGGCAGCTAACCACTTGCCTCTAAAAGAGTGGAAACTGATCCATTACATGATTTTTTACTCATTTGAGAGTGAATCTTCTAGAAGAGATAAAAATAAGCCAAAGTTACATGCTAAACATGAATTTACATCATAAAAACCCAAAAATTCTATCCACAAACAAAACTGGTCCATAATAGGCGAAATATTGAGCTGGCAGCTGAAAATTCAGGAAAAATTCCAGGTGGGTCACTCCTGAACTGTGTGGGTCGCTCATGTTCCAGGCTGAATTTGAGGTACTTCCCGGCATCAAAATTGAGCTCATGATAGCTCGTTGGAAATCCCTGGATGTATACTTTCCAACCCAAGTGGAATTTCTGAATTTGGAGTTGATTTGACCCTCCAAAACCTCATTCTCCCAGAGGTACTCCCTGCTGGTGCAAAAGGTGGCAACAAGGTGGTTTTCATGGTGTTTTTGAGCTTTTTGACCATCCAGATTTCGATGAAATGCTAAGTTGACTTCAGAGGATGCATAATTAACCATGAAAAATCCAAAAATGTAAAAATCTCCTCCATCAAGTGTCTCAAAAAAAAGCGAGCGCATGAGCGCGCGACCCACGTAGCTGCAAAACCTGTTTTTTAGACCAAAAATTTGAAAATGACAAAATTTTCTCCGAATTTGCCCAAATTCGGAGCGAAGACCCTCCATCATGTATCTTGCTCAGTAAATGAAGCCTCGGCCAAAATCCGGAGTGGATCAGGCCTTTTCCGCCATTTTAGTGCTCTCCTGGTGCATGCAGTTCCTGTGATGAAAACACTGTCTCGGTTGTATGATGTGTTGTGGTCAGTCATGATGTAGCAATGTGTATGTTCAACCTGTTGAAAATGAAAAATGGGACCTTGGTGTCTTTGTCTCCATCATTATCCTGTGAATGTACCTGCACTGATGAAGAAGGCGAGACCCCTTCCACGCCATGTGGAGATAGTACTCGCGTTGCTGATGAAGTCAACGAGACCCCTTCCACCCCGGGTGAAGATAGTACTCGTCGTGATGTTGAAACAAAGCTCGGTGGCTTCTCTGATATGTTACCACTACTGGTGCACTGGTATGCTCCATCTCAGTGCATCAACCTCAACGATTGAGTCACTGTCCGACTCCTGCTCATACACTGACTCTGTCTCTGACATGGCCTGGAACAAGATATTGGCACTATGTATACTGATATAAATGCAGTGAAAACAAAGTTATGATGTGTGTTTTAACACCCAACAAATATCCCCACCGTCAAAACACCATAAGGAAACAAACAATGATAATATCTCTGTTTTAAGTGGATTGGAAAAGAAGCGTAGTCTCTGTTTTACATTCAAGTGAAACTTGACCAAAGGGAGCAGGCAACCTTCAGAATATTGAGCAAATCTTGTCAAAGGGAGCACGGCATCATATGAATGTTTTTGTCTATGAACAATTACAACAGAGTTATAAGTGTCAATGGGTAGTGAAACAGAGTTATGAGAGTGTTTTTAACATTGGGCAGTGAGACATAATACAACCACAGTCACCATGGAACACAAGTTTTGAACATGGTATCGTGATAGCAATGGCCACAATGGTATAATGGGCATGAGAACAATATGGTTTTGATAATATATGTAAGGCTGGACCTATCACTGATACAAGATAAGCAACAAACTCATGCAACCATCCATATCATTTTAAAACCCTGAAAACGATATTGCCATGACTGTAGGGTTTAAATCCTCCATTTGAAACGTTTGAAACCATCAATGATGCCACCAGCGCATTTAAAAACATCAAGCAATTGCAAAAAACCTGTTTGAAGGCCAGTTGAAGCAATCCCAAACAAGACTGGGTGCTTAAAATTATTTTTTGGACCTCTGTTGATGAGTGGGTCGCTCTGCCCAGGTGGGTCGCTCTTGTGCAAATTTACACTATGAAAAATGCCCAGGTGGGTCGCTCCCCTCAAGTGGGTCGCTCATGTTCCCTCTTGCCACATAGTGCATTTTGCAGAAAGCTTTTGGAGGCCTTCCCGGTGTCCAAATCAGGCATGTGATAGCTCGTTGGAAATATATTGGAGTCTACTTTCCAACACAAGTGGAATTATGCAATTTGGATTCCATTTACCCTGTAAAAAATCAAATCTCCCAACACTAGTCAAAATGATCAGAATGAGGCTGCCTCAAGGCAGAGCGCTGTTGAAATCAACTTTTGAAGGTCTTCCTCAACTCCAAATTGAGCTCATGATAGCTCATTGGAAAGGTATTTCTGTCTAGTTATCATTTGACTCATCATGCAAGTCATTTGGCCAACCATGCTAGGAGAAATCTTGATTTGCCCAAGGTCACTTCAGAGGTGCATTCAATTCTCCTGAGGCAACGGTATTTTTGACATTTCTATAAAACCATGATACCTGTGTAAAAAGTGAAAGAGGGTTTTCTTCCTTGGCATGGTTTGGACAAAAACCTCTCTCATTGTTCCAAAATTAATCTTTTATTGCTCTAAAACAGCTTTTGAGTGAAACCGATCCCGATGTGTGGAACAAGGGATTTTGTCGAAATGAAGCGAAATGAAGGGGATAAGGGGCTTATAAATTCTTTGGGAAATTTTGGGAAGTAGGGAGGGATGTTAGGAAGTAGGGGAAAGTGGAATCACAGAGATTGAGTGAGGGGAAGGGGTCCAAAAGAGCGAAACACAGGCCTAGCCTAGAAAATTGCCAAGTTGTGGCTAGAAACTAGGGTTTGTGCAAAAATGAGGAATTTGGGGGATATCAGTGATGGGAAGTGTTTAATAAGGTGAATTAAATATAGGGGAAGGTGTTTGAACATCAGGATACAAGTTTTTCCGATGATTTGACCATCCAAGAGGAATTACCTCCAAAACCCTAGGAGAGGGAAATGGACCTTACCTAGGCACAACTGAAGCATGAACGAGGTGTAAAATGACCCAATGGAACTTGACATGATGATAAAAACCCTCTGAATGATGGTACACTCAGCTGAATGATGACATGAACCGACATTTGGACAACTTTGAAAGGAGTAAAAGCAACCCCTAGACCTAATGCCTAGTGACCAAATTTTGCTTGAAGACTCATTGAAATGACAAAATTTGACCTTGACACTTTAAAATCACTTTGAAAGAGCATGTTTGATCACTGAAGGAAGGATGCAAAGGCTGAATCTAACACCAACAATTTTTGTGTTTGTGTTAGAAACAAATCTAACACGTGTTAGATTTTTTTTACCTTGCAATGCTTGTGTTTATACTAGAAGAAAACCTATTGCATGTTAGATTTGTTTTACTTTACAATGTTGGCGTTTATGCTAGAAACAACTCTCACACACATTATCTATGTCATATCCTATAATGTTTTTGTTTATACTAGAAACAAATGTATTGTGCATTATATTTCTTTTACCCTGTAATGCTTGTGTATGCACTTTTGTTTTACCCTACAATGCTTTTGTATTTTGTATTACACTAGATTTGTTTTACCTTACAATGCTTATGTTAGTGCTAAAAAACAAATCTAGCAGGCACTAATTTTATTTTACCTTACAATTCTTGTGTTTGTGCTAGAATGACATCTCGAGTGTGCTATATCTGTTTTACCCTGCAATGTTTTTTTTTATGCTTCTCCTTATAATAGATTTGTCTTACCTTACAATGTTTGTGCTAGAAGAAAACCTAGCATGAGTTAAGATTTATTTTGTTTGGCCTTGCCATGCTTATGTTTGTTCTAGAAAAAAATCTAGTGCACACTAGATTTGTTTTACCCTAGAATGTTTGTGTTTATTCTAGAAGCAAACCTTGCATGAAAAAGCTTTTTTTCGTTTCACCTTACCATGCTTGTGTTTGTGCTAAAAAAACTAGTGTGCACTAGAATTGTTTTACCCTGCAATTCATTTGTCTGTGCTTAAAAAAATTTAGTGCGTGCTAGTTTTGTTTTAACTTGCAATGCTTGTGATTGTGCTATAAACAAATCTAGAGATATTGTAAAATATTTTGAGATGAAGGATATAGATTTTATACACTATTTCCTTTGATTGGAGGTATGACAGGGTGATCAGGAGATAATATTGGGACAGGGAAGGTACACGCAAGAGATTCTCAAGAGATTCGACATGCAGGATTGCAGGCTTATGACCATGCCTCTAGTCACAAACTGGATGAAGGTAGACGCTACTAGACATGAGCGAGTGTATGCCTCTCTTTATAAGCAATTCATTGATTGTGCTTGTGATTGTGGCTTATTTCTAAGGCGTTGATATCTCTTTTCTTCTATTTTTGGAGCTGGTTACACAACATTTGGTATCAGAGCTTTGGATTCTAGGGTTTCGTAGATCCTTCTAAAGGCTTAATGGGAGTTGAATTATTTTTTGGGGCCATTTTAGAATCCAATACTGATATCTATTCTACAATATGCCCTTGGAATCAATTCAACTTGATTCTTCAAACAAGACTTATGCAATTCAGAAAAAAATACACACCTTTTACTTGCTTTTGAGGAGCTCTATATTGAAATTGAATTATCTCTACAATTGAGAATCTTCAATATCTAAAATTCACTTCTCTAGTATCCTTCTGAAGTTTCTTTCAAATGCCACAGGTCTGATCTGATTTGGATTCTTCAAGAGAAATTTATTTCAAATCTCCCACAATGACCCAATTTTGGACTCGTTCAATAGAGCGAACTTGTACGGCTTGCCACGTGTCACTGTTTCATCCTTTGTTTCGGAAATTTATATCCAATAAACTAAAGTCCATGTACTTGTGACCAATTTTTACGGCACTCCAATCCGATGCCCAGAGAGAGAGTTATTGAAAATTTCCCACGGTCACCTCTTTGAGATGAAATTTAGGAGCCTGAAAACGCACTACCTTCCACAGATCATATCTCCAAAACTATTGCGAACCAACCTCTGAAATTTTTTGACGAATTTCCTCAGGATTTCAGCTTCACACCATACGAATTTCAGATTCTGAATCTTCGTAGAAAAAAAATCATAGCACAAATGCCACGATGACCTGTTTAGGAGCCTGAAAGAGGACCTAACTTCCACAGATCATATCTCCGTAAATATTGTGAACCAAGCTCTGAAATTTTTAGACAACCTTCCTTGGGATTTTAGCTTCGCACCCTAAAAGTTTTAGATTCTGAAGCTTCGTATAAAAAACTTTATAGTGAAAATTCCACGATGACCTGTTTGGAGCAACGAAACCCTAGAATCCAAAGCTCTGATACCAAATGTTGTGTAACCAACTCCAAAAATAGAAGAAAAGAGATATCAACGCCTTAGAAATAAGCCACTTCGAGGGGGAAACATTCAATACATTACATAAATGAAGAATTCTTGGATGATACAATTTACAAAACCTCCTTTCTATATATAGGAGTCCATGGGGCCATAATGTAATCCTAGTGGGCCACAATGTAATCCTAGCCGACCTAACAATAATAATTTAAGGGCACAATAATATCAAAATGGGGGTTACAAGGGTACAATAATAATAATAAGAGGGTTACACTAACAACAATAAGGGACTATACTAGTAATATAGGGACCTAACACTTATAGTCACGGATGAGCTCCATTTCCGTTGTCAATATAAAATTATCAACATATAACACAAGAATGAGAGGTTGGCCCTCAACCACAATATAGTACAAGTTAGAGTCAAATTCACTCTTGGGGAAGCCCAATCTGAGAAGGTAATTGTCTATCTAGGCATACCATGCCCTCGATGCTTGCTTGAGCCCATAAAGAGCTCCCTTTAGCCTGCAAACATGCACATCTTTGTTGAAAGTCTCAGATCCCTTAGGTTGCTCAACATAAATCTCTTCCTCAACAACTCCATTAAGGAAGGATGTCTTAATGTCCATTTGGTGGATATTCCACCCCATCTACACAACAATTTCCAGAAGAGTCTTCATGGAAAAATATCAAGCCACTGGTGTGAATGTCTCACCATAGTTTATCCCTTCGACCTGAGAGAAACCTTTGGCCTCAAATCTAGCCTTACATTTCTCTACACTCCCATCAACTTTGTGCCTGATCTTGTATACCAAACATGATCACACAACTGATTTTTCAAGTGGTCTTGGCACAATATCCTCGACGTCATTCAGCATGATAAAGGGATACTCCTCCAATGATGGCATTTTTCCATGCTTGTTGAGAGGTTGACTCATAGCAATAAGGCTTTGAGTCTATCACCTTAGTCATAAGTGCCATGTACCCCATATATCTTTGTGGTTTTTTACTTTGTCTGAATGTGGATTTGGGGGCTCCAACTCTCTCCTAAGCCTCCCTAATCGACTAATATTCCCACCAAGCTCGTCCTCTCCTTGAATTATGAGTCACTAGTTGAGTGGGCCCCTATGGCTCTACTTTCTCCTCTTATTCCTATGCTTTCTCCTCATCTACATGCTAATCAGCCTGCCCAATAACTAGCTATGATGAAGTCTGAAGAGTTGACTCAGCCTCCTGCCTGGGATCTTGCTCTTCCTCCTCCTTTGTCACACCCTACTCATGCTCCAAGGAATTCCTAAGAGCCCTTACCTCCTCAAACTTCACATAATGCCTAATCATTGTCTTCCTGAGTGTTGGAATATACACCCTGTATGAATTAGATATCTCATTGTAGCCCATGAAAATGCCCTTATTTATTGTGGGCTCCATCTTCTTCTTATTATCTGAATACACATGGCAGTAAAAAAGGTTGCCAAAGATCTGGAAGTGACACATGTCAAGCTTCTTTCCCATGAAAGCCTCTGTATTGTGACTATGCTCAACGCCTTTTGTGGGATCTTATCTTGCAAATAGACTATAGTGTCACATGCCTCTGCCAAAAGAAACATAGGTAGCCCCTAGTCATCCAACATAGCCCTAGTCGCTCCAACAATGATCTGGTTCTTGCACTCAACCACCCCATTATGTTGAGGGTTATGAGGTGTGGTGATATCTCTCCTAATACCCTCCTTGGCACACAAGTCTATGAAGGCATTAGAGATGTATTGTCCACCATTGTCTGACCTTAGGGCCTTGATCTTCCTACCAATCTGGTTCTCCACCAAGGCTTTGAACTCCATGAACATCGAGAAGACTTCATCTTGTTCATTTTTCCAAATTTCCTTAATTGATAATTACTTCCAATGACTCTTAAATCAAATCATATTATACTACATTCATCATTAAGTAATTTTACAGGAAAATCATCAACAATAAAACAATAATGATAGTAGATATAGACAAACACAAGACACACAAAATTTATCCTAGGACAAACCCAACAACCATTTCTTAGAGAAATTTATCCAATTCAACAAGGAATATAATCTGAATTCAATAAAATAAAACTGACCAATAACCAAACTCAGGTCAACTCTCGTCAAATTTCCCTCAATTTCCCTCAAAAATCTAGTTTGTTGTGCCTAAAAAATTTTGGTCTTCCTCAGAGAATCAAGTCAACCTTCGATTTTTGTCATTTCTCAAATTCTTCCTTTTAGAGTCTCAGATTTGTCCTTCAAATAGCGTCAAAATATTTCCTTTTTGTGATCTAAATTATGCCCAATGGAGAAGGTAAAATGGCCTTTATATAATAATCAAAAGAGCCCAAATGGACACATCCCTTAGGTTGGACCGACTTGGAGCTGACCTTACATTTTGGAGGCAAAATTTATGTTTCAAAATTGGATTTTTCCCTCTTTTAAAGCTGACTTGAAATATAATTTATATTTGTCATTTTTTTTTTAATTTTGCAGGGCTAAAAATGGTTATGAAGATCGACCATAGCTACAAAAATTCAGCACATCTTTCTTCATGCAAAATATCCAAGTCTTTCTTGAGTGGACGTTAATGAAGGTGACATAATATATCTATTCCATTAGGGATGGAGAGAAAAATGGTCCGCATAATTTCGAATGTACCACCTCCAAGATGCTCTTGGCCTTGTTGTCTTTGTTGGGAAATGATGTATTGGAATACTTGCCAAGTGTGTAGCCCTTGCAAACATTATGTTGGTCTACGTTGTACTCTGGAAGCCCTATGGCAATCTCCCTCAAAATCATTAGCGCTCCATGGTGTAGGTGACCCTTATGCCTATGTGTTAGGTCCCTATATTACTAGTATAGTCCCTTATTGTTGTTAGTGTAACCCCCTTATTGTTATTATTGTACTTAAAATTTATGTTTTTATTATTGTTCCCTTAAATTATTATTATTAGGTCAGCTAGGATTACATTGTGGCCCCATGGACTCCTATATATAGAAAGGAGGTTTTGTAATTTGAATCATCCAAGAATTGTTCATTCATGTAATGTATTGGAGGTTTCCCCCTTGAAGTGGCTTATTTATAAGGTGTTGATATCGCATTTATTCTCTTTTGGAGCTGGTTTCACAAATTTTGGTATCAGAGCTTTGAGATTCTAGGGTTTTGCTGCTCCAAACAAGTCGTCGTGGCATTTTCGCTATAACGTTTTTTCTACGAAGGTTCAGAATCTAAAATTTTTAGAGTGCAAAGCCAAAATCCTGAGGAACATCAATGCTAAATTTCAAAGCTTGGTCCGCAATATTTTCGGAGATATGTTCTGTGCAGGTTAGGTCATTTTGCAGGCTACTGAATTTAACCTAAACAGGTCATCGTGGTATTTTCGTAATAACTTTCTTTCTACGAAGGTTCTGTTGGGGTTCCTATGTTTTGGCAGATTTGGAAATACTAAAAGATAAGACAACATCAAACCACTTTGGCATCCTAGGATCTAGCCCTCCTGGACCCAGAGAGGGATCTCTCCATAAAAACAAAGAAAGATATATCTTTGAAGCTTGAAATGAGGTATTAGGCTAGCTATGAAGCACGAGGGGGGTTAATAATGATATGGTTGGTTGTTGGGTTGAGTCATGAGATCATAGACTGAGAAGGTAATGGGAGGAAAGGAGCAAATCAGCAGGATGTTTCGGCAAAAGAGGATAGGTTAGAAACGTGCCATCCA
Source organism: Pinus albicaulis (assembly GCA_034641835.2). Classification (NCBI taxonomy): domain Eukaryota; kingdom Viridiplantae; phylum Streptophyta; class Pinopsida; order Pinales; family Pinaceae; genus Pinus; species Pinus albicaulis. Next base: position 331,349,142 of record CM076578.1, on the reverse strand, counting down.
TTGGGCTATGGAGTCATGAAAGTGGATTACTTGCAAACAACTAGCCAAGGCTTTTAGAGGGCAAGTCATCTATACTAAAGGATCTTCTTAGATAGATGATGGGATGGAACAATAAGGAAAGAAGGTGAAAGAAGGAAAGAAACCCAATTTTTTTCTATAGATCAGGTCAGAGGTCATTTAACTCTAAACCTGCTTGGACATACTCATAGGAAACTCTCAATGGAGGGACAAAAGGGGCAGCTTATAGATCGAACCAGAGGTCATTTAACTCCAAGTCTACTTTAGCATGCTCCAAGGGAAAAACAGAGATAAGTTTAACACAGAGCTAGGATCTATAGATCGGAGAAGGACTTTTAACCTTCCTTGCTTTGACACCAGCAAGAAGCATCCAAGCAACAAGCTCTGATTTCACACATCAACTAGCAGGAAATAACATCTTTTATGCTGGTTAAACCATGGGAGTCTACCCTCAGATCTCTCTATCGGTAGAAAACATTGAAGGTAGGGAGAGAAAGAACATAGGGTACCATGCGAGGGTAAATCCTATGCCATATTTCTAATGCCTACCAGAAGAAAGTGAACAACATGAAAAAATGTAATAAAACAATGTAGGGAGAAAACATCACCCGTAGTAATAGACCAGGATCCTGTGAAATTTGCTTGATTAATTGATGCAAAACCAGTCACATACACTGAGCTCAATGCCTAACACAGTCCAAACTCTCTCCTCCCAGCCTACTACATTACAAACCACTTTGCTACTCCCTCCCAAGACTGTTCTAACAGTCGAAATGAACCCCTACAACTAGAACAGCAACAACCGAACAACAACCTTTACAATATGTTCTTGGGGATTCTTATAGGAGAATAGAATAATAGGAGTAGATGATATTCATTAAATGGATCTCATTAAGACAGAGTAGAGAAAGAGTTCATGCCCACTCTGCTTAATGGAAATCTGCATCGCTGTAAGTACTCTATAGTATGGTTAGGGAGTCTCTGTCAAGTCGGTTATGACCTTTGATGTTTCGTGAAGTCCTTTTGGTTGTTTGGAACTCTGCGCTAGCCTTCTAGAATAAATGACATGGATGGAAAATCTACAGGTCTCTCCATACCTCATAAGTGTGGTCTTGACAGTATTTAAGAAGCTTTTGTCAGTGAAATACATTTAAGGGCCCAAGGAGGCATGGAGACTTCTGTAGGAAGGTGTCCTTTTGGAGAAACAGTGCTCTGTTGACTTTAAACACATATATGGTTTGTTATGTGTGCTTTTGGGTATTTGGGCTACGTCTTCTTCCTCTAAATCAAGACTAAAGCATTAAGTCCTCAATTAAGGGCTTTAACCCCTTGATCCCTATTGCTGATACACTTCTGCTACTGTAACGACTTCTCTATGCTCTCAGTCACAGGGCTGTGACTGTTTGAAACAGAGTGAATTCATGCTCTATGAACCCTGCATAATGAAATGAATTAGTTATAAACCCAGGGACGCGGGAGAAATGTTATGAGGCCTGGAGGAATGGTGGAAAGTGCAGTGGAATGGTGAAAACGGGAAAAATGCTACAAAATGGTGAGAAACAGGCAACTGATGAAAGCTTGGTGTAATAGGGATCACAGACCATCTGATTAGATCTAGCAATAGCAATCAATGGTCAAGATTCACGAACAGAGGTGTTGACAGTAAGTGGGGTGGAAGAAATATGATATAGTGTAAAACCGAAAGTTTAAGGCTCGGGCGATTTACAAAGAAAATCAATGGGAAACGTGTGAGGTGGAGCCTATGATGTGGGACCCACTATGGGCGGAGGGCGATTAACTGTGAGCCATCAGATCTCGGGAGGAGATCGACGATTGGGATTATCTGATGGGAGAAATATAATGGAGACATGATGCGATGTGGGCCATCGATCTTGGATCAACGGATAGACCTGATTGAATCAGAGGATCGCAATTGGGGGAGGCAGCAGGGAACACATTTGAGAACCGGTGATTGGCGACAGTGCGATTGGGCGTCAGCTGTCAGATCCAGAACCAGATCGACGGTGGAGATTAAATCGGTGGGGAGGAAGACTGGAGTGATGAACGAGCGATGAGATCCGGACCTTTGGATCTCAAGAGATCAATGACTCAGATCAAATCAGGGATCGCAATCGCAAAGGGCGAAGGGTGGCACTGTTGAGAACTTGCGATTGTGATGGAGCGATTAAGCACCAGCCGTCGGATCATGGCAGGGAGATCGACGGTTCAAATATGATCAGAGGAGTGAAAGGGGAGGAGCGATGGGCACGATGCGATTAACGCCGGGCCGTTAGATCTCAAGAGATCGACGGTTAAGATCGTGGCAGGGGTTCAACATAACACATACACAATCGCATCGGAGGTTTTTGGTTTAACAAAGAAACACGCTCGTATGAATGTTTCGATTGCGATTAGCGCCACAGGCCTTAAGCGCTCAGTTCCGGGCGCAGGGCATATGGGGAAGTGGTTTAAGGGGGCTAGCCGAAAGGGGCTAAGCCTGATATATGAAGGAAAGTGGGTTGTTTAGCCGAAAAAGAAGGTTTTTAAGGCTTAGAGAGGGTTTTGATAGAAGGAATAAAGGGACTCCAAGCCAAACAAGGGGTGTTTGCAAGGTTTAAAGAGGAATTAGGATGATTTAGGGGGTTAATGGGGGGAAATAGGGAGGAGTAAAAAGGGAAGAAAATAGAGGTTAAGTGGGAATGAAAAAAGAGGGGAAAGGCCTTTTTGGGCATTCTTCTTCATAGAGAGGCTTTTTAACTAGAAACATTAGTGGGGATTTATCAAAGGAAAAAGGCACAAGGAGGCTTCAAGGATGATGTTTTTTTAGAGGAAATGCATTCCTTGAAGGCTCAAAAGCATTTTAGCCCCCTGTTTGCTTGTCAAAAAATTCATAGGGGGCTAATAGTGGCTCCACATGGGGATGGCTTCTTCTTGAAGGAGTCAAGAATTCAGAGAATGATCTTTGGAGTAGGCCAGATGCCTGGTACTTGACTCATCCATTTTCTTTCTTGGATCAGCTGCCACAAATCATGAAGACATCAAATCAGCAGAAGCTTCTCCCAAACAACTACCTACCCACACTATTGTACTAACATTTTTTCTTCTGGGTTCATTTGGACTTGCAGACCCTTTTTACATCATCAATTTTTACAAACAGGAAAATAAAAACTATTCTACTTCTACCCTTATTACTCCATGAGACCAGATTAGACTGTTGGCCTCATATTTTCTCTACCTAAACTACTATTTTCTAGGATTAAACTGCCTAGCAGATTTCTTCTCTATATTCTAAGACATAAATTGAAAAATAGTCAAACCAGGATTAGACTGTCTGGCTTGCTAGACTTTGCAGAAATTAAAAACTACTAACTACATGCTCACAATCTGAGCTTTATTTTAGACTTCCTACCTACTCTACTCTAACCTATAAATCTCTGATGCTCTAGGTGATACAATAATGCTAGTGCAGCCATTCAAGCAGTAGAAAAAAAGGATAGGAGCACTAACTGCCTATCAGAGATAACCACAAGGTGTTTTGCCGGTGGTTCTTCAAAATTGAGGTCACCATCAGTAGTGACCACTCCTGATGAATCTGGCCCGTGCTAAGGATCAATGCTGGAGCATTTCAGCTAATGAGTGCCTCCATGTACTCTGCCACAGGATCTATGAACAGATGATGCACACTTTCTTCTTTTAGGCCTTCCATGACTGGTGAGCTGTCTGTATCCTGGGCAGCTTTGATTACTACATCTTCAGTGTGGCCCTTGAGAATCGGATCATCTTCTTCTTGTACTTCGAAAGGCAGTGGAATATCTTCTCTTTTAGAAGGAGGGAGGCTTTCCAAAAAGACTCTTGGGTCTCTGAACTGATATTATTTTTCTTGTGAGTTCAGAGATTCAATCTCAGCTTCATATCTTTCAACTACCAATTCTAAGAAAATTTTCCTGAGCATGGGTTTGAATTTTGAGCTGAGAAGGATAGCCCCTGGAAGGTCCTCCACCTCGAGCTCTGCCAAGTCACTTGAAATTGTATCACGACACTCTGCTATGAAACTTGGATGCATTTCTGCAAACTGTTCAGAGTCTTCCACTAGTGAAGTGACTTGGTCTTTAGCATGGCTGATGTTGTAATGTGACATTGGAGTCTCGTGAAACCAAGATAATCAGTGGCCTACTGATCACCAGTGGAGTCTTTTAATCATTTAGGAACTGTGGAGTTGCCAGGTGGATGATTTACAATTTTACTGCCCACCACAATGATTTACCAAATTAAGGCTGATTGGTCTTTATTCCCCAATGGAGTCGCCAAGTGGAAGGTTTAGGATGTTTCTAGGGGGTACACTGTCCACCACAGTGCCTATGAGATGTCCCTTTTCAAGGATATCTTCATACACAAAAAAATCTAACCAAAGATTGACTGGGAGGGCTTTTACCTGATATGTCACCTCTGAAAGAGTGTGAGATCTGGAGGCTACCTGGCCCTTTCCAGATTTTGTCTAAGAGTAATGGGGTAAAACACAACAAGAGGTCAGTGGAATGTAAATGTAAGTGTTTTACTACCAACCTAACCAGAGATTGTAGGTTTCTGAGGTTCTGGTGATGTAGTAAGATGAAAAATACTCACATTAGGGGAATTTTGAGGTCTAAAATGGGCCTCCTAAGGAAATTATAAAATAATAGTGGAAAAAATCAAATACGATTTGATGACATCATCAAATTTTAGAGGGAAAAATGAGAAAACTACTTTTTCAATTCATATTTTCAACTTATCTCCCGTTTATCAAATTTGTTTATATTTTTGTTGACGTGATCTTCAACTATTATCCAAGGATTGGTTTTATGTTGCACAATTTCTGACAACACACACTAAAATGAGAAATACATAAAAACGTGATTACAATCACGTTTTTTATGTATTTCTCATTTTTCGTGTAGAAGAGTTCATCGAAAGTATGCAACATGGGTACTCCTTGGATGAGGAATTAAATTACACATCCAATGAGTACTCCCGCTCGAAATTTGAGTAAAAATTTTTGGAGATAAGTTTAAAATACGAGTTGAAAAAGTAGTTTTATTATTTTATTATTTTTTATATTTCTACTTTTTTACTCCAAAAATGGTGAATCATCCATTATGGATGACATCATCATCTTGAATCCTATTGGTTCTTATATTGGTTCTTATAAAGTTTATTTTGGTTGTACATTTTTCTTAGGAGGCCCATTTTAGACCTCAAAATTTCCCTAATGGATTTTCCCCAGCGGAGTCGCCATTATGTTGGGGTTCCCATGTTTTGGCCAGATTTCCAAGACCAAAAGATGAGACAACATCAGAACCACTTTCAGACCTCAGGATCTAGCCCTCCTGGGTCCAGAAAGGGATCTCTCTATGATAGTCAAAGGTATATGTCTTTGGAGCTCTATGTTGGAGATATTAGGCTAGTTATAGGCACATGGTTTGTTTGTTTGATTTTGAGTTTGGTTGCTGGGAATCAGGAAAGAAAGGTTCAGTATAAGACAAGGATGGGAAAAGAAGAATTTAGGAAAATGATGGAATGGCTTCAGAGAACATCAAGACCATTAGGCAATGGAGTCAGGAAAGGGTTTACTTGCTATTCAACATGCAAGCTTTCTGTTGGGCTAGTCATCTGAAGCATTGGATCTTCTTAGATAGATGGTGGGATGGAACAAAAGGTAAGAAGGTGAAAGAAGGAGAGGAACCCAATTTCTGGCTATAGATTTAGAGGTCATTTAACTCCAGACCTTCTTGGACATACTCATAAGCAACTCTCAATGGAGGGATAAAGGAGCAGCTTGAAGGAACTTAGGAAAGTCTAATTAATTGAAAAGGATCCTAGTGAGATAGAGACACAGTTATAAACTCCCAGTGTTCCCAATTCATTCAATCAAATCCTAACAAGAAACATCTAAAGATAGATTTCATTAATTCATACATCAGCTAGCAGGTAATGACATCCACTACACTGGTTAAATCAATAGAAATCAATCCTCAGATAACACATTCAGCAGAAAACATTTAAGGCAAGGAGAGGAAAAACATAGTGTACCTAACAAGGGTAAACCGTCTGCCATATTTCTGATGCAAGCCAGAAGAGAAGTAATGTAATGAAATAAAACACAGAGACAGAAAAAAATCACTGCAGCTTTAGATCAGGATCCAAAGAAATGTTCTTGTCATATTAAAAATCAACAACAATCAAGTCCAACACTATCAAACAGCTTGATGTCCAGCCTGAAACACCTTCCTTAGCTTATCTTACAATTGTCCCTTTTCAAGGATATCTTCATACATAGCAAACTCTAACCAGAGATTGACTGGGAGGGCTTTTACCAGATATGTCACCTCTGAAAGAGTGTGAGATCTGGAGGCTACCTGGTCCTTTCCAGACTCTGTCTAAGAGTAATGTGGTAAAACACAACAAGAGGTAAGTGGAATGTAAATGTAAGTGTTTTACTGCCAACCTAACCAGAGATTGTAGGTTTCTGAGGTTTTGGTGATGTAGTAAGATGAAAAATACTCATATTTTCCCCAACGGAGTCGCCATTATGTTGGGGTTCCTATGTTTTGGCAGATTTGGCAATACCAAAAGATAAGACAACATCAAACCACTTTGGGATCCTAGGATCTAGCCCTCCTGGACCCGGAGAGGGATCTCTCCATAAAAATAAAAATAAAGATATATCTTTGAAGCTTGAAATGAGGTATTAGGCTAGCTATGAAGCACGAGGGGCGGGTTTAATGATATGGTTTGTTGTTGGGTTGAGTCATGAGATCATAGATTGAGAAATTAACGGGAGGAAAGGAGAAAATCAGCAGGATGTTTCGGCAAAAGAGGATAGGTTAGAAACGTGCCATCCATTGGGCTATGGAGTCATGAAAGGGGCTTACTTGCAAACAACTAGCCAAGGCTTTCAGAGGGCAAGTCATATATACTAAAGGATCTTATTAGATAGATGATGGGATGGAACAATAAGGAAAGAAGGTGAAAGAAGGAAAGAAACCCAATTTTTGTCTATATATCAGGTTAGAGGTCATTTAACTCCAGACTTGCTTGGACATAGTCATAGGAAACTGTCAATGGAGGGACAAAAGGGGCAGCTTATAGATCGGACCAGAGGTCACTTAACTCCAGGTCTGATTTAGCATGCTCCAAGGGAAAAACAAAGATAAGTTTAACACAGATCTAGGATCTATAGATCGGAGAAGGAATTTCAACCTTCCTTGCTTTGACACCAGCAAGAAGCATCTCAGCAGCAAGCTCCGAGTTCACACATCAGCTAGTAGGAAATAACATCTGCTACGCTGGTTAAACCACGGGAGTCTACCCTCAGATCTCACTATTGGCAGAAAAAATTGAAGGTAGGGAGAGCAGGAACATAGGGTACCATGTGAGGGTAAATCCTATGCCATATTTCTAATGCCTACCAGAAGAAAGTGAACAACATGAAAAAATGTAATAAAACAATGTAGAGAGAAAACATCACCCATAGTAATAGACCAGGATCTTGTGAAATTTGCTTGATTAATTGATGAAAAACCAGTCACATACACTCAGCTCAATGGCTAACACAGTCCAAACTCTCTCCTCCCAGCCTACTACATTACAAACTACTCTGCTACTCCCTCCCAAGACTGTTCTAACAGTCGAAATGAACCCCTACAACTACAACAACAACAACCGAACAACAACCTTTACAATATGTTCTTGGGGATTCTTAGAGGAGAATAGAATAACAGGAGTAGATGATATTCATTAAATGGATCTCATTAAGACAGAGTGGAGAAAGAGTTCATGCCCACTCTACTTAATGACAACCTGCATTGCTGTAAGTACTCTATAGTATGGTCTAGGAGTCTCTGTCAGGTCGGTTTTGACCTCTGATGTTTCGTGAAGTCCTTCTAGCTGTTTGGAACTCTACGCTAGCCTTTTGGAATAAATGACATGCATGGAAAATCTGCAGGTCTCTCCATACCTCATAACTGTGGTCCTGACAGTATTTAAGAATCTTCTATCAGTGAAATACATTTAAGGGCCCAAGGAGGCATGGAGACTTTTGTAGGAAGGTGTCCTTTTGGAGAAACAGTGCTCTGCTGAATTTAAACACAGATATGGTTTGTTACATGTGCTTTTGGGTCTTCAGGTTGCATCTTCTTCCTCTGAATCAGGACTAAAGCGTTAAGTCTTTAATTAAGGGATTTAACCCCTTGATCCTTGCTGCTGATACACTTCTGCTGCTGTAATGGCTTCTCTGTGCTCTCAGTCATAGGGCTATGACTGTTTGAAACAGAGTGAATTCATACTCTGTGAACCCTGCATAATGAAATGAATTAGTTATAAACCCAGCGACGCGGGAGAAATGTTATGAGGCCTGGAGGAATGGTGGAAAGTGCAGTGGAATGGTGAAAACAGGAAAAACACTGCGAAATGGTGAGAAACGAGTCACTTATGAAAGCTTGGTGTAACGGGGATCGCAGTCTGTCCGATTAGATCTGGCAATAGCAATCAACGGTCATGATTCACGAATGAAAGTGTTGACAGTAAGTGGGGCGGAAGAAATATGATATAGTGTAAAACCCAAAGTTTAATGCTTGGGCGATTTACAAAGAAAATCAATGGGAAATGCATGAGGTGGAGCCTATGATGTGGGAGTTAGTATGGGCGGAGGGCGATTAACTATGAGCCATCAGATCTCAGGAGGAGATCGATGGTTGGGATTATCAGATAGGGTTAATAGGTAGATCCGATGGGAGAAATATAGTGGAGATGCGATGCGACATGGGCCGTCAATCTTGGATCAACAGGCGGACCTGATTGAATCAGAGAATCACAATCGAGGGAGGCAGCGGGGAACGCATTTGAGAATTGGCGATTGGCGACAGTGCAATTGGACGTCAGTCGTCCGATCCGGAACCAGATCGGCAGCGAAGATTAAATCGGTGGGGAGGAAGACTGGAGTGATGAATGGGAGCGATGAGATCCGGACTGTTGGATCTCAAGAGATCAACGGCTCAAATCAAATCGGGGATCGCAATTGCAAAGGGTGGAGGGTGGCACCATTGAGAAATTGCGATTGTGATGGAGAGATTAAGCGCCAGCCGTCGGATCATGGCGGGGAGATCAACAGTTCAAATATGATCGAAGGAGCGAAAGGGGAGGAGCGGCGGGCGCGATGCGATTAACACCAGGCCATTAGATCTCAAGATATCGATGGTTCAGATCGCGGTGGGGGTTCAACATAACACATACACAATCACATCGGAGGTTTTTGGTTTAACAAAGAAACGCGCTCCTATGAATGTTCCAATTGCGATTAGCACCACAGGCCTTAAGCATTCGATTCCGAGCACGGGGCATATGGGGAAGTGGTTTAAGGGGGCTGGCCGAAAGGGGCTAAGCCTGATATATGAAGGAAAGTGGGTTTTTTAGCCGAAAAAGTGGGTTTTTAAGGCTTAGAGAGGGTTTCTATAGAAGGAATAAAGGGACCCCAAGCCAAACAAGGGGTGTTTTCAAGGTTTAAAGGGGAATTAGGATGATTTAGAGGGTTAATGGGGGGAAATAGGGAGGAGTAAAAAGGGAAGAAAATAGAGGTTAAGTGGGAATGAAAAAAGAGGGAAAAGGCCTTTTTGGGCATTCTTCTTCATCGAGATGCTTTTTAACTGGAAACAGCATTGGGGATTTATTAAAGGACAAAGGCACAAGGAGACTTCAAGGATGATGTGTTTTCAGAGGAAATGCATTCCTTGAAGGCTCAAAAACATTTTAGCCCCCTGTTTGCTTGTCAAAAAATTCATAGGGGGCTAACAGGTTCAAAAGCTGAATTTTTTAGAGTACAAAGCCACAATCCTAAGGAACATTGTTACAAAATTTCAGATATTGGTTCACAATACTTTTGGAGATATGATCTGTGGAAGTTAGGGCTTTTTGAGGCTTCTGAATTTCATCTCAAAGAGGTTATCGTGGGAAAATATTCATAGCTCTCTCTCTGAGCATCGGATTGGAATGCTATAAAAATTGGCTGCAAGTACCCAGAATTTAGTTTTTGGTTTATCAATTTTAGAGCCAAAGGAGGAAACAGTGACACATGGAAAGTCATACAAATTCGCTCTACTAAACCAGTCCAAAATTGGGTCATTGTGGGAGATTGGACATACCTTTGCCTTGAAGAATCTAAATCAGATCAGACCTGTGGCATTTGAAAGAAGCTTTAGAGGGCTACTACAGGGCTGAATTTCAGATATTGAGGATCTGTATTTATGGATATAATTCAATTTCAATATCAAGCTCCTCAAAAGAAAGTAAAAGGTGTGTATTTTTTTTTCCAAATTGCATAAGTGTTGTTTGAAGAATCAATTTGAATTGATTCCAATGGAATATTGTAGAATAGATATTAGTATTGGATTCTAAAATGGCCCCTAAAAAGAATTCAACACCCATTAATCCTTTATAAATATCTACTATGACTCATGAAGATGAAGAATGGCAAAATGACATATCAAAATTACAAGAGCAAGTGCAACAAATTTCGCTCTCGCAAAGAGAAACAAAAAATGACATGGAAGTTTTGAAGAAAGGCGTGGAATCTAAGATCAATGGTTTGAAGAATGGCATGGAATATAAGATAGATGGCATGGAAGATGGAATGGAATCTAAGATGGATGACATGGAAGCAAAGATTGATGAGAAAATGGAAAACACGAAGAATGATCTAAAAGTAGACATGGAAGGTTTGACAAAGTTGATACAAGAAATGTTTCGTAATGGTGAAAAGATAGTAGAGGAAGCTCATGATGAGAACAAAATAAATTTTAATTGTGATTTCATAAAATATAATGTTGGCGGGAAGACCCACCATATTCCAAAAATGAATATGAGGAAGTTTGATGGAAAGGATCCTGTAACATGGATACTACAGATGGAGCAATATTTTGATCTCCATAATGTGCAAAACACACAAAAGGTACACATTGCAACTTTACATTTAGAACAAAATACATTTGTATGGTATCGATGGCTTTGTTCCCATAAAAAAATTCTCACTCGGTTAATTTTTATGGAGGAAATAATAACACATTATGAGGATACAAAGAGCAACACCTTCTTTAGCCAATTGATAAATCTCAAACAAAAGGGTTTAATTGGGGAGCACATTCAGGATTTCCAAAAATTGAATATAAGGGTAACTGATATTCCAGAGGAACACAGGATTGATCTCTTCATAGGTGCTTTAAAGGATAAAATCCAACATGAAGTTTTTGTTTTGGAACCTGATTCATTGGAGAAGGCATTCAGGATGGAAAGAAAAATTGAATGTAAAATTATGGTGACAAGGAAGCCTACCACTCACTTCTATAAAGAGGGAAGTGTTGCTACTCCTATATTTCCACAACCTGCAAGGTTGACACCACAAAATTTAGAAAAAAAAAGAGCAAAATGGCTTTGCTACAGTTGTGATAGCAAATACACTAAAGTTCATAAGTGTGCTGAGAAGAAATTATTTTACATAGATTGTGAAGAGGAAGACAAAAGTGAACAAGAAGAGGATATCCACCAGGAACCAACCCAAGAAGAGGAAGAAATGGGTCCAACCATATCGTGTAATGCATTGGCAGGAATTACCACTCAAACTCTCAAGATAGAAGGACATATCAAGAAGAAAAAGTTAATAGTTTTGATTAATTCAGGTAGTACCCATAATTTTATTCATTGTAAGGTAGTCAAGGAATTGAATTGTTTCCTATACCCAGCACCAGAATGTCAAGTGAGGGTTTCAAATGGAGGAACTATAAATTACTCTATAAAATGCCATAATATCAAGCTAACCATGGGGGAATATGTATTGAATATTCCAATTATTTCCATTCCTATGGGAGGTGCTAATGTTGTACTAGGAGTACAATGGTTACAATCTTTGGGGACGGTATCTTTTAATTTTCAAGAACGTTTCTCGAATTTTTTTTTAGAAGGAAAGGAAGTCGAATTACGGGGTATTACAGGGAAGCCGGGAAATATAATAAGCTATAATGTCATGACAAAGCTTCTAAAGAAAGAACAATGAGGCATAATTTCATAATTATGCTCACTAGAAGTTCCAAAATCAAAATCATCTATTTCTGCAGATCTCCAAAAAGTCTTGGACAATCATTCCAAGGTTTTTGAAACTCCCAAAGGACTCCCAGCTATTTGTGATCATGATCATGCTATTCATTTGATTCCAGGAAGTGTTCCTCCAAACATCAGGCCTTATAGATATCTTTATGTCCAAAAGAGCGAAATTGAATGTATGATTGCAGAAATGTTAGAGGCGGGTATAATTCAACCTAGTCAAAGTTCTTTCTCTGCTCCTGTAGTATTGGTACACAAGAAGGATGGATCATGGCGCATGTGTCTCGATTATAGGGAGCTCAATAAGCTCACCATTAAAGATAAATTTCCCATTCCTGTGATTGATGAATTATTGGATGAATTACATGGAGCAATTTATTTTACCAAGTTGGATCTTCATTCAGGATATCATCAAATTAGAATGAAGATCGAAGATATTTTGAAAACAACATTTCGAACTCATGAGGGTCATTATGAATTTTTGGTCATGCCTTTTGGCCTTACCAATGCACCTTCTACATTTCAAGGGTTGATGAATTCCATTTTCAAACCCTTCCCTAGAAAATTTGTGCTAGTATTTTTTGATGATATACTAATCTACAACAGGTCTTGGAAGGATCATGTTCAACATGTTGACAGGGTGCTCAAACTATTGCAAGAGAAACAATTATATGCAAAAACATCCAAATGTTTCTTTGGAGTACAAGAGGTGGAATGTTTGGGTCATATTGTATCTCACGAGGGTGTTAAGGTAGACCGTAACAAAATTAAAGCCATTAAGGAATGGAAAGTCCCCACAACCATAAAGCAGTTCCGAGGATTTCTCGGGTTAACAGGGTATTATCGAAATTTTTTAAGTATTATGGGAGAATAGCAGCACCTCTAACAACATTATTGAAGAAAGATGCATTTTCATGGACTCCTGAAGCAAATAAGGCCTCTGAGCATCTTAAAGAGGCAATGTGCCTAGCACCAGTCTTAGCTACGCCAAACCTCACAAAAACCTTTATTATGGAATGCGATGCCTCAAGAAATGGAATTGGTGTTGTTTTAATGCAAGAAGGAAGACCCATTTATTTTGAAAGTCTTCCAATCAAAGGAAAGTATTTACAGAAACCTATTTATGAGAAGGAAATGTTAGAAATACTACATGCACTAAAGAAATGGAGAAATTACCTAATGGGAAGAAACATCAAGGTAAAAACTGATCATGATAGTCTTACACACTTTTTGGAACAACGACTATCTTCAAAAGAGCAGCAAAAATGGGTCACAAAGATGTTGGGTTATGAATTTGAAATAATATACAAAAAAGGGAAGCTAAATGTTGTTGCAGATGCACTCTCAAGAAAGAACGAAGAGGTGGAAGCATTGCTTTGTGCCATTTCTATTATCCAACCAGATTGGATAACTGAAGCAAGAGATGAATGGAAGAAGGACGAAGAAGTGTGGACACTCATTCAAAAGTTGCAGCAAGATCCTAGTACATCTGATACATTTAGTTGGAAAAATGATTCCTCATGGTACAAAGATCGCTTATATCTTTGTAAGAATTCCCAACTAAAACAAAAGATTCTTCTGGAATTGCACACTTCTCCTTTAGGAGGACACTCAGGATTTTTAAAAACTTACCACAGGGTGAAGAAAGAATTTTTTTGGGATGGCCTTAAATCTGATATTCAAAAGTCTGTGGCGGAATGTTTGGTTTGCCAGCAGAATAAAGTGGAGACAATTAAGACCCCGGGACTTCTACAACCTTTATCCATTCCAAGTCAGCGTTGGGAGGAGATTTCAATGGATTTTATCACAGGTTTACCTAAGTCTGAAGGAAAGAATGTCATCATGGTGGTAGTTGATAGAATTACCAAGTGTTGAGCCTCAAAATTGTGCTTTCCTTCACCTCATTTTACCTCATTTTTCCCTTTTCCATTGCTATCTTAGACCCAATTGATCAATGAATATAGTTAAAATTGCTTCTAGAATGATTTACATAACTGACTTGTTAAATTTTGTGATTTTTTCCATTGAAAAGCATTTTGACTGGAACTAGCTGCAGAATGCAGACATTCCGTAGCTAACCGGCGATTCTGCAGCTGCCTTCACATTTGAGTATGTTCCAGGTGGCCTCTTGAGAAAAACCGCATATGGGCATGATCCACGTCATGTCTACATGGTTCGTTGCTCATCATGGAGGAAGAAATGAATTCTGGGTATGTTTTTGAACGTGGGAACACATTTAGGAAGGAAGACTTCTATTAGGACTGTCTCAGTCCAGATGTCTTTTCCTCTTCACACAGCCACTTCAAAGAGTCCTAATGTGATTCCGATAAGGAAAGACAGTGTTCCTGAATTATTGCAAATATTTTTACGTGCATTTGCTTTATAAAAACTCGGGAGACCGAGAGCTATGTTAGAGATTTTATGTTAGATTTTGTTGCTAGATTTTGTTTAGACTCTGTGCTACATTCCTGAAGACGCAGAGTATTATGTTCAAACTATTTCATCTTTAATGGAGCAGACCATGTCGTTTTGAAAGCGTGATTTAATTTGGAGTTGAATGCCATCAGGTGGTAGAGGGCCCCTGCCTCTTGCACGGATTTATTTTGCGTAAATTAGATAAGTCTTCTAGCTGCCTTTACATTTTGCATTTGAATTAATAGTTTTTTTAATTAGCTACTGTAGTCGTACTCATTCTAACTCTTCCACAAGAAGACATTCTTCCAAAAGACTATAATGATGAATGGGAAAATGACTATAGTATTGTAGGATTAGAAGTTGAATTCATAGTTGTTTTTAATTAGCTACTGTAGTTATATTCATTCTAACTCTTCCACAAGAAGACACTCTTCCAAAAGATTATAATGATGAATGATGAATAGCTATAGTACTGTAGGATTTAGTTGTAGTTTTTTCTGTTCACTATCACAGTTACACTTGTTCTAATCACTCTTCCACAAGAAGAAACTCTTCCAATAAATTATTAAGAAGTTCAAGACACGACCGTGATAATGAATGATTTAGTTGTGTGTTTGTACTAAGTATCATCTCTTTTCTTGCTCTGAAACGCTTGCCCAAGACATCATAATGACGAGTAGGATATGGATATGATATCTTAGTTTTTCATTTGCTTTCAGTCCTTTATATTTGCATTTGCATCCAATTACACAGTCAGAATTGTTCTAGCTCTTCCAAAAGAAGGAATTCTTCCAAAATATCATTAATGATGGACAAACAGATTGTGTAACTTCATAGAATAACGCATGATAGCATAGTTAGAATGCTCCGGAGTTTAATTGCACTTAACTCATGTTCAGTTACTTTGTTTCAAGTTTGATGATGACTTATAGTTCAGCATGGTTTTAGATTAGTGGCATCTTAAGCTCATTTTTAGATTAACTCATTGCACTTGCGCTTCATATTCAAATTGTCATCCATTGCACAATAGATTACTTCAGTTGTTAGGATTAACAAGACAGCCTTCATTATTCACAAACCTCTTCTTGTTCTAAAATCCATAATTGATCTATAACCATATGAATAGAAGACAACATCATTTTAAGGCCTGAAATACTTCTGCAATTTCCTCATCATTTTATAAACAGAACTCTTCCTCAAAAGACTACTTTGGAAAGAAATCAATAACTCTTGAGAAAAGGTTTTGTGACATTCAGTTAAATTGCAGAATAGAGATAGGAACTAGTTCTAGAATAGAATATCTTATGATGATAACAATGTTTTTCCTCTAAATATGTTTCAAATCTCTAATCAAGGACAAAATATTGCACCATTGTAAGTTAGTTGTTTCATTGTTTATTTAAAGAATTTGCATACTTAGTGATCATTTCTCAAGTTTAGTTTGTGCTTTGAATCATTTGTTTGAAAGTCATTATCAAGCTTTGCTTTTATTTAGTCATAGTTTAAATTCAACTTCAGTGTTTCCAATTGCATTTGCCATTTGTTATCCATCAATTAGGTTTAACTCTGTTTGTAATCATCAGCTCATTTCCACTAGCTTTCTAGGCATTTTTCCTGCAAACATAAAACCACCAAAAGACCAAAAACATCATAAATCCTCACAAAAGACCAAAAACATCACAAAACACTACACACAACGCATTAGGAAACAAGCACCTAGGTACATACAGTACACTTCACTTCAGCAGTTTACAAATCCTGGTTGACAATTAAATGAGAGCTCAGTTTAGGAGACTAGATTGAGACCAAACATTTTGGCGCCGTTGCCGGGGAAGTGAAAACTAGGTAACCTTTGTTTCTTAGCATCCAAAAACAACTTTATGCGTAGAGAGAGAGATTCAAGGGGAAGATTTATAAGCAGCAGAGGCAGAAGTTTGATTTCTAGAACACCACTTGTTTCATCTAGATCCAGAGCTAGTACACCTTCAACTCAAACCAATCTTCCATCCTTTATTGATCCTGGACTTCTAGAAGATCTAAGGTCACCTATTTAATTATAGAAACCTTCCACTTCATCCACTGAACCTGTCATAGAAGAAGATCTAAAACTCCTGTTAAGAACACAAACCTTTCTACTTCCACAAGAGAGTCAACCATGGCAGAAGAAGGAGGGGGAGGAGTTTTTAATGGAGAACGCACATTATTTGGAGGTGGAGGTAGGGGTAGAGGTAGAGGAGAAGGAGGAAGAGGAGAAGGAGGTAGAGGTGCAGATGGAGGAAGAGGTAGAATAGGAAGCTCTTTTGGGTTCCCTATACTTGATGAAGACACCAATACAACCATGAAGAACATTTCACCCTCTGTCCTTCCAAACTTCTATGGACTTAAAACTGAAGATCCTGAAACTTTCTTATTCGAATTTGAAGTGTTGTGTAGGAATTATGACTATCTACAAGATGCTCAAAAACAGAAATTATTTCCTTCAACTTTGAAGGGAGCATCATTGAAGTGGTTTATGAATCTAATCAGTAGCTCTATTAGAACATGGGAAGACATGAAACAAGCATTTCTAGAGAGATACTTGGATTATTGTATGCCGGTTAATCATAAGGAAGAAGTGTTCAAGACGTTACAAAAAGAAGATGAAAATTTGGAAGATTTGTTGGAAAGATTTCATTACAACATAAAAAGGGCAAAAATGGAAAATCTAGATCAAGACACCTTAAAAGCTCTTTTGTTGAAAACAATTAGGGATGAATGGTTGGATATCCTAAACATGATGGGAAAAGGGGATATATCACAACTCACATTACCAGAAATATCTGAGTTATGTATCAACCTTTCAAGAGGGAAATCTAAAACTGCCAAAGGTCCAAGAGATCCTGCTCTTGCAAGGGCAAGTAAATCTGCTTCTGGGACAGTAAGTAGATCAGAAATAGGACACATGCTTGATGATTTTAAGTCTGTCATCTTAGGGAGTCTTAGTGAACAAATAGACACCCTCAAGATACAAAAGAAGCAAAAGGCTGAATCTGATGCCTTGGCAATCTTTTGTCCCAAATGTAGAAAGAAACATGCCTTAAGAAAGTGTCCTTTAGATGTAAAATTTGTAGACACCTGTGTCATTTGTTCTGAAAAACATTATACCAAGAACTGTCCTTCTCTTCCTGGTCTCAAAGCTGTCTTTCAGGAGGAAACTCCTACAGACCTCACAGAATCTCTTAACTTTGTATCTAGAAGACCTTGGCAGGGACCTCAGACACAAGGATTCCATGATCAAATGTATAATCAACCTCCACCTTGGAATTCCTGGCAGCAACCTTGGCCCCAATTTCAAAATTAATCTCAATCTTGGGCACAAGGAACACAAAGTCCCTATGGAAGATACTCTCCATATTATCAGTATCCACCATCCTATCCACCATATCCACATTTTTATCCTCAAAATCCTCAACAAAATTTTCCTCAAAATTCTCAACAAAATCCTCAACAACATCATCAGAACCAACCACATCAAAATCAACCACTTCCATTACCATTCCCTCAAAAATCCAATCAATTGCCAGCTCAACCCATACCAAACCCCAATAATAAGAACCCTCAGAATACATACATGATAGAAGGACAACAATTTCCAACTTATTTAATTACTCCTCTAGACCTTAGTGATGTTCAACTTAGGTCTGGAAGGATACTTGATAAGAGGAAACCTTCTGTAATCATACAAGAACAAGATAATTCTGAGGAAGACTCCCTACGGGTTAATAAAATTCTTGAGGAAGACACATCCTTTCAATACCAAAACATTGAAAAACTGAAACAAAAAGATCCAATAAATCCAACTCCTGTATTAGAGCAACCATCCACATCTACTTCTATACCTCCTTTCCCAAAAAGATTGCAAATTGATAAAGGTGTAGAAAAACAAATCATGGTACCTAATTATGATTTCTTAGATGAATTGAGAAATGTTTGCATTAAAATTCCATTATTGCAATCCATCAAGGAAATCCCAATTTTAGCCAAAACAATAAAGGAGTTGAGTATGAAAACAACAAGAAAAAGAATAAGAGAAACCAAGAAAATCCAACTGGTAGGACAAATAGAAGACATTATGATGGGCAAGATTGCTATTCCAAAGTATCTTGACCCAGGAAATCCAGTTGTCAAAATTCACATCAACGGAATTGAAATTCAAAACACACTCATTGATTTAGGAGCAGCAATAAACATCATGAGTAGACAGATCATGGACAAACTGAAACTTCCTAATCTTCTCTTTACACCCACACTGTTACAATTAGCAGATAGATCGGTGATCAAACCAGATGGGGTAATAGAAGACATTCCAGTATCCCTAGATTCTTGGGAATACCCTGTGGATTTCATGATTCTAACTCCCAAGAATAATCTAGGAGGCCATCCTGTTATATTAGGAAGACCTTGGTTGGCCACAGATGATGCTTTTATTAGTTGTAGGTCCGGTGATATGTATATTTCTGATGGTAGTTCAACAAAGAAATTCACTTTATATCCTCCAGCTAGGACAATTACAGATCTAGATGACACTCAATGGATAGAGGATGAAGAATATTTACAACCACTCTTCACAATCTCAGAAATTAGTGAAGATAATCAAATTTTGAATACTCTAGAAAACTTTGAATCTTCTCCAGAACATAAACATGAATCATTTCAGGAGGGATCCAATATTGAATTTTTGTCATCTAGGCAGATGTCTCTTCATTCTATGGACAAATTTGGCAGCTCTACAAGTGAAATTTTTCCAGGCAAAACTTTGAACACAAACAAGAACCTAGAAAAATCTCAACAAGAAGAGTTAGTCAAAGTATTACAGAGACATTCTTCTGCATATGCATGGGAATACACTGACATGAAAGGGATAAGTCCCAAGACTTGTACTCATCACATCTATATAGAGTCAAATTGCAAACCAATCAGACAGCCTCAAAGACGGATGAATCCAAATCTTAGGGAAATTGTCAAGGAAGAATTACAAAAATTGTTAAATGTTAACTTCATCTATCCTATTTCAGATAGTCAGTGGGTTTCCCCTTTAGTAATTGTACCTAAGAAAAATGGAAAATGGAGGTTGTGTGTTGACTACCGAGAACTGAATAAAGCTACTCTTAAAGACCATTTTCCCTTACCTTTCATAGATCAAGTATTAGATACATTAGCAGGTAAAAAGTACTTTTCATTCTTAGATGGGTTTAGTGGTTACAATCAAATCCAAGTAGCACTTGAAGACCAAGATAAAACCACATTTACTTGTCCTTGGGGTACCTATGCCTACCGAGTATTGCCATTTGGATTATGTAATGCACCTGCAACATTCCAAAGGGCAGTATTAGGAATTTTTTCGGATCTAATACATGATTGTGTAGAGGTGTACATGGATGACTTCACAGTTTATGGGAATACATTTGAAGAGGCTTTAGAAAACTTGGAAAAAGTCTTTAAAAGATGTCAAGAAGCAAACCTTTCACTTAGTCATGAAAAATGTTTTATGATGTTTACTGAAGGTATTGTTTTAGGGCACCACATTTCAGGGGATGGGATTAGAGTTGATGAGGCAAAAGTTGAAGCCATTTCTAACCTATCCATTCCAAGTTGTCAAAGAGATGTTAGAAGTTTTCTAGGATTTACAGGGTATTATCGGAGATTTATAGAAAACTTCACCAAAATAGCATCTCCACTCTTCAAATTACTCACCAAAGATTGTGAATTTAAGTGGACTTCTGATTGCCAGTTAGCTTTTGAAACCCTGAAAACCAAAATTTCCGAAGCACTTATATTAAGGGGACCTAACTGGAAGTTACCTTTTCATATCTCGACAGATGCTTCCGATACAACTCTAGGAGCAGTATTGGGACAGAAAGATTTGATTCCCTATGCCATCTATTATACCAGTAAAAATTTGACTCCTGCAGAGTTAAACTATACTGTAACTGAAAAAGAGTTTTTAGCTGTTGTTCATGCCATAAACAAGTTTAGACACTATATAACAGGCTATGAAACTTTTGTTCACACTGATCATTCTGCCATTAGATACTTAATGAATAAATCAATTACTAATGGCAGAGTTGTAAGATGGTTGTTACTATTGCAAGAATTCAACATTACTATTCTAGATAGGCCTGGAAAACAAAACAATGTGGCTGATTTCCTATCTAGAATCCAAAATATCAAAGATGACACTCCGGTTGAAGATCAATTTCCTGATGAATATCTTTTTGCAATCTCTACTCAAACTCCATGGTTTGCTGATATTGCCAATTATTTAGTTTCAGGAAAATTTCCTTCAATTATGAATGCAAGGAATAAAAGAAAAATCATTAATAGTGCAAGATATTCATGGGTCGCTAATGAGTTGTACAAGACAGGTCCAGATTTGATCATTAGAAGGTGTGTTCGTGAAGATGAGATGCCTGAAATTCTCAAGGCACGTCATGATGAACCTTGTGGCGGACACTTTGCAGATAAGAGGACAGCCTATAAGATCCTTAATTTAGGATATTATTGGCCATATTTGTTTAAAGATGCAAGGGAGTATGTCAAAAGGTGTGACAGTTGCCAAAGGGTAGGGAAACCTTCTCCTTTAGGTGAGATGCCATTACAACCTCAGGTACACATTGAACCTTTTGAAAAATGGGCTTTGGATTTTGTAGGACCTATTAGTCCTCCATCAAGACAAAAGAAATATATATTAGTTTGCACCGATTATGTTACTAAGTGGGTAGAAGCTAAACCATTACTTGTTGCTAATGAATCATCTGTAGTTACTTTTCTTTTTGAGGATATTTTTACTCGTTTTGGTGTCCCAAGGGAAATTGTTACAGATCAAGGAGCTCAATTTACATCAAGGCTAGTGGAGCAAATGATGGAGAAGTATAAAATCATACATAGAACATCTACTCCTTATCATCCACAAGCAAATGGTCAAGTGGAATCCACTAATAAAGTCATTGAAGGAATCCTAACAAAGACTGTTCATCTACATAGAAGAGATTGGGTAGATAGGCTTCCCGAAGCCTTGTGGGCCTATAGAACTACATGGAGAAACACAACAGGCCATACTCCTTATGAGCTTGTTTATGGAAAGAAAGTTTTGTTTCCCATAGAGTTCCAGATTCAAACTTTCAAAATGGCAGTTCAGCTAGGACTTGATTTAACGAAGGCACAAAAGCATAGACTGGAGCAAATTAATGAATTGGATGAGATCAGACAAGATGCAGTTCAGAAAACAAGTCTAGTCCAACAGCAAAGGGCTAGATGGCATGACAAGTACATCAAGGAGAAGAAATTCAAAGAGGGTGACTGGGCTCTCTTGTTTGATTCAAAATTCAAGGATTTTCAAGGAAAATTTCAGACACATTGGCTTGGGCCGTATGAAATAGTTGAAATTTTTGATAATGGGGCAGTCAAAATCAGAACTATAGATGAAGAAAAGGTCACTTTTCTTGTGAATGGTCATAGACTGAAGCTATACCACAAGCCACTCTCAAGGGAAGAGTTTGTCAAGAATTTCCAAGGAAGTAATGATGTGAAGTTAATGAAGAAGAGTCTCTCTTCTTCATCAACTTGATTAAATTTTCTGAAGCAGTTCTTTTTGAAAAAAAAAAAATAATAATAAAGGTATAAACATGAAAACCAATCATTGATTGGCATGTTTATACAGAAAAGATAGGGTGAAAATCAGAGTCTCTCTGACACTCTAACTTTTCCCATTTTTGTTTTTATAAGCAGCTGTTACAAAAATCATAAGTTCAGTTCCATAGTGCTTATGATTCATTTCATTTCACTCCATTCACTTATTCATCCATACTCCATTTCATTCCACCATTCATATTTCAATCCATTCCACATTTCATTAATCTCATTTCATCCTCCATCCATCTCATTTTCATGACAAAATACAAAATTTGATGTCTTGCTGTAAGTGAATAAAATATGTCATGAATTGCAGTACAGTTCCTATGTTATTTCACTCCATTTCATAAACTGAATCCATTCCATTTCATCATCCACTTCATACACATCATAATCCATCATCCATCTTCATTCATAACATATAACATTTCACCCATATTCCAAAAACACTCCATTTTCATGATCAAAGTGCTCTACAGGAACATTCTGCAGCTCAGTAGACATTCTGCAGCTGATCAGCCTTTCTGCAGCCAGACAGTCCTTCTACAGCTACAAACCCTGAAGGCATCAATCAGCAGACATTAGAATTGCAACAAAATGACCCAGTGTATCCATGAATCAAAATCATCAAGAAGATTATGAAGACTCTTCCAAAGGTAAGCAGAGAAGACAAAGACTACAAAAGAAATCAAATGAAAAGGCAGAGGTAACAAGTTTAAATTATAATGGAATTTCATTAAAGTTTAGCATAGTTTTAGTTATGGATTGTTAGAAAAGGTTGTTTTAATTATTTTTATTGATCAATACCAATAAACCCTCCACAGACTTTGGATTAAAATTCCTCAATTCAAATTTCATATCCGATATCATATGAGCGGTTAAAATGGCCGAGGTGTTTGAATTCTCCACGTTTCTTAACCAAATCATTCAATGATGATTCCCTCTGCCGTCGTAAAAACCTCCGTCGTCTCTTCAATCATTAATTCATTCCATCCACCTCACCCCACTACTCCATTCCGTGACCACTGCCATCACTTCATTCTGTAGTTGGCATTTTATTCCGTAGACAGAGATATTATTATCACCGAGAACAGAGCCAAAGGATATAATTTTGAATAGCATTGAGCATTATAAACTCAGAGCAGAACAAAAGAGTGAATTTAGAGGTATAGCAGCGTGAAAATGTGAAGCCATTTGATTCCGTGGACAGACAAAATATCACTGTGGGCAGAGTGTGAGTATTTTCACTATAAACACAGAAGCGTAGCAGTGTGGAGTTTGAAGTCTTTTGTCACTAGAAGATAGAGGTGTTGCAGTGTTGAATTCGAAACCATTTTCTACCAAGAGCTAGAGGTATTGCAGTGAAGAAGTTGAAGCCAGTTGTCACTATTAAACAGAGACATATCAGTCCAAAGTTCAATTGTCAACAGAGGTATATCAACCAAAGTTTTGAAGTTGTTTTCATCGTCAACAGAGGCATACCAGCCAGAGGTTTTGAAGTTGTTGCCACTATAAATCAGAGGTATGTCATTCCAAAATTGAAGCCATTCTCATTTCAGAACTTGAAGCCATTTCAATCCGAAAGTGAAAGTCATTGTTTTTGTGGGTAAAAGAGTGTTAATTTGAAAATTGAAGAAGCAATCATCGGTTTCATTGTAAGGACTGAACCAGTAGGTTCAAAATATTTAGAAGGCTACCCAAAATGCAAAGAAATGTTACAACAAATAGGATGGCTTCAATTTTTGGATAAATTTAATGGTTTCCACAAGGAAGTCACTAAAACATTTGCAAGATCATTTCAAGGAACCGAAGTTGAAGTAGGAGATGTGAAATTTACTATCACTGAAGTTTTCATTGCAGAGGCTACAGGATTGCTCAGAACTGGAGAGAGATGGTTTAAAAATAGAGAATTCCACAATGACTCTTGGAAACAAATTTTAAAATCACCAAGTATGGATGTCAGTGTATTTAAGAAAGTAATTCCCAGTTTTGCATTGAAAAACAAATAGAGAAACATACTACTTCTTTTGCAAAAGTTTATTACATGTGAGGGTAGATATGGAACATTTTATGTCTACCACATTAGACTAATGATGCATTTTCTGGGGGAAGACTTAAACCTACCATATTTCTTGCTTCAAAGTCTGAAGAAGATGACTTCCTGTGTTCAGAGAAGGGTTCAATTTTTAGAGACAACCCTATATCATCATGGTTTGGTCATAATTCTGATTGAACATCATCTAAATAAAACAAATGATACATGGGATGATTTCTTAATAAGAAATCATTTTGAAGAAGCAAAAGAACCATCACCTGAACCACAGCCTACAAAGAGAAGTAGGAAATGGAGGACCTCAAAAGTTGAAATTGACAAACGAGTCCAAGAGAGCAGTGAGGAAATCATTTTAGAGAAGTTGACCCAAATCAAGAGGCAACTTAAGGAGGAAAAGGTAATAAAGAAATCTGCCATGGAGAAAGGAGAGGGATCTTCTCAGCCTAGGAGAAGCCACAGATTAAAGGGAAAACTAAAGAAAACTCAAATCAAACAAACAGGAGTGATTGATATAGAAGATGAGGAAACATCCATGGAAGAAGATGTTGAAGAGGAATTTTATGAAGGAACCCCTGAAATTGACCCTGCTCAACAGGAAATTTATGACTATGTGGAAACTTTGGAGAGGAGAGCTTCAGAAAGCAGAGAGAGAACCCCCAGTCCTCCACTGTCTGAAATAGATATATTAAGAAGGGATAGGTATGAATTGGAATTACTGAATAGACACATTAAAAATGAGAATGAAATTCTCAAGGATCAAGTCAAGCTCAAAACTGATATGAACTCAACCTTATCCCTGCATATAGACAAAGTGGAGAGGACCAATGAAGAGTTGAAGACAAGGAACAAAAAGCTAATCAGGGCACTCACCAACCTAAGGTTCAAACTTGTTATCAGAAAACCCAGAAGACCTCCAGCTTCCAGACAAAGGACAAGGAGAGGACTAGATGTCCTTGCAGAAGCCTCTGAATTCATAGGATAATTTTCATGAGGACATGCAAAGAGACAGCAGTGGGGGTATGTTGAGCCTCAAAATTGTGCTTTCCTTCACCTCATTTTACCTCATTTTTCCCTTTTCCATTGCTATCTTAGACCCAATTGATCAATGAATATAGTTAAAATTGCTTCTAGAATGATATACATAATTGACTTGTTAAATTTTGTGATTTTTGCCATTGAAAAGCATTTTGACCGGAACTAGCTGCAGAATGCAGACATTCCGTAGCTAACCGGCAATTCTGCAGCTGCCTTCACGTTTGAGTATGTTCCAGGTGGCCTCTTGAGAAAAACCGCATATGGGCATGATCCACATCATGTCTACATGGTTCGTTGCTCATCATGGAAAAAGAAACAAATTCCGGGTATGGTTTTGAACGTGGGAACACATTTAGGAAGGAAGACTTCTATTAGGACTGTCTCAGTCCAGATGTCTTTTCCTCTTCACGCAACCACTTCAAAGAGTCCTAACGTGATTCCGATAAGGAAAGACAGTGTTCCTGAATTATTGCAAATATTGTTACGTGCATTTGCTTTATAAACACTCGAGAGACCGAGAGCTATGTTAGAGATTTTATGTTAGATTTTGTTGCTAGATTTTGTTTAGACTCTGTGCTACATTCCTGAAGACGTAGAGTGTTATGTTCAAACTATTTCATCTTTAATGGAGCAGACCATGTCGTTTTGAAAGCGTGATTTAATTTGGAGTTGAATGCCGTCAGGTGGTAGAGGGCCCCTGCCTCTTGCATGGATTTATTTTGCGTAAATTAGATAAGTCTTCTAGCTGCCTTTACGTTTTGCATTTGAATTAATAGTTGTTTTAATTAGCTACTGTAGTCGTACTCATTCTAACTCTTCCACAAGAAGACACTCTTCCAAAAGACTATAATGATGAATGGGAAAATGACTATAGTATTGTAGGATTAGAAGTTGAATTCATAGTTGTTTTTAATTAGCTACTGCAGTTATATTCATTCTAACTCTTCCACAAGAAGACACTCTTACAAAAGATTATAATGATGAATGATGAATAGCTATAGTACTGTATGATTTAGTTGTAGTTTTTGCTGTTCACTATCACAGTTACACTTGTTCTAATCACTCTTCCACAAGAAGAAACTCTTCCAATAAATTCTTAAGAAGTTCAAGACATGACCGTGATAATGAATGATTTAGTTGTGTGTTTGCACTAAGTATCATCTCTGTTCTTGCTCTTAAACGCTTGCCCAAAACATCATAATGACGAGTAGGATATGGATATGATATCTTAGTTTTTCATTCCTTTCAGTCTTTTTTCTTGCATTTGCATTCAATTACACAGTCAGAATTGTTCTAAGACCTCTTCCAAAAGAAGGAAATCTTCCAAAATATCACTAATGATGGACAAACAGATTGTGTAATTTCATAGAATAATGCATGATAGCATAGTTAGGATACTCCGGAGTTTAATTGCACTTAACTCATGTTCAGTTACTTTGTTTTGAGTTTGATGATGACTTGTAGTTCAGCATTGTTTTAGATTAGTGGCATCTTAAGTTCATTTTTAGATTAACTCATTGCACTTGCACTTCATATTCAAATTGTCATCCATTGCACAATAGATTACTTCAGTTGTTAGGATTAACAAGACAGCCTTCATTATTCACAAACCTCTTCTTGTTCTAAAATCCATAATTGATCTATAACCATATGAACAAAAGACAACATCATTTTAAGCCCTGAAGTACCTCTGCAATTTCCTCATCATTTTATAAACAGAGCTCTTCCTCAAAAGACTACTTTGGAAAGAAATCAATAACTCTTGAGTAAAGGTTTTGTGACATTCAATTAAATTGCAGAATAGAGATAGGAGCTAGTTCTAGAATAGAAGATCTTATGATGATAACAATGTCTTTCCTCTAATTATGTTTCAAATCTCTAATTAAGGACAAAGTATTGCATCATTGTAAGTTAGTTGTTTCACTGTCTATTTAGAGAATTTGCATACTTAGTGATCATTTCTCAAGTTTAGTTTGTGTTTTGAATCATTTGTTTAAAAGTCATTATCAAGCTTTGCTTTTATTTAGTCATAGTTTAGATTTAATTTTGCTTCAGTGTTTCCAATTTCATTTGCCATTTGTCATTCCATCAATTAGGCTTAACTCTGTTTTTAATCACCAGCTTCTTTCCATTAGCTTTCTAGGCATTTTCCTGCAAACATAAAACCACTAAAAGACCAAAAACATCATAAATCATCACAAAAGACCAAAAACATCATAAACACTACACACAATGCATTAGGAAACAAGCACCTAGGTACATACAGTACACTTCACTTCAGCAGTTTACAAATCCTGGTTGACAATTAAATGAGCTCAGTTTAGGAGACTAGATTGAGACCAAACACCAAGTATGCACACTTTTGTGCATTATCTCATCCATTAAAAGAAAGTACAGTTACTACTACATTTATGGACACAATTCAAAAGCTACATGGAAACCCAAGGGTTATTGTGAGCGACAGAGATCCCATTTTTACGGGAAATTTTTGGACGGAGTTATTTTCTTGTTTGGGCACTCAATTAGCTCATAGCTCATCTTAACATCCTCAATCCAATGCTCAAACTGAGATTGTAAATAAATGTTTGGAAGGATATCTTCATTGTTTTGTATCTGATAAACAAACACAATGGGTCAAGAGGTTACCTCTAGCTGAATGGTGGTATAACACTTCCTTCCATACTACAGCAAAAATGACCCCATTTATGGCACTTTATGGATATCATCCACCATCCATCACATCATCTTTAAGAGAAAATTCGAAGGTTCAAGCAGTGGAAGATCACATCGAGCATCAACAAGAAGTTCTCCAGCTCGTAAAGGACAACCTGAATTTGGCACAAAATCGATTGAAACAACAGGCAGATCAACATCACAGTGAGAGAAGTTTTGATGTAGGAGACTGGGTATTTTTACAGCTACAAACATACAAACAAATGTCCCTCAAGCAAGCTAAGAAGGATAATAAATTATCGCCAAAGTACTATGGTCCTTACAAGGTGTTGCAAAAGATTGGTACTATGGCATACAAATTGGAGCTTCCTGCTTCTTCACAAGTGCATCCAATTTTTCATGTTTCATGCTTAAAGAAGGTTATAGGTGAAAATATTCCAGTTCAAACAATAAACTTGTTGAAGAACTTACCCATTGAAGATTCTACATGGGAGGATGAGAATTTTATATAGAAGCACCCAGAGCTACTCAAGCGTTGAGGACAACACTTTTTTGAAGGAGAGGGGCATGTTGGGTCCCTATATTACTAGTATAGTCCCTTATTGTTGTTAGTGTAACCCCTTATTGTTATTATTGTACCCTTGTAACCCCCATATTTTTATTATTGTGCCCTTAAATTATTATTGTTAGGTCAGCTAGGATTACATTGTGGCCCCATGGACTCCTATATATAGAAAGGGGGTTTTGTAATTTGAATCATCCAAGAATTGTTCATTCATGTAATTTATTGGAGGTTGCCCCCTCGAAGTGGCTTATTTCTAAGGTGTTGATATCTCTTTTCTTCTCTTTTTAGAGCTGGTTTCACAACACTATGCCAAAGCTCCCCAAGGCCACATCTATGCGCATTGATATCTTTGTTGCTCAAGGTCACGATTGTCACAAAATGTAACATGTAGAAGTTCATCACCCTAACTCCATTAAAACTAGTTGCTCCAAAATTGAAAGGCTTGAGAAAGGCCTTTCCTCTGCTAAAGATAACCCCATAACCTTTGTTCCCAATCATATGACAGGATGCTCCATTATCAATATACCACATATTGCTAGCCACTAAGCTTGTCATGCGAGCTATGAGAAAAAAATCCCTCTCAAACTAACAAGTGAATGACTCCACCGCTACTGATGTTACCACGTGATCCTTCTTGGATCCCTTCTTCATGTTTGGACACTTGGGGGAGTAATGCCCAAACTGATGACAAGATAAGCATTTTGTTGAGATCTTTGAATCTTTCTTCTTCTTACCTCCTGAACTGAACTCAAACCCTCCTAGATGTTTCTTGCTCTTGGCATTGCCCCTTTTTCCAACTAGGGGAAAATTATCCTCTAGCTCAGCCTTCACATGAGACCTAGATTTGGCTTGCTTATGAATCTCCTCTTGTATGTAATCACTCTATAGCCTCTCCCATCCTAGTAGGTTTTCTCTACCATTAAAAGCATTAGTAAATTTTCCCATGATTTCAAAAAACCCAACAGTCCAAAACTAATAAGGTATTTGTCTAAGACTGTCTCCCCAACCTTATCTGACTTATCCTAACTCCATTAAAACTAGTTGCTCCATTAAAAATAATAAGGTATTTGTCTGAGACTGTCTCCCCAACCTTATCTGACTTATCCTAACTCCATTAAAACTAGTTGCTCCAAAATTGAAAGGCTTGAGAAAGGCCTTTCCTCTGCTAAAGATAACCCCATAACCTTTGTTCCCAATCATATGACAGGATGCTCCACTATCAATATACCACATATTGCTAGCCACTAAGCTTGTCATGCGAGCTATGAGAAAAAAATCCCTCTCAAACTAAGAAGTGAATGACTCCACCGCTACTGATGTTACCACGTGATCCTTCTTGGATCCCTTCTTCATGTTTGGACACTTGGGGGAGTAATGCCCAAACTGATGACAAGATAAGAATTTTGTTGAGATCTTTGAATCTTTCTTCTTCTTACCTCCTGAACTGAACTCAAACCCTCCTAAATGTTTCTTGCTCTTGGCATTGCCCCTTTTTACAACTAGGGGAAAATTATCCTCTAGCTCAGCCTTCACATGAGACCTAGATTTGGCTTGCTTATGAATCTCCTCTTGTATGTAATCACTCTATAGCCTCTCCCATCCTAGTAGGTTTTCTCTGCCATTAAAAGCATTAGTAAATTTTCCCATGATTTCAAAAAGCCCAACAGTCCAAAACTAATAAGGTATTTGTCTGAGACTGTCTCCCCAACCTTATTTGACTTATCCTTCACTTCGGTGAATCTAATTAGGTAAGAGATCACAGACTTAGACTTAGTCATCTTGATTTTTTTTAATTTATCTTTGAGTACCAGCTTCCTAGCTTCACTCGTACCCTGGTACAACCCTAACATAGTTGTCCACATTGGCTAAGTTGTCTTATTCCCGAAAAGGTGAGGTGTGATGTGATCCTTGACTCCTCCAGGGATTATTCTTCTAGCCTTTGTGTCCTTCTTATTATGCTAGTATAGCTACCGGGGATCTACTGGTGCGGCTGTTGGACTCTCCACAAACTCCTAAACTCCCTACTTCTCCAAAACTACATTCGTCCTCTCCTTCCAAGAATAGATATTTGAGGCCCCATCAAGGTGATCCTAAAATATTAGTCCCAAATACACCATCCGACTTGTTTGATCTACTCAGAAGCCCTTGCGCAAATCCTACTAGCAGAAAACCCTAGCAGGGATTTTCCCTACGTCACACAACAAGAAACCCTAGTGCAACCCTGAAGTGAATTATGTCCCCTTTCTTGCATGTTTCACCTGCTCCTGAGGAAAATAACACACTTTCTGGTCTTCAATCACAGACCTACTCTGATACCATGCTAGCTTTCTAATACCCAACTACTAATTTAATAAAAATTTTGCAATGAAGAGACTGAAAACTAAACTCCAAACACTTCTACTAAATACATTGAGTGTTCTGACAAATAATAGCAACATAAAATAAATTCACAAAGACATAAGCAATCAATAAAAACAATACACAAGAAATTACCCGGGAAACCCCAACTAGGGAAAACATGCCAACTTGAGTTTTACTAATTTTCTCAGCAAAAATCTGAAATACTTATTACAAATCAAAGGGAAAACTTTCCCTTCAATTTTTTGTCCCTCAACACATTGATCTGTTCACTTATAAACAACTCAACCTCCTTGCATTCGCAGTTGTATGGACTTGTACAAGCTAATTTGGCCCTCCTGTGCAAGGTAACTTGGCCCTGGAAGAGACATATGTTGGCTAAAGGAATTTTTTGAGGCTATTTGGCCTCTCTTTTTGCCCTAGTGCACTATTCTAATAAACCCCTCTCTGTAGAGTTGAACAAACAATTCATTTAGTGCATAATGAGCCAAGTTTGTGCCCTTTCTCTCCTTATAAAGTCGACTTGGCCTTCCATCTTCCACAAATGACTGTGATTAAATCTCAATGGACAATTGAGAATGTTTTACTTTTTGAATATAGGAAAATCAGAATTTTCCTAAGTCAAAATTAAGATAGAGTAAAATTGTGCCTTAGCTTCACTTGTGGGTCCCTCTACCAAATTTAATGCACTTATAAATTTAGTAAAACCCTCCCTTCTCTAACTCCATCTAACATATATCACATGCACTTTTGGATTGATGTGTCACCTAGAAAATATCCTTGCCCTTAGGGTTGGAAGCAACTAATAGGCCATTTCCATAGCCATCCCAAATATAAATGTGGTAAATTGTTAACAAATCATCAGTTAGAAAGACATTTGAAAATGATACTTCTGTGAAATAATTGTGTGCCTCTGGCATTAGATGTGGTCCACTATGATACTTTATGTTTTCGTTACCTAATGATGTTAATCTCAATTGATCTTAAGGGTGTGGCTTGGATGTTTAATCTTACATACATTTGATATGCCTTGGGATGACTTGACACTTCTCCAACCCCTGGAAGAAGGCATCTAGCCAAACATAAGAGCACTTATCACCTTACAACCTAATATTTCCCCATAGATATGAGTGTTTTCTACTAACACTTGAGGAAGAATCACATTGATGTCTGACACCTTCCACACTTTCAGCCATTGAACAACTAAGCACAAAAACTAGGGAATTTTTGATATTGATGTACCCCAAAGGGCCTAATATGCCCCAAGGCTAGACTTGATTGCACCTTCTTGATTACTATTTCCTTGTTCCAAGGCCATGCTGATGATGATGACTTCAAATTATTTTCACATATAGTACACTCTTTGGTGATGATGTCATGCCCTAGGCTTGTAACATCACCATTTCATGCCTTAGATTGATGATGTGGGGCTTCCAAATGATGACATAAGGATAAGAAGTTGTGGCTTGGAGATGCATCCTTTCATATTGATAAAATGACTTTGAGTGAAGAGCAATCTTGGAACCTTCTTGGCACATTGTTTGAGGGAGACACTCAATTTATGAGGTTGACGTCATGTTTGAACTCTTTTTTCCCACATGTGTGTTGAAAAAGGAGCAATTTCGTTATGTTTTATCATTATGAAAAATATCTTATAGATCGGCTTGTGACCTATCGACCTTGTGGACACTTAAAGTCATTTTTTAGTGATTTTACTTTTAAATTAACCCAACTCGACTTGATTACCCTCCTATAAATAGAGGGGAGTCAAATTGAGTGAATCATTGTCATACACGCTCAAATATTTCTCTTAGAAAGAGTGTGCACTAGTTTCCATTCTTTCTCTTGGCTATAATGGTTTATTAGGGTATTGAATTATCTTGGGGTGAATATGTTTTGCATGGAGAGACTTTCTTGGATTTATGAAGTAATTCTTTGGATAAATGGTGTAAGTTTAATGCTATTTTATTCCATTTTTTTGTAATTATTGGAATTAGGGTTTAGCTTGTGCCATATTAATAAAATTTATATCTTTTAATAACTCTTGTTTCTTCATATGTGAAATTTGTTAGCAACTATCCATGAAGGGAACTAGAATGCATCCTGTAGAAATTAGCTGAATAAATCACTTATTCAATGGAGATTAACCCGATTACACATCAATTTCGAATTGCATGCATAACACATAATCTCATCTACAATTAATTGTCACATGCGGAAAGAATAGAAGCGATCGCACATCAAATCAATCACACATTAACTCAGTATGTATGGGGAAAGCCTATAGCTGAAAACCCCGCAGCTATTGTGTATATTATAATGGAGAAATCATGTAACAAAACAAGTACAATACTCCTCACAAGTACTCGGTACTTTCTCATAAAGTCACACACAATCTAGCTTAGTTTTGAACAGGTTACTGGTTCAAAACTCCCCGCCAATTGCCTTGCCTCTATTGTGCAATCATGGCCTGTATATGAAGAGATCCAAGGTTCGAATCCCCTTGGCTTGACTGCGCAATTGTCATGGACAATTCCACCAAGTGTAATGCAAATCCCATGCAAAACTGATCCTCCAACTGATAGCTTTACTCACCCTTTCATCTACCTCTTCCACTGGTCTCCACTGAACTGATCATGCACTGTAGTGAACTGAAGTGTTCTTGAGTTGACTAATGAGTTATTAATTAGTGAATTAAATAATATTTAATTCACTCCACTCATAACTAATTGATTAGCTAGTTAAACTAATCTCAACTAGTTCAACTAAAATAAACAGAACACAACTCCACTATCCTTCTCATTAACTCCTCCAAAACTTCTGCCACTGAAGTCTAACTGAAGTCAACCATGCAAGATGCCATCAAACCCTAGGAACCACGTGATTCCTCTGTCAATTGCATGAGCCACCTCCATGACTCGAACTGAAGTGCTCCAAGAGAGTAAACTGCTGTTTATAGTCAAAATATTATTAAGGGTAAATAATATTTGACTTCCATATTTTTAGGAGATGCAGTCTAAAAATAGCCTGGAACCTAAAAATATGAGTCACATCTATTTTTACCAAAATTTCGCATGCTTCAGGAATCTCCAACTGGAATCTCTGAATTATGCTCCATATGTCTAAAAATAGACATAGTCTAAAAATAGACTTTGCGCTAGAATTTGCCTGCGGGCCCACTTAGTGAAGGCGACTTCATTTCACTAAGCTCCATCATCTTGCTGCATTCTCAACACTCCCTCTCAGCAAGATATGGATTATCTGCAATCCCTATCCTGCCTCTGTGGAATTCGAACTTGCTCCTGGTGAGCGCCTTCGTCGGGATGTCGGCATCCTGATCCTCCGTGGGAACATATGAAAGCATCATGATTCTCCGCTGAACACAATCTCTGATATGATGGTACCTGATGTCGATGTGTTTGGACCTATCATTAAATGTTTGGATTAGCGAGAGCTTGATGCAGCTACGGTTATCCACGATGAATCCTTGTAGGCTCCAAATACAACCTGAACAATCCTGCGAGGATCTTCCTCATCCAAATAGCCTCGCATGCAGCCAAGCTAGCTGCCATGTACTCGGCCTCTGCTGAACTGAGTGCCACGGATCTCTGCTTCCTGCTGTACCAGGAAACTGCTGTCGACCCAATGCTGAAAACTCCTCCGGATGTGCTCTTCCGGTCCGTTGGGCTCCCTGCCCAATCTGCATCAGTGAAGCCAGAAAGCTTCGCTCCATCCTCCTGTCTGTACCATAGACCATATCCCGATGTGCCTCTGATATAACGCAATACATGCTTGCCTGCCTTCCAAAAGAGCTTGGTAGGCTTAACCATAGCTTGCGAAAGCTGGTTAACAACATAGCATATATCGGGTCGTGTATTGACCAGATACATAAGCGACCCCACCAACTGTCGATAGACAGTGGCATCCACTACCTCCGCTGAAGTAGCATCCTCCTTCCTCCAACCACCGGGAAGAGGAGTGTCAACAGGCTTGCAGCCTTGCATGTTGAACCTCTCCAGAATCTCCCGGGCATACTTGCCCTGAGAAACAAACAGTCCTCCGTTGCGTTGCCAAATCTCCAATCCCAGGAAATAATGAAGGATGCCCAAGTCCTTCATCTCAAACTCTCGTGCAAGATCCTCCTTGCATGAAAGTATCAACTGCTCATCGCCAGTCAAAATCAGATCATCTACATACGGTACGATGATCAACAGCTTCCCCTCCACCACAATCTGGTACAGGTTTGGATCCGCCTCACTCTTGGAGAATCCAAGCCCGGTGAAGTAGCTGTATATCCGAGTGTACCAAGCACGAGGTGCTCGCTTCAGCCCATACAGTGCTCTCTTGAGTCGGCACACATGCGACTCACTGCTGAAGATCTCAAAACCTTCAGGCTGCTCTATGTACACCTCTTCCTCAATAACTCCATTGAGGAACGCAGTCTTCACATCCATCTGATGAATGTGCCACCCCATATGCGCTGAGAGAGCAAGGATCGTCCGTATGGAAGAGTACCTTGCGACAGGTGCAAAAGTCTCCTCATAGTCAATCCCCTCTATCTGTGAGAAGCCACGGGTGACAAATCTTGCCTTGTACTTCTCCACACTCCCGTCAGGCGCCTGCTTCACCTTGTAGATCCATCACGAACCCACCACTGATTTCCCAACCGGTCTTGGGACAATCTCCCATGCACTGTTCCTGACGATCGAATCATATTCCTCGATCATGGCATCAACCCATGCGGGTTCCTCCATAGCTTCCTCAAAAGAGGATGGCTCCGTCACAACACATTGACTCACAAGAGCCATGTATCCAGTGTACCGATCCGGTGACTGTCTCTGTCTGCGCTGTGCTGTAGGTGGTACTACAACCTTCTCTGCATCCCGAGCCAGTCGCTCAGCTTCTGTCGTGCGCATGCGCCCTCTGATGGTTGGCGCTGCATGGGTGGTTTCTTCCACCTCCTGAACCTCCTCTTGTGGCTGATCCACATCTAGAAGCTCCTCCTTAGGAACTAACAGCTCCTCATCTGCATGCAAGTGTAGCTCCCTCTCAAGCGAACACTGCATGGCTTTCTCCTCCTGAAATTTTATATCCCATCGCACAACAGTCTTGCGACTGTCTGGCACATACACTTGATACTTATGAGGTGTATCAGTGTACCCCACAAATATTCCAACCTCAGCAGTTGGATCCAGCTTCCTTCTCGCATCCTTCATCACATGCATGTAGACAGGAGAACCAAAAATCCGCAAATGGGAAATATCAGGCCTCTTGCCAGAATAAGCCTCCTTCGGTGTACTCATGCCAAGAACCTTGTGAGGACAACGGTTCTGCACATACACTGCTGTATTGCATGCCTCAGCCCACAAGTGAAGGGGTAGGCCCCGATCATGCAACATCGCCCGTGCAGCACCCACGATCGTTCTGTTCTTCCGCACAGCCACCCCGTTCTGCTGTGGGTTATGGGGTGCGATGAGCTCTCTCCGAATCCCTTCTGCACTGCAGAACTCCTTGAATTCAGCCGAGATGAATTCACCACCGTTATCACTCCTCAGAGCAATCACCTTCTTCCCCGACTCCTTCTCGACCAGTGCTTTAAACTCACAGAACTTCGCGAATGTATCGCTCTTCTTCTGCATGAAGAAGATCCAGCACTTTCGAGAGAAATCATCAACAAAGATCACATAATACCTGTGCTTTGCTGTCGAAGCAACTGAGAAAGGACCACACACGCCTGTGTGAACTCTCTCAAGGATCGTCGTGGCGCGACTATCCTTCTCGTGAAAGGTGGCTTTCACATACTTCCCTAAAGTACACCCCTTGCACTGATCTGACTGCGCAAGGGTGCCCTTAGGAAGTCCAGTAGAAATCTGCTGCATAATCTTCAAAGCTCCATGGTGAAGATGGCCCAATCTCCTGTGCCATAGTTCGCCCTCATCATCCCGGCTCACCACTTCTCCCGCCTTGCATGCCATAGCTGCGCAGTCATCTACCTGCAACTGATAAAGGTTCTGAGTTCGAACCCCCATCTTCCGGGTCTCTCCAGTAGTCTTACTGCGCAGGAAGGCTTTTCCTTCGCTGAAGACCACATCATACCCCTTATCCTCCAACATCGCTACTGAAATCAGGTTCTTCTTTAATCCAGGTACATGCATGACATCCTTTAAGACAAAGGGTTTACCAGACTCCCTTTGAAAGGATACGGTACCGATACCAGTCGCACTGTATCTACCATCATCGCCCATCTCGATGTGCACACCCAAATCTTTGTTCTCCAGATCTGAGAACAACTCCTGATCTCCCGTCATATGAAATGACGCACCGCTGTCCAGGAACCACACCGATCCCATCACACTTGAAACCAAGCATGAAATTAGTGAAAATTCAAGCTCGAAATGTGAAGCCAAAGCTTCTCCATCTGCAGATCTTCCCGCTTGCTTGTTCTTCTTCTTCTTTGGACAATTGGTAGCATAATGTCTGTGATCATGGCAGTGAAAACACTTCAATTTCACCAGATCCTGCTTCTTGCCCTTAGCACCAGAATGAGAGGTTTTCTTACCCTTCCCCTTCTTTGCTTTGGACACCAAAGCGCAGTTCTCTTCATCAGCTCCCTTTGATGAAGATCCATCTCGAGTAGTCCTCCTTATCTCCTCCTGCATGAGATCCGCCCAAAGGCGCTCCCATCCCGGCAGCTTCTCCCGACCATTGACACTATCTTGATATGAGTTCCAAGCCTTCGGAAGACCAAGGAGAGCCAGGTCGACCATGTCCTCGTCTTCGACAGTCACCCCCACAATTCCCAGCTCATCTCTGCACTGAGTGAACTTCGTGAGGTATTTGGCGATGCTGTCGCATTTCTCCATCTTGATGTTCCTGAGCTTATCTTTGAGCGCCAGCTTCCTTTGGTCACTCTTACTCTGGAATAGATCCGTCAAAGCTTTCCACATTAAATATGGAGTAGCCTTACCATGAAGGCTGGATACAATATGATCCTTGACGCTCTCCAACAGGATCCTTCGACATTTCGCAATCTTCTTTTGCCATGCATCGACCAAAGCTGCATCAGTGGGCTTTGGGACATCCGCATCCACGAACTCCTTCAAACCATTATCTTCTAACACTGCTTCCATGCGATCCTTCCATGCAACATAATTCGAACTGCCTTCAAGAGCATATTCGAGTCGCAAACCGTTGAAAGAAGACATTTTCAACACCGGCACCAAGAAAACAATTCTCCTGCAAAATTCAAATTCCAAACTCCAAGCTCTATCACTTCCGATCCACACTTGAAAACAAATTATTTCCAAATCAGAGATTGACTGCAAGGGGCTTTTACCAGACCTTTCACTTTCCGAAGAAAGATGAATCCGGAGGCTTCCTGGCCCGTATGCAGACTCTGTCCGAGGAAATAAGTTTACAATCACCGTAATAGATCTCGACAATTAATCTTGCTCCGATACCATGTAGAAATTAGCTGAATAAATCACTTATTCAATGGAGATTAACTTGATTACACATCAATTTCGAATTGCATGCATAACACATAATCTCATCTACAATTAATTGTCACATGCGGAAATAATAGAAGCGATCGCACATCAAATCAATCACACATTAACTCAGTATGTATGGGGAAAGCCTATAGCTGAAAAACCCGCAGCTATTGTGTATATTATAATGGAGAAATCATGTAACAAAACAAGTACAATACTCCTCACAAGTACTCAATACTTTCTCATAAAGTCACAGACAATATAGCTTAGTTTTGAACAGGTTACTGGTTCAAAACTCCCCGCCAATTGCCTTGCCTCTATTGCGCAATCATGGCCTGTATATGAAGAGATCCAAGGTTCGAATCCCCTTGGCTTGACTGCGCAATTGTCATGGACAATTCCTCCAAGTGTAATACAAATCCCATGCAAAACTGATCCTCCAACTGATAGCTTTACTCACCCTTTCATCTACCTCTTCCACTGGTCTCCACTGAACTGATCATGCACTGTAGTGAACTGATGTGTTCTTGAGTTGACTAATGAGTTATTAATTAGTGAATTAAATAATATTTAATTCAATCCACTCATAACTAATTGATTAGCTAGTTAAACTAATCTCAACTAGTTCAACTAAAATAAACAGAACACAACTCCACTGCCACTGAAGTCCAACTGAAGTCAACCATGCAAGATGCCATCAAACCCTAGGAACCACGTGATTCCTCTTTCAGTTGCATGAGCCACCTCCATGACTCGAACTGAAGTGCTCCAAGAGAGTAAACTGCTGTTTATAGTCAAAATATTATTAAGGGTAAATAATATTTGACTTCCATATTTTTAGGAGATGCAGTCTAAAAATAGCCTGGAACCTAAAAATATGAGTCACATCTATTTTTACCAACATGTCGCATGCTTCAGGAATCTCCAACTGGAATCTCTGAATTATGCTCCGTATGTCTAAAAATAGACATAGTCTAAAAATAGACTTTGCGCCAGAATTTGCCTGCGGGCCCACTTAGTGAAGGCGACTTCATTTCACTAAGCTCCATCATCTTGCTGCATTCTCAACACATCCCTTGACCATAAATATCTGTAAATTGAAAGTCTCTAGTGTTTGGCAGAGAGATAGTTTCTCTCACCCCTCTCTGTCCAAGGTCCTCTTCCTTTAACCCCATCCTCTTGACTGCATATGCCCAATTGATTGAAGGCATTAGTCCTCGTGCATCGATCAAAATAAAATTTTCCACCTTTTTTAATTTTATGGTAAACATGGGTTATGTTTTGGAAAATTCTTCATTTATAGCTTTATTTTACCTATATGTCATTGCCCTAAATTTGGCATTTCATCTATTAATTTTGAAAAGGAAAAATACATCATATCATGCATTTTTCACCCCTAATTTTAGGGCTAACGTCTAGGGTTTGTTTGTTTCTTAGCACATTTTCTCCTATTTGATACCTTGTGCTAACCTTCCTATTGTTTACCCCTCAATAGACTTGATGTTTTGTCAATAATACCCTTAATTGCCTATTTTTAAGTTATTGTTGCAAGTTATGTATGCTCCAAATAGTGATTATCCTAAAAACCTCATTCGTAACTGCATTCAGTAAATTCATGGTGGCTAGAGGGAAAAATAACTTCAAAATATATAGAACTTACGTTAGCCTTCTAGGCTTAAGCTAATAGTTTCCTTTCATCCATCATCTCTCTCTCTCTCTCACCACGAACCTTACCTTGCCAGCATGTCTAAATTAACAAGATCCTTAAATAGCCATTTGGATTAGAATTCCTTAGTCATCTAACCTCCAATTCGTGTTGGAGAAGCCTCCCTTATGGAGATAGTATCCAACCACAAAATATCAGGGGAAAACCACTATGGTGACAGTGATGTCTGATTTCATTGTTTCCCTAGACCTAGAGTGCCTACTGAGGCTTTGCACTAGGCTGCTAGATTTTACAGTAACAGGAACCAACCCTCAGCCCAAAAAAAACCATATCTGCATATCTCTCTCAACTGCCAGCTTGATGAAATGTGCTAGTAATTGACCCTCCAAATTTGGAAAGAGGTCAAATCTAGTGTTTAATAGGCCCTAAGTATTACAAAATAAAATTTACATTGTCTAACACTGTTTGGATCCATGAATCTAACCAATTCAAAATAAAAAAACAATATAGTGATCCTAAAACAACACAAGATTACCTATGCAACAATAGCAGAAACTCTACCTTCATATACTCTTCTTGTCGTTTCAATGGACAGTAGGGTAATTAATTGATCATTTTTTGTGAAATACACATCACCAATTACAAATTTTTAAGCAGATTTATAAAATACTTATTTTTTAATGGTGTGTCCTTTAAACTCAAGATAAACATTACAACAAGCCTAAAGGCTTGACAACATCACAGAAGAGGTCAGCCACCACAAGAAGCCCACTTGAATGGGAAAGACATCTTTGAAGGCGTGAACCAGTGGTCACAAGCACATCCATTTGGCGAAGCTACCATGAAAGGCGAGTACTATTGTTAAATTTGGAAAATAGGGCCAAACTCCACCTTTGACATCTCATATGATGGAGATAATACTTTTATTAGATTCCACTTTCTGAGAGGTGAAAAATCAATATAAATACTATCAAATTTGGATAAGTAAAAGTAAGGTTTTGAATCTATTCTTTCTCATGATCATCAAGGTTAGCCCTATCTCCATGTTGGCTGAATAGGTTCAAAAGACATGTCCCTTAGTCCTCTTCCAATTTTTATAAATAGAGGTGCCTCCACTCTCATTTGTACTCATCTTTTGAACAACTCGTTGGAGAGAAAAGGTTTATGTTTTGCCGCAGGAGAGGAAGGTCCATTTATGCCATGCTCTCAAGGAAGCTATCTCATTGGGTTTCTGTTTAGGCCGTATCAAGGTGAGGGGTTCTGCACAGATGCATTATGGAATTTATGGAGCCTATTTCAGAGGACCAAAGGTTGGGTTACAGGCTGAGAAGATGTGTTCAAGGACTGTGGAGAAGTGTGACTATTTTGTTGTTCTATGAGGGCTGATCGAATCCTAGGTGAGGTTGTTGCAGAGGACTGTTGGGTACCGTAGTGTATAGTTGTAGGCCGCAGGACTAGCCACTCCTTTCAGGGCTACGTAGAGGTCTTGAAGGTTTGATTGATGAGCCTATGGTGGTAGCATCTTACCATACCTAGGCCGCAACATATGAAAGTCATTAGATAATTGGCTAAGGGTTATTACAACATCACAATCTCTAATCTGGCCATGACCTATAAGCAGTAGAAGCAACCCTTCTTTAGAATGTTATTCTCCCTTGTTCATTGCTCTAATTAGACTATATAGAGGTCCTATAAGTACATTGTTTTTTCCATCCTCGTCATCAGTTTAGAAGGCTTCATATGTGTTCGAATCTAGGAGTGCAGACGTGATTCAGATATGGTATTACTCATCATATTGAGAGTCAATATGTCATCTTGTGTACTCTCTCTCTCTCTCATTCTCTACTGAACATTTGATATATAATAATAAGAAGAATTGATCCAGGGTTTTCCCCTTCTTGGGGTTTTTCCCTAGCTTGTCCCATATCCATGTGTCCTCCTATCTTTGCTTGTCTTTTGCATCCTTTGTCTATGTTCTTTCTTCAGCTACTGTCATGATGATTATGTCTTATGTGTTTGTTAAAGGAAATATGAGCTAATATAGATCTCTGAATTAATTTTTCTTGCAAAGAATAGGTTAACATGAAAATTTAACATGGAATCAGAGCTAGGTCAAGGACAAGTCGAAGAAGGAGCATATGAGTAAGGAACCTAAACACTCTATATTTTCTCCACTTCAAAAATTTGTCTTGTGCTATGGACCTAGAGATCAAATCATAGATTGATTTATGGCACATCTATCTTTGAAATAAAATTCAGATTGGGCATAATTTCTAGAAGAGATAATCTGAGTTCTATAAGTATCCAATACCTCTGACTTGGGCACATCTGAAAGGAATCTAGGTCTGATTTTGGATCATACAAAAAAGTCTTGTT
Organism: Pinus albicaulis; assembly: GCA_034641835.2. Classification (NCBI taxonomy): domain Eukaryota; kingdom Viridiplantae; phylum Streptophyta; class Pinopsida; order Pinales; family Pinaceae; genus Pinus; species Pinus albicaulis. Next base: position 331,306,696 of record CM076578.1, on the reverse strand, counting down.
TGATTAGCTACTGTGGAAATTTTGGGTCATTGTTTTTCTTGTGTAGATGCTTTTATTAAATTCTACAGAAGACCGAGTCTCTTTCATACTCACATATTTGCAACAAAAATACCTGGATATAGGGTCTGGAATTTTGTTCAGAATTTTGGGATCCATTTATCGAGTCTCTTGTCATCCAATTGCAATCAAAATGAAAGAATTCCATACCTATCATAGGTCCAAGATTTCTCTGCTATTTGGACAACATTATAGCCTGTAGATCCCTGGACGATTGTCTTATCTAAACCTTTCTCTAAATAAATTTAAGACTGAAATTAATGATCCGAAATGTTGCAAGACTGTAGTCTGTTCACAAAGTCCACATGACTCTTAGAAGATAACTTTCTCCAATATGGTCTGTTGAAGGAGTTATTTTATCTTGTCTTCTTTCACAAATTTGAAGCCATGGACTTATTCCTAAGCAGTTTCAGATCCTCTATTGATAGAAACCTAAGACATTAATTATTGTCTTATGATATATATAACCCTGCATGTATTTTACAAAGGGGTTTTTCCTGGGGTTTTATTTGTCAAAAATTTCATTGGCATTCACGGACCTATGGTGGATTGAAGACAGGACAACCTGATCTGCAACATAAATCAAACATATGTTATGTTATCTTCCAAGGTGATGCTTGTGCTTCAGACTGAGTTTAATCTGCGTATAAGAATTATTACCTAGTATATTGATTTGTCCACTCTCAAGGCATCCTTCAGTGGCACTCATTTGGCATATGTTATATTAGTGATCAAGGCTCCCTATAGGTGAAACTATATATCAAAATATGAAGATGTTGAAGAATTTCAGTCACTTTTATTGTTACAGACCTGAGGTATCTTATCTAGAAAGTTTCAACTTAATATACATGATGGTATTGCAGATTCCAGGTGTTCTTTTGTTAAAGAAGATTCAGCTACTGTACTCCAAGGTACTTCCTATGATAACATCCATGATACGCTTTGATCCCTATAATAAAATCCCTCAACTATGAGCCATTATCAAGCATAGTTTATATGAAGTCCTAACCTTGCACATTGATCAGTCATCATTGGAATTTCCGTTGATATAAGTGGTATGAGTAAGTGATATTGCCTCTTTTTCTCACAATTTTTTCATCTTCAAGCAAACGAGATTCACATTATGAACAAAGGGATAATCTCAACAAAGAAAAATCCCCAGTAGCTATGCCATCATGGTTGTGTATTTTAATCATACTCAATATCAGAACTAAGTATGTCCTCCTCTATCTGAATTGTATTCCTCATATTATATAAATTTCGTTGTTACTAGGGTATGCTACTTAAATTCTACTTTAAGAAGTTAAAGAACTGAATGATACTTGTTGGCAAAATTAGTTTCATTCCATTAGGTGCCCGATAACCTTTGGAGAAATGAAAATTTTCTAGAGCTAAAGGGGTCATAGTCATTTTGAAGTCTGAATGGTTTCCTATCCTTAAGTACTAGTAATCTGAGGTACCTTGTTGGAAGATACAGATTCTTTCATAAGTGATCTTGAATTAAGTATCCTGATGATTCAAGACTATATGGGAAATGGAAGGAAGGCCTTAGGGAAAGCAGTCAGTTATAATTTCTCTCTCCTCCAAAGGATAGACATCTTGACATGGAAATATACAGTGTTTGATAATCCTCATATCTATCAAAGTAATATACTCTTAAAAGTAAAGGTGGAAGACCTTACCATTACAACTTAAAGATATATCCCAGTGCTAGATGTAGCAACATATGATCTTTCTGATCTGAACAGTATTATCTATCTCCATTATGAAAAGAAATAGAGGAAAGATCATGAATGTCTTTGATATAAAACCTCTATTTATTTTGCATATAACAGTTGATGTTATACTTCCTCTAACTTGGGAATTCGAAGGAAGACAATAAAATTTAGAAGATTGTATTTGTAAAATATTGAGTAGTTTCATGCATATAGTGAAAATAATCTGCAAGCTACATTGAAATTTAAATGACCATCTGACAGAAAGTCTCAAAGGGAGCTATAGTTTATTCCAAGAAAGTCATCTATATCAAAGGACATTGACTCATGACATCTGATTATAATAGTCTAATGACTCCAAAGATAAATTGGCTAACTTTAGTGCACATACCAAAGGATGAATATCTGGCTTCATATAGATTGATGGATATGCTTCATATTAGCATACCTTTTCCCATGATCAGAAGTAGATATAAATGTTTATTAATAAAACTAGTCAGATGTTGATCCTCCCTTTCTTCATCATTATTTGAGTGAGCAGACCTATATTATCTTGATAATATCAAGATCACCTTTATTCTGTAAGAAGCTATAAGTCATGGAAAAACCCTACTATCAGGGTCCCAATTATTCATTGAGCTCTGTAAGACCAGTTAGAAGGAGTAAAACAATTATCATGATATTCGAAAGGCAAGGATAGCGAAGTACTTATACGGTTTCTGTTGAAAATTAATAAGTCCATAGAAATTTATGGATTCATCTATGCGTTGATGGATGGAGATATAAAGCTCTCATTGTCTATCCATATATCATCACCAAGATCTATACTTGTTTTCTAGGTAGCAACTTGGCATTGTTCCTTATATGAAGGAATTTGTGGTTAATATTGAACATTAAGCTCTGGGAGCTCTTGGGGGCTTGGGGTACTTATTGAGCTATAAGAAACCATAGGGTGAGTGGTTCACCTTCCCCTAGTGGTGCGTTGTGTATAGGGTGATTGGTTCACCTTCCCTTACGTTTGTGGACACGTGTATGTAAGGTGAGTGGTTCACCTTCCCTTACTATTGATGACATATGGATAGGATGAGTGGTTCACCTTCTCCAATGGCATATGAGAAGGATGAGTGGTTCACTTTCTCCTACAGGTGCCCCAGTGAAAGATGCATATAGGCATCTATTGACATGTCGGTGGGACATGGTTCATCATTTCCCCACATGTAGGATGCTTGTTCTGTTGAGAATTTGAAGGGCTAGTGATTAATTCAAATTCTCTTCTTGATAATTACTTGTGAGGTTACCTGAATTACTTATTTCTTCCCTTCATTAGCTTATTTAATATTTCATCAAGTCAATTATCAAAATACATGAGACACAAGAATTAGGCTCCTAGAGCTAGGGAAAAGCCTCTCCCTCTTGGAGAGGAAAACCCACAAGAAATTCTTCTTATAAATTTCCAGATGACAAGTACCATGACCAAGAATTACACCCTTGACCTATATATGCATCCAAGACCTTGACCTTACTTCTTTGATGTCCTTAAATATTGATCCTTCTTCTCTTCACCAAGTTTCACTGTTCTGCACCAACACTTCCTTTGAAACTCCAGTTACTTGAGATGTATATAAGTTGTAGTTAGGAATGTCAATCATAGATTTACTTTCCTACTTTCTGCCAATTTATCACTACTCCTTCTCTTTGGAATATCTACAAGATTTTCCCAACCCACTATTCCAATTTTTTTATGAACTAGAAATGAATACCAATGTTACTTTTGATTAGCTCTTTCACTTCTAGACAGTTTGCAAACCTTTCTCAATTTTGGTCTGAACTTTAACATAGAAAAATCGCCCTTGAATGTTGCAAGTATCCAGACCCTATATGCTATAACCACTTTAGGATAATACACAGAAGCTTTGATGAACAGTCAGAGATAGTCCGCACTTATGTTCTAGGAGACCACAACACTTTATTACACTAAGATACCATAAGGATGTATGTATCTTAAATAGTCCTGAAACTCATCAAAAATTTGCACTGAACCTCGTCCAAAAAATCCTCACTTATGTTTCAGGGATGAAAAAAAAATCTTGTATTCAAATGATTGCAGAACAGGTGTATATATAGAGACAGTTTTACTATCTTTAGATCGACCTTTCATTTAGCTTGTAGGCCAAATTATCTAAATGTTGAAAGGCTGACTTTAACACATCATTTTAGCTTATCATACATCGTTGTTGGAGGGTTGAATTAAGCCATTCATTCATGGTTTATTTGGCAAGGTCTTGGAGAATTTATTTAGACTAGATCCTTCATATATAAGGCACTTAATTACATTTATACCTAGAAGACAAAACCCTAATAGAAATCAAGAAGAAGTCTATCAACCTAAAATAAAATCTTTCTCATGAAACTCATGAAGCATGTACAACAAATATACATTTTATTATCTTTGTATTCTTCTTTACATAAATACATAGTCACATGGTCAATACGAAGACCGATCTTAGTTATACTTTTCAACACTCCCTCTTAACTATGGAGGTATTCATATAGGTACATGGTCACTTTCAAACTAAATAATCTCATAAGAAGAATTGAATTGGTAATCGTATTTGTATATCATCATATCAACCAGCATTTTCCTAGTGCAAGGCCTTGACTAATAGTCCCATCTCTCAATGAGACAATGGGCTACAATGTTGGTGAGACACATGACTTATAGACACCATAGTCATTGTCTCTCCAAGGTACACACTCCACCCAGGTGTTCCCAAAGTATAACCTTATTTGACTATCCTTCTCTTGGATAGCTAGCCCTCAAAGAAGATCAATCCTCGACTGCTCTTATCTTGAATGTGTTATCTCATTCTCAAAGAGTATTGAATGCCATATGATTACCCAATCCTCCATTTTTTCTTCTAGGTGAAGACCAGAATGATGTTTCTATCAATTCTCTTCACATGGCCTTCATGAATACTTACGGTTGTTAGTCTTGGTCTAATGCATGACACATGCATTGGAGAATCACATGCATCACTCTCTCTTAACTCAGGAAGGACATACATCAAGTTTAGCTCCCATTGGACTCTTGGGATCTTTATACCTTGGAAAAAAAATGAGTGTTGGGACTTGCATATGTTCACACACGGGGACTGGTTGTAGCTGCTAAATGAATTGTTAGAGGGCTGCAAGATGATGCTTATGAAAAATTCTTTGAGACTAAAAAATCAGGAAAACCTCACATGTGTTTGTGTTCAGTGGTTACTTCACATTGAATGACATAGTTTAAACTTTACGGCGCCTCATATTTTACATTGAGAGCTCTCCTATTCTTAAAACAATCTTAAAGGCGTAAAGAAAATTGAGCAGGCTTGTGGCTACTGCTGTGCACAAAAAGCATGACCTAGCTACTCCATTAAGCTGCCATGGCCTCTGGAGGGGGATACGAACCCCTCCCTCTTCCACCGGAGGTGAGGGCTTTCAAGAACTTGGTGGCATCAAGTTGCAAATGCCCTCCAACAACATTGCAGCATAATTTTGTCAAAAAAAAGGACAACATCCCTTCGGTGGCTCTACCGAAAGAAGAATCATGTAGATCCACCCTGAATCTTGCAGAAAGAGGCCTCGTAGGGTAGTTTATGGGCCTCTAGACATCTCCCAAAGCCATGGAAGACTGGGTAAAGAGAAAATGGATCCCATTAATCAAAGAAGGCATCAAAAGTTATTTTGTCAGCAAAGGCATTTTTGTGTTTGTGTTTGAAAGTGTAGAGGATAGAAGCCTCATATTTAGGAATGGCCCATACTTCATGGGGCTGCAAGGCTTATACTTAAACAATTGGTCGCCTGACTTTGACCCCTCCCAAGATGTGCCCTCAGTCGTTCTAGTTTGGGTGCGTCTCCCTCACCTCCCACTGCATTGTTGGAACCAGAATTCCCTTGAGATTATTGGAAATACCCTTGGAAAATATATTGATCAAGCTGTTAGAAAATATCAGTACTCCTATACCCACATCTACGTCGAGGTAGAACTAGAGGAAGGGCTGCCGGAAGCAATTAATCTAACAGTTGCCGGATCGTCCCATATTCAAGAACTGGACTATGAAAAACTCCCTTTCAAATGCAAACATTTTCACAGTGATGGAAACTATTGGGGTACTAGTGTTTTTGCTAGATTGGCAAGACCAAAAGACAGGACAACATTAAAACCACTTTGGGGCCCTAGGATCTAGCCCTCCTGGACCCGAAGAGGGATCTCTCCAATAAAGCAAAGAATGATATATCTTCAAAAGCTCAAAATGAGGTGTTAGGCTAAGTATGAATCACAAAAGGGGGTTTTAAATGATGTGGTAGGTTGTTGGGTTGGTCAAAGGTCATTAACTGAGAAGGTTATGGAATAAAAGGAGCAAAGCAGCAGGATGTTTCGGCAAAAGAGGATAGGTTAAGAATGTGCCATCCATTGGGCTATGGAGTCATGAAAGGAGATTACTTGCAAAAAAACGAACCAAGGCTTTTCATAGGGCAAGTCATCTATACTAAAGGATCTTTTAGATAGATGGTGGAATGGAACATTAAGGAGGGAAGGTGAAAGAAGGAAAGCGATCCAAGTGCAGTCTAGAGATCAGGTTAGATGTCATTTAAATCCAGGCTTGCTTTGACATACTCCAAGGCAACTCTCAATGAAGATATAAAGGGCAGATTAAGATCAGGTCAGAGGTCATTTAACTCCAGGCCTGCTTCAGCATATTCCAATAGAAAAACAGAGATAATATTTAACACAGAACTAGGCCTAAGATCAAAGAAGGGCTTTTAACCTTCAATGCTTTGACACCAGCTCAAGGGATCTTAGAAAGGCCAATATATTGGAAAATGACCCTAGTGGACAGGGCTCACACTAAATCCTTGGTATCCCAATTCTTCCAGCTTCAACCCACCAAGAACATCTAAGCAGCAGACCCCAAATTCACACATCAGTAAGCATGGGCTAGACCAACATCTTTAACTGGTTAAATTACATGAATTTTCTCTCAGATACACATTAAGTAGAAAAAATCAAAGACAAGAAGAGCAATGGGCATTAGGGTACCATGCAGGGGTATATCTTGAGCCTGATTTACTAATTCTTATCAAAGAATAAATGAATAGTATGATTTAAATGTAATAAAACAAGAAACATCACCCGTAATATAGACCAGGATCCTGTGAAATTGCTTGATTAATTGATGTGCAAAACCAGTCACATACACTGATCTCAATGGAAAATACAGTCCAAAATTTCTCCTCATAGCCTATTAAATTACAATATAGTCATCTACTCTCCCCCAATAACTATTCTAACAGTCGAATGAATCCCTACAACTAACAACAACAAAAACAAAAACCTTTACAATATGTTCTTTGGGAATTCTTATAGGAGAATGAAATAGCAGGAGTAGATGTGCATTAAATTTACTCTTTAAGATAGAGTGCAGGCAGAAGATCGTTCCCACTCTACTTAATGGCTTTGCATCGCTGTATGTACTCCGTAGTATGGCCTAGGAGTCTTTTTCAGGTCGATATTGACCTTGGATGCGTTCTTTGAAATTCTTCTGGTCGTTTGGTACTCTGTGTAGCCTTCTGGAATGAGTGACAGGAATGGAAAGTCTGCAAGTCTCTCCATGCTTCCATAACTATGGTCCTAACAGTGTTTAAGAAGCTTTTGTCAGTGACATGGCTTTTAAGAGCTCGAGGAGGCATGGCCACTTCTGTTGGAAGGTGTACTTTCTGAGAAAATATGTTCTGCTGACATAAACACAGATATGGCTTGTTTCATGTGCATTAGTCTTCAAACTGCATCTTCTACCTTTGAACATGGGATTAGGTGATAAATATTCAATTAACAGGCTTAATCTCTTAATCCATCTCTGCTGATTCACTTTGCCGCTGCTGAGATTGTCTCTCTGCGCTCTGAGTCACAGGGGTTGTGACTATGGTGACAGAGTGAAATTACCACTCTGTAAACCCTGAAAAAATGCAATAAAATCATTATAAAAATCCAGGGGAGGTGGCGGAGAAATGTTGTGGAGGCCTGTGGAGTGGTGGCGAAAATAGTGGAAACGGAGGATGTAGGCAGAAAAATGGATGAAAACCATGCGGAATGGGAAGAGACAGATCCAGTGACGGTTTGGGGCAAAGAAAGGTCGTAGACCATCCGATCATATGTGGAAATGGCAATCAATGGTTGGGATTCGTGAATGGTGGTGTTAATAGCAAGCGGGCGGAAGGAATAACAATTTAGTGTTAAAACACCAAAGTTTAACTTTGGGCAAATACATAGAAAAAAAATGAAAATGAACGAAAGCGAGGCCATCGGATGGTGTGAACCGGCGGGTGGAGGGCGATTAGCTGTGGACCGTTGGATCTCAAGAGGAGATCAACGATAGAGGTTAAATGACGAAGTTAATAGAGGCTCCGATGAAGAAATATGGTGGAGGGTGCGATGCAACATGGACTGTAGATCTTGGATTGAACGGACGGTCACGATTGAATCAGAACATTGAAATCGAGGTAGACAGAGGGTGACACTTTAAGGATATCCAATTGGCGATGGTGCAATTGGGCGCCAGCCATCCGATCTGGAATAAGATCAATGACTGAGATTAAATCAGCAAGAAGGAAGACTGGTGCAATGGGCAGGGAACGATGAAATCTGGACCGTTGGATCTCGGGAGATCAACGGTTGCGATTGGATCGGATAATCGCAATCAAAGGAGATAGAAGGAGTCACTTTAAGGTTTTTCCGATTGGCGATTAGGGCGGCGACACGATTGGCGCTTGACCATTGGATTTAAAGAGGATCAATGGCGGAGATCATGATTAGGGGTAATGCAAAGAGGGGAGGTAGGCGCGGTGTGGAGTCGACGCTAGTCGTTAGATCTACACAGATCAACGGTTGAGATTGCAGCGCAGGTCTACGACCAAAACGCAATCGCAGCAGAACTTTCAAGAAACAAAGGGAAGGGCGCTCTTTGCATGTTGTGATTGCGATTAGTGCTCAGGGCATTAGTGCTTGGTTCAAGCACTGGGTCACATGGTGGGGAAGTGGTTAAGGGGCTGGCCGAAAGGGGTTTAAGCCTCAAATGCAAATGGGGTGATTTTAAGCCAAAAGAGGGTTTTTAAGGCTAAAAGAGGGATTCGGTAGAGAGAATAAGGGGTGTTTAAGACCAAATAAAGGTTATTATGAGGTTTAAATAGTTTTTAGGGTGATTTAGAGGGTTAATAAGGGATTTTGAGAGGAAATTTGTGAGGGGAAAAGGGGATGAAAATGGGGTAAAATGGAGGCGTTTTGGGCATTTTTCTTCACAAAACAATAGGGCTTTTTGATGGAAACAGTGGTGAAGATTGTTCAAAGGAAAAAAGACACATGGAGGCTTCAAGGATGATATTTTTTCAGGGGAAATGTATTCCTTGAATGCTCAAGAACATTTCAGCCACCTATTTTCTTGTCAAAAATTTCATAGGTGGCTAACAGACACTTCACAAGATATTACAAGAAAAAGGTTGAGCCGCAGAGTGAGAAATCAAAGGGTGAGAAGTGGACTTTGGTCCATAAAGTAGCCCTGTCAAAATCAAATGGGAAAGGAATCATAAAGGGGAACACCGATACATTTCATGGAAATGAAGAGAGCAGTTATATTCCCATCTCAGATGAGGCCGCAATCCCCAACAACAAGGAAAGCACTCCTATAGACCCTCCAGAAATAACCCCTGACAACATGGAATAGAACGTGGCCCCTTTCTTCAATAAATATGGTAAAGAAACAGTCCCACTTGGAGCCTCCCAAAGCATACCCTCCAACCATTCATATGAAAAAATAGTAAAGAAAAAGCTGGCAGACAACTCCTGCTCCTCAGAGGATGAGACCTTTTAGAGACCTTCTAAAAGAGCCAGAAGGAAATCACATAAAGAAGTCAGGGAAGAGGAGGTAGAAAGGCTAAAAATGCAAGGAATCCAATCCACAATGGAAATTTAGATTGGGAGAAACACCAGAGCAAGGCCTCCCAAAGGAGGATTCTCCAACCTCTCCCCCAGTAAATTATGTGTCTTGTCTCTTGGAACTGCAAAGGCTTGGAGAACCACCCAAAAATTGAAGCCGTCAAAGATCTATCGAAAGCAGACCCCCCAGACATCCTCATGCTCCAAGAGACTAAAATCGAAGGGCTTGCCCTTCTTGAAATTAGCAAGTCAAAGTGGAAGAGGAATTCAGGCAAAGCAGTAAGGTCGAGGGGATCCTCAGGTTGATTAGATAATCTATGGTCCAACAAACAATTCCAACTACTCAACACCTATGATACCTAGCATTGGATATTCACTCAGCTAAAGCATCTCACAAGTAATTTGACCTTTGCCTTATTCAATATTTATGTCCCTATACTTCATGCTGAAAAAAGAGAGTGTTGGAACTCTCTCTCTACCTTCCTAGAGCTTCACTCCCCCAATAATATCATTCTAGCCAGAGCTCTAAACATAGTCCTGTAAGCAAGAGAAAAGAGGCGAGGTAATAGAAATAGAGATTAAATTTTGTTGATGGTGGAAGAGTTAATGAAGTAGTGAGATCTCCTCGATTTTAACCCAGTGAGAGGCCTCTATACCTGGACCAACAACAAAATAGGGGATGACCACATTTCTACCCGACTGGATAGATTACTAGTCCAAGGCACTATGCCGATGGAAGAAATGTTAATCTCAACTAAAATCCTCCCCAAACTCACCTCGGATCACAAGCCCATTCAACTACTTGTGGAAGTTGAAGAAGGCCTGGGCCCAATCCCCTTCTAGTTCAACCCTCTCTTCATTGAAAGAGAATGATTCTTCAAAACCATTTGAGTAGCCTGGGCCAAACCAATCAACATGTGCCCAAGCTATGTGTGGGAGGAAAAACTAAAAGCCACAAAGCAAGCCCTGAAAGAGTGGATAAGAAAACCCATCAAAACTCCAACTAGTTAGAGAATAGAAACAATTCAGTCATTAGAAACCCTGCAACTAGAAATGGAAGACATAAACATCACTTCTGAGGTGCTAAACAAAGTGCAAGCCCAAAGCTCCTCCCACTGCTCCTTCCACATGGAGGAAGAATACTGGAGAATCAAATCCCACAGCTTGTGGCTCAATGCAGGGGATCATAACACCTCCTTCTTTCACCATCAATACAAAGCCTGCCTCTCCCATAATCACATCATTAAAATCACAACAGCAGAGGGATATATTTTTAAAGGGTATGACCAAATCAAGTCAGCAGCAGAGAGTCACTTGAGAAATTTGTATGACCTTGGGATTGATGGCAGTGAAGAAGATACAACTGACCTTTTCTCAAACATCCCCCACCTTGTCAGCTTAGAAGACAACCACGCCCTCCCAAAACCCTTTTTAGAAGAAGAAATAATCAAATTCATCTAGTCAATGGAACCAGACAAGGCCCCAGGCCCTGACGGCTTCTTGATTCATTTCTACAAAGTTTGTTGGGACATTCTCAAAACTGACTTGATGAAAATGATAAAAGGTTTTCTTAGAAAATCAAAGGTAGGGAGAGGCATAAAATCAGCCTTTCTGTCTTTAATCCCAAAAGAAGTCAATCCTGAAACCTTTGGAAGATTCAAACCCATCTCTCCTTGTAACGCTTCCTACAAAATCCTGGCCAAACTCCTAGCAAATAGAATTAAACCTCTGTTGGGGAAAGTAATCTCCAACTCCCAAGGGGGTTTTTTGAAAGGAAGGCACATCCTAGATAATGTAATTCAATTTCAGGAAGCCATTCACTCCAGCAAGCAGGGGAAAGAGAAGGGGATGCTGATCAAACTAGATATGGCTAATGCCTTTGATAAGGCCAACCTCCCCTTCCTCCACAAAGTCCTCCTATCCTTCGGATTCTCCCCTCAATTTGTCAACCTCATAAAAGCCTACATTGAAAATCCTTGATTGCACTGCTTGTCAATGGGAGTCCTGCATCTTATTTTCAAGATCAGAGAGGTAGAGGAAAGGCTTCCCCCTCTCCCCATTCTTGTACATTCTGATGGCGAACACTCTCAACAGGAAGCTAGCAGTGGAGATAAAATTTGGGGTTCTACCCGACATAAGACTTTCGAATGGCCTGAATCCTATAAACCATGACCTCTTTTCAGATGATTCTAATCTACTTGGAGGTCCCACAATAAGAATTGCAAAATCCTTCAACTCTATCCTTAAAAGCTACTACAGATCCTCTGGAGCTCTAATTAAGGACATAAAAATCTTAGTGTATGGATGGAATGTTGATCATCACAAACTCAATCGCATTTCCCAGCACCTTGGTTTCGATGGTTTTTCTCAGTGGGAAAAAATTAAGTATCTCGGTCTACCTCTTCCAACTAGTGTCAACAAAATATCTCCGTGGGCAGGAATTTTCAACAAAATTAAATCTAAAATTTCCTCCTAGGGAGGACACTAGCTCACCAAGGGAGGGAAATTGATTCTCATCAAAAATGCATTGTCCACACTCCCCATATATCAAGAATCCTTCCTTCTAGCTCCAAAAAGCATCATGGAACATATCTACAAGCTCTTGCACAAATTCCTTTGGCAGGGAGGAAAAGGAAATCATCGCAAATTTCATCTGGAAAATTGGGAGCTCGTGAAGTGACCTATTTATGACAAAGGTCTACAGCTCCGCAATCCCTCCCTCGCCAACCATGCTCTGGGCTGCAAAATCCTTGGAAAATGTATGCCGAACAAAATCATCGATTCAACGAAACTATTACAGTCAAGTATGCACTTGGAGCACCAATAAGATTTCTATTGGCAGAAAACAAAGTGCCAGGCACACAGGTATGGAACCTCTACCGCAAAAGAATAAATTTCTTCAAAGAAAAATTATATCGTATTCCAGGAAATGGAAATAAAATAAAACTATAGGACAATCAGATTATGGGCCATGCCTCTATTAACACCCATGATGATATCAGTGGTCTGCATGGATGGTTGATCAACGCTGGCATCCACATTTTAGGAGACATCTCCGCCTGGGACAAAAATGGTAATTGGCAAGCATGGGAACTTCCCATAGTGCTGGAGAAACTGCATTGCCAGCAGTCAAATCTAAAAAAATTGCTAGTTGACAATGCGCCTATGCATAAGGATTCTCCCGACAGATGGGGCTGGGGAAAATCCAGTGTATACACAACAGCTTCAAGATACATTGCTCTACAACCACGAAGAGACATAAATCACTCTCCCAAGCTATGGAAGTAGGTAAGGGATCCATTCAAACTCTCCAAAGTGAACTACTCATTTTGGAATGTTATGCATAACAAGGTGATGACAAGTGAGAACCTTGCAAAACGGAACATCATTGGTCCACATAGATGTGTGCTATGCAAAAATGTGAGTGAAACTTCGACACATCTATTCATTGACTGCCCATTTGCAAAAGAAGTTTGGGACATCACTCTCCATGGTCTACAGGCACCTATTCCACATGACATATCAGTGGTAGAGCTCTTTTCCACTTGGTTCCAGTGCTATCTCCACAACATCCCCAGTAAATCACTTTGGTACCAAGTCTGGCTCTCCATTCCCAAATATGTTTGTTGGAAAATATGGCTAGCCTGAAACAAGAAAATCTTCAATGATACTCCCCGTCCTCCAGCAAAGGTAGAAATAAAAGCTAAATCTATACTCCTCGAATCAATGCTACAGCAGTCTCACAAAGAAGAAAATTCACTCCTCCCCAAAGAAAAGAACTGGATGGAAGCCCTTGCCCCTCAAGGCAGGAAAAAACCTTTGGTCTCTCCCTTCACCAACCCAAGATGGCGATTAAGAGAACCAGCTGAAATTTTCAGGAATGGTGGAGGAAGCAAAGAAAAATAACAATCTTTTTCGATGGTGCATCCAAGGGAAACCTTGGGGTAGTAGGTGCAGATGGTGTTATCTACTCTCTAGATGGATCAAGAAAATACAATTTCTATTAGGGACTTGGGAAATGTACAAATAACCAGGCAGAAATCCTAGGCCTTTTAAAATCCTTCCACATTGCTCGAGATAGGGGCATCAAACTTTTCCAAGACTTTGGAGATTCAAAGATCCTTATAAAAAAGCTCAACTCAGAGGACCATTTTAACAATGTTGTCCTCAACAAGTCATTGTGAAGATTAAAGATCATGTTTCTCGACTTCACCTCCTACCAATTCTTCCATATCCTCAGAAGCTCGAAGAACGAAGTGGATTCCATGGAAAACAAAGGATGCCTTCTTTCGATAGGAGAACTCAGTATAAAAGAGGAAATCCCTCTCCAAACATGCATTCCTTGACCCATTAATTAAATTGTAATAGGAAGAGAACTAGTTGCCATGTAATGCTATATAATGCTGGTTGATTCGGCCTTGGCCCAACCAAATTCTTCCAATAAATAAAACATACCTGTTCCAGTTAAAAATAATAATAATCTTAAAGGCATTGGCAAGTGGTCTCTCAAAACCTCTCCTAGAACTATCATTGGCTTAAACAAGCAGAGATCTTGGTTCCAAGCTCCAGAAAAATATGGTGTTTAAATCACCAACACGGGCATTGGGCTCACTCTTGAGGCTAACAGGAAATTCTTTGCAAAAAATGCATATTCACTTGGTCAAATATTTGGTATGGGGACAATGATGATTTTCCCTTTGTGTAGGAACCTTGATAGGAATTGTATAATTAATAACTTATAAGAAATTTAAAAATGACAATGTGAACATTATTTAATTCATTGACCCAAGGGACACATTGAAAGTGAACTTAAACTTACTAGAACTTGGTTGGAATTGTGGCTAAATGACAAGCTCATATATATGTATGAACCCATGATATGTATGGTTGGACTAGACAAAGGTCATCAATTTTTCATACAGCAAATCAAACATGGATCATAAATCATTGAGTAGACAAAAGATAAAACTAGTGGACATTCTCTGGAGGGATTGTTGGGCCTTTGAACTTAGGGTTACAAGTTGGTTCATTCCCTTGCATGTTTTTCCACGCAAGCATACATTAATCAGAACATGTTCTAACTTTTATTGATGGATGTTATGTGGACTGTGGGAAAAAGAAAGATTTAAAGCATATTATTTGAGGTTGTGGCTTTGCCAAACCTATTGGGAAGGTCATCTACTATGATTTCTTTGTTTGGTTATCTTTCCTTCTACACTAGAGGGTAGATTTTCTTTGTGATTATGCTTTTGTGTATATTTTTATCAACCTTTTTGGTCATTTCTTAGATTATCAACTCTCCTCCAATGTTTGGGACTAAGTTGTGTGGTTTTCATTCAAATTCAATGAATTTGAAAAAAAATATTGCTGGTACAAAAGAATATGATAAAATCCCTCTTATGTTTAGAAAAGAGAATTAAGCATATTTTGTCAAAACTTCCTAAAAACATGTTAGAATTTAATATGTTGTTCAAAAAACATATTGACGTGTATCTGTGTGTGTGTGTGTTTATTTTCTAAGATCTTAACAAAAAATAAATGAACCTGATATGCTCATCTCCCTTCCTTATTCTCTTGATTTATACAAAATTTATGGGAATTAAGAGTGGGAAACATCATCCTCTCTTGCTTGTACTAGCAAGAGTCTCCTCTAATAATGTGCAATCCCAAACCGCTGCATCTACCCACAAGAAGACATCGCATGTAACCAGGGTTTATTCTATCATCACCAAGGCTTCTATAAATGCACTTGAACAGTAAACACAAGGTGAACCCACTCCTAATGTCCTTTCGAAACCTATGTCAATAGGGAAAAGAAATACCAACACTTATTTTAAAGACTTTATGCTTAAATTTTACATGAGCAACTTTTCTTCTAGTGTTGCACAATGGACCGCATCCTCACCCACTTCCACAATCACCAATGTGGAAAATGCAACTTTAGTCCCTAATGTGGCTCTAGAGGTCGAATGGCTTATGCAAAAGATTGAAAATTTCAAGGCCCATGATGTGATCTGCAAATTTAATGCATTGTGGCATTTTTTGGCATAGCTATAGGCCTGGATTGAATCGTCACGTAGTCCCTTTCTCTTTAAATCTAAGGCCGTTCATCTAGATGCAAAAGGTTTCTTCATCCTTGATTGAGTCCAATGCCTACGAGCATTGGCCAAAAGTGGTTATGTGTGGCCCATGGTTTGTTGAAATTGCAAGCTTCTCCACGTAGACATGAAGCCCCAATTTCAATCCAATCATTAAATCATTAACAATGATTCAAATTTAAGTTCAATGGTCAAATTTGCATTTGGAATTATAAAAACACAAGCCCTTGAGATCCATTAGTTATGTTTTGGATGAATATTTCTATCTTAGCGACACCATTGGAGCTAAACCTCCTACTAACTTTGCCCACTTATGTATTGGGGAAAAGGGTTGCCAAATCAAATAGTTTTGAGATATGGTGACCACTGCTACTCCCAGGCTCTAGACTATCAGCACATCACATTCCACGCAAGATGAAGTTCAAACAAATGCATATGCATAACTACAACATGATTAACTTAGAAAACCTACGAACACAATAATATCTTTGTTCTTTGACAAAGAATCATGGCAGTTTCAATTGAAAGAGTTGCCTTGTGGGGGTTTAACAGAGTTTAATTTTGCCTTTACTGTAGGGAAGCATGCAGGTTTCCCGCCTCTATTAGAGTGCCCATTTCCAATTTTTCATTACCCAACACCCTAAAACCTCATGTACCAAAAACAAAAAAAACTCTGTAACAACTTGAAGTGTCGATCAAACTGTATGTTGACCATTATAAAAGTTTCAAAGAGAACTAACGGTGACCCAAAAGATAGGCATCATGACGAAGAGGGTTTTATATGATATTCAATCAAGTGAAATTTTGAAGAATAGATCAAGAGTTTGAATCCCCTCTAATGATTTGAGAGAGCATTCAAATTTGAAACTACATTACCGTACCTGCCCCGCTGAAAATTCCATTTTTGCTCTTTTGATGTTGTAGTTAAATCTCTCCAACAAGTCTTCCAAATTTTCATCTTCTTTTTGTAGCATCTTAAACACTTCCTCCTTATGGTTGACTGGCATACAGTAATTCAAATACCTCTCTAGAAATGCTTGTTTCATGTCTTCCCATGTCCTAATAGAGCTGTTGATCAAACTCATAAACCACTTCAATGCTGCTCCTTTCAATGTTGAAGGAAATAGTTTAATTTTTTGAGCATCTTGTAAGTAGTCATAGGTTCTACATAAGACTTAAAATTCAAATAGGAAGGTTTCAGGACCTTCAATTTTAAGTCCATAAAAGTTTGGAAGGATAGAAGGCGAAATGTTTTTCATAGTTGCATTGGTTTCTTCATCTACTATAGGAAACCCAAAAGAGCTTCCCATTTCTCTTCTACCTCTTCCTCTGCCTCCTTCACCTTCTGCACCTCTACCTCCTTCTCCTCTACCTCTATCTCTACCCCCTCCAAATAGTGTGTTTTCTCCATTAAAAACTCTTCCTCCCCCCTCTTCTGCCATAGTTGATTCTTCTGTGGAAGTGGAAAAGTTTGTGTCTCTAGTAGGGATCCTTGAAACTTCTTCTAAGATAGGTTCAGTGGATGAAGTGGAAGGTCTTTATAATGGAATATCTGATCTTAAGTCCTCTGGAAGTCTAGGATTAGTAAAGGATGGAATGTGGGTTTGAGTTGGAGGTGTGCTGGCTCTTGGTCTTGGTGAAACAAGTGGTGTTCTAGGAATCAATCTTCTACTTCTTATGAATCTACCACTTGAGTCTCTTTCTCTACGCATATCATTGTTTTTGGGAGGTAAGAAACAAGGCTACCTAGTTACACTTCCCCGGAAATGGCGCCAAAATGTCTGCTCAACTTAGTGTTCCTAAATTGATGTCATAAATTGTCAACCAGGGCTAGTAAACTGCTGAAGTGAGGTGCACTATATGTGCCTAGGTATCTGTTTCTCACTACGTTGTGTTTAGTGATTTTTCAAATGTTTTTGGTTTTGTGTTTTTATTCTAAGAGGAAAATAACTAAATGTTGGTAAAGAGAAGTTGTTGGTCACACTAAAATAGAGCAAAACCTATTCTAATCTATGTATGGCATTTGAGAACAAAAAATGCAACATTTTAACAATAACTCATAACATGAACTCAATCCAATTCATTCATTAGAAATATGTTGGAATAGCTTGAGAAAAGGATAATTTGAATGCAATGAGGTTCTTACAAGTAAACACCAGCTTACAATATCACAAAAATCTCATCCATGGTTAGGAATTTGTTGGAACACAATTGGAAAAGATTGTTTGTAGCATAGTAAGAAATTCTACTCTAAATTAACTTATGACATTGAGATTAATCCATTATGCAACTTAAATTTTCACTACTATGCCTCATTCGCAAGTTAGAAATATTTTGGAATAGTTTTGGGAAAAAGGCTATTTGTAAAGAGATTGCAGAACAGTCAAGGCCTTAAATTGATATCACTAATTCCTGTCCATATGATGATGTATTAATAGAAATTCAGAACAAGAGTAGTTTGTAAATAATGAAGGTCATGAAGTCTAATTTTGGCAGCTAATAAAACTTAAAATACAATGGATAACACTGAACTAGAATGCAATCGATCAAACTTGAAAAACAGTGACCACAACTAAACTAGAATGCCATTAACCTAACTTGAAATACAGTGAACTGGAACTGAACTAGAGTGCCACTAATATAACTTGAAATACACTGAACTAAAGCTCCATTAGTCTCCAGAGTATTACAACTAAACTACAATGCAACTAATCTCTAAAATACTACAATACTACAGCCCTATATCGTTCAGTATTAGTGATATTTTGGAACAATTTGTAAGAACAAGACTGGTTGTAATATTCAATGTGAGTGAGCATAAACACATAAAATTAAAAAGAAAACGCAACTAAGCTCTAAAACACCACAGCTCTGCCTCATTTAGTGTTAGTGATATTTTGGAATAGTTTGTAAGAATAAGACCAGCTATAACAATTGATGTAAATGAGCATAAAACGTAAAGTTCAGAAAACTATTTAAATTGAGAATGAAACAAGGCTAAAGTTACTTATCTAAACCAAATGCACAAAGCTTCTCAGGCAATAGGGTCCCTCTACCACAGGATTAGGACACAAATCTACTCAAGATTGCCTCAGATCATGCAATAAAGTCGAACTTCTTTCATTAAAGGGAAGATCAAAAACAGAGTATTACGGTCTTCTGAGATCTAGCAACAAAACAAAATCTAGCTAACTGTCTCTTGGTCTCCCGAGTCATACTTATAATAAAATTACATAACTGCCCTTGAGAAAATATAGGGATAAGTGTCTTTTGCAATTGAAATCAAATTAGAACTCTGGTGGAAGCCTCGTACTGTGCTTAAGCACATCTGTACAGTCCTTGTCCTAGCAGAAATCTTCTTCTTAGTTTGATCCCTTCCACGTGCATAACCACCTGTAGATTCTAACTCAGACTTCGTGGAGAGCAAGAAATTATGGGGGAGTGTTGTGGAATTCAACCATATGCGTTTTTCTTTGAGGTGACACCTGGAACCTATGAGAACATGAAGATAGCTGCAGAATACGCGACTAGCTACAGAATGACTGCATTCTATAGCTGAGTCTAGTCAAAAATTACTACAGCAACAAAATCACAAAAAATATAGCAAGTCAGTCATTGTATACATTCCTAAAGTGACTTTAATCAATCCTATTGATCACTTAAGCCTGTAATTGATAAGGGACAAAGGAAATGAAGTGAAATGTAGTGAAAGAGAAGGACATCTTTGGGGCTCAACATACCCCCACTGCAAGGCTTTTGCATGTCCTCATGCAATTAATTCATGTACTCTGAGACCTCTGCTAGGACATCTAACCTCCTTCTTCTGCTTTGTCTGATGTTTAATGGCCTCCTAGGCTTTCTTATGATCAACTTGAATCTCAAATTTATGAGTGCCCTACTCAACTTTTTGTTTTTCTTCTTCAATTTCTCATTAGTCTTGTACAAATTATCCATTTGTAGAGAGATAGTTGCATTCGTATCTATTTTCATCTTAACCTACTCCTTTAAAATATCATTTTCATTCTTTATGTGCCTATTGAGTACTTCTAACTCATATTTGTCTCTTCTTAGTACACCAATTGCAGATTCTGGTGGGCTAGGAGTACTTTCTCTACTTTCTGAGGCTCTCTTCTCTAATGCTTCAACATAATTGTAGATTTGTTGTTGTTCTGGGTCTAACTCTGGAGCTTCTTCATCAAGGTCCTCTTCATACTGATACTTAGGTGATCTAGCAGTTGGTGTTTCTTCATCCTCAATGTTTATGATTCCTGTTTGTCTAACCTCTGTTTTTTTCAATATACCTTTAAGTCTGTGGCTCCATCTTGGTTGAGATGGTCCTTCACCTCTCTCCTTGGCATCCCTTCTTATCATCTTCTCCTTTTTAAGCTGTTTCTTAATTTCAGCCAATTTTTCAGAAATCATCTCCTTACTTTCCTCTTATATAGACTTACCAGTTTCAATCTCAACAGCTTTGGAAATTTCCCTTCTCCTGCTTCTTCTTGTAGTTTTGCCTTCAAATGGAGATTCCTTGGGTTCTTCAAAGTGATTCCTCACTAGGAACTCATCCCAATTGTCTCCCATTTTTCTCAAATGATGTTCAATTAGGATTTTGACTAAACCATGGTGATACAAGGTGGTTTCTAGAAATTGAACCTTCTTTTGACATTAGAGGCCATTCTCTTTAAGCTATGAAGTAAGAAGAAGGGTAAATTGATTTCTTCATCTAAGAAATGCATCATTAACTGAATATGATAAACATAGAGGGTACCAAATCTTCCTTCACAAGTTATAAAATTTTGCAAAATGAGCAACATATTCCTCCATTTATTCTTCAGTGCTGAGCTAGGAATGCCTTTCTTAAAAATGGAAACATCCATACCTGGTGTTTTGAGCATTTGCCTCCATGCCTCATTATGAAATTCCCTATTTTTGA
Source organism: Pinus albicaulis (assembly GCA_034641835.2). Classification (NCBI taxonomy): domain Eukaryota; kingdom Viridiplantae; phylum Streptophyta; class Pinopsida; order Pinales; family Pinaceae; genus Pinus; species Pinus albicaulis. The sequence continues at coordinate 331,285,921 of CM076578.1, read as the reverse complement.
ACCACCGTTCTCCTCGCCTGGGTAATTCCGCTGCTTCTGTAATGAAAGCTTCTGTAATAGTGAATTTAACATCTCCTAATTCAAATTCTGCTCCATTGAAGGACCGTGCAAATGTGTTAGTTACCTCTTTATGGAAACCATTGAATTTTTCCAAGAATTGTAACCACCCTGCCTGCTGAAGAATTTCTCTTAGCTGTGGGTAACCCTCTAAGTATTTTGTTCTGACTGGTTCAGATCTTACTATGAGGCCCATAGATTTTTTCTCAACCTTCAGTTTTTTTGTGCTCTTCTATTCACAGTGAAAATGACTGTGGAGAGTTGTTTTTACCCTAGAGGTTCCTTCTCTGTTTATGTAGTAGGAATTAGGTACGGAAGGATGACAGGAAGTGGTTGTAGAATGAGTGAAATATGGTGCGGGTGATTCACGCTGGTGACGTGACCGAATAGGTCACTTCAGTACTTAACCGTTAAGTTTTAAATGATGATTAGATATGGCAAGATGGAAGGGATTTTTTCCAAAGTTTTTTTATGATAGGTTTAATAGGCATGATCAACATGACTAACCAAAATAACTTTTGAATCATACATGACTTAACTATACTAAAATTTTCATAATCTGTCATTATAATAATTTCATAACTTTACCTTTGCCTTTCCTTTAATTTTTGTGGCTTAAACATGCTCTGTCCTCCTTTGAAAATCATTGATTATTCAGTCTTCATAATCCCTTTGATTTTGCTTGTTGTTAGTGCAGGATCAATTTGCTGCTGATCAAGTGATTACTGAATAGTTGCCTTTAGGATCTCTGGTTGCAGAATCTCTAGCTACATAATAGACCTATAGAAGTTTTGAAATATGAAATTAAATGGTTCGAAGCATGAATGGAATGTTATATGGGATGAGTTAAAATGGATCATAAAATATGGTGTAATGGAACATGAATGAAGTGAAATGTAATGGATCATAAATGTAAAGTGGAATGAAATATAAAAAGTGGCCTGCAACTTATGATTTGTATTATTTAGTTGCAGAAAGAGATCAATCTTAAAACTCTGAGATGGAAATGGGGTGGACCATGGAATGAAATGAATGAAGTATGGATGGATGGAGTGAAATGGAGTATGGATGAATGGAGTGAAATGGATCATAAGTGGAATATGATATGTAAAATAGGTCTGCACTTATGATTTTATAATAGCTGCTTGCAGAAAAAGAACAAAATGGAAAAGCTAAAGTGTCAGAAGGATTCTGATTTTCACTCTATCCTTTCTGTATAAACATGCTAATCAGTGATTAGTTTTCATGTTTATACCTTTTTTTTTCATGCATTTGTATTCAGAAAATTCAATTAAGTTGATGAAGAAGAAAAATTATTCTTCATTAACTTCACATCACGGTTTTCCTGGAATCTCTTGACAAATTCTTCTCTTGAAAGTGGCTTATGATAGAGTTTCAATCTATGACCATTTACAAGAAAAGTGACCTTTTCTTCATCTATTGTCCTGATTTTTATTGCTCCATTATCAAAAAATTTCATAACTTCATATGGCCCAAGAAAATGTGTTTGAAATTTACCTTGAAAATCCTTGAACTTTGAATCAAACAAGAGGGCCCAATCACCTTCTTTGAACTTATTTTCCTTGATGTACTTATCATGCCATTTAGTCCTTTGTTGCTGGACTATATTTGTTGTCTGGATTGCATCCTGTATGATCTCATCCAATTCATTAATCTACACCAATCTGTACTTTTGTGCCTCTGTTAGATCAAGTCCTAGCTGGACTGCCATTTTAAAATTTTGAATCTGGAACTCTATGGGGAACAAAACTTGTTTTCCATAAACAATTTTATAGGGAGTATGTCATGTTGTGCTTCTCCATGTAGTTCTATAGGCCCAGAAGGCTTCAGGAAGCCTGTCTGCCCAATCTCTTCTATGTAAATGAACAATCTTGGTTAGGATCCCTTCAATGACCTTATTAGTAGATTCCACTTGGCCATTTTCTTGTGGATGATAGGGAGTAGATTTTCTGTGTTTGATTTTGTACCTCTCCATCATTTGTTCCACTAGCCTTGATGTGAATTGAGCTCCTTGATTTGTAACAATTTCCCTTGGGACACCAAAACGAGTAAAAATATCCTCAAAAAGAAAATTAACTACAGATGCTTCAGTAGCAAAAAGTAATGGCTTGGCCTCTACCCATTTGGTAACATAATCAGTGAAAACTAATATATATTTCTTTTGTCTTGATGGAGGACTAATAGGTCCTACAAAATCTAAAGCCCATTTCTCAAAAGGTTCAATATGTACCTGAGGCTGCAATGGCATCTCACTTGAAGGAGAAGGTTTCCCTACCCTTTGGCAGCTATCACACCTTTTGACATACTCTTTAGCATCTTTAAAAAGGGATGGCCAATAGTATCCTAAATGAAGGACCTTATAAGCTGTCCTTTTATCAGCAAAGTGTCCGCCACAAGGTTCATCATGACATGCCTTGAGGATCTCAGGCATCTCATCTTCCCAAACACATCTCCTAATTATAAAATCTGGACCTGTTTTGTATAACTCATTAGCAATCCATGAATATTTTTCACTATCATAAATGATCTTTCTTTTGTCTCTTGCATTCATTATTGAAGGAAATTTCCCTGAAACTAAATAATTAGCAATGTCAGCAAACCAAGGAGTTTGAGTAGAAATTGCAAAATGATATTCATCAGGGAATTGATCTTCAACTGGAGTATTGTTTTTGATGTTTTGGAGTCTAGATAGGAAATCAGCTACTGTGTTTTGTTTTCCAGGCCTATCTAGAATGGTAATGTTGAATTCCTGTAAAAGCAATAACCATCTTATAACTCTGCCATTAGTAATTGATTTGTTCATTAGATATCTAATTGCAGAGTGATCTGTGTGAACAAAAGTTTCATAGCCTGTTATATAGTGTCTGAATTTGTTTATGGCATGAACAACAACTAAAAACTCTTTTTCAGTTACAGTATAGTTTAACTCTAAAGGAGTCAAATTTTTACTGGTATAGTAGATGGCATAAGGAATCAGGTATTTTTGTCCCAATACTGCTCCTAGAGCTGTATCCGAGGCATCTGTTGAAATATGAAAAGGTAACTTCTAGTTAGGTCCCCTTAAAATAGGTGCTTCAGAGATTTTTGTTTTCAGGGTCTCAAAGGCTAACTGGCAATCAGGATTCCACTTGAATTCACAGTCCTTGGTAAGTAATTTGAAAAGTGGAGATGCTATCTTGGTGAATTTTTCTATAAACCTTCGATAATAACCTGTAAATCCGAGAAAACTCCTAACATATTTTTGAAAACTTGGAATAGATAAGTTAGAGATGACTTCAACTTTTGACTCATCAACTCTAATCCCATCCCCTGAAATGTGATGTCCTAAAACAATTCCTTCAGTAAACATCATAAAACACTTCTCATGACTTAGTGAAAGATTTTCTTCTTTACATCTCTTTAAAAAAAATTCCAAGTTTTCTAAGGCTTCTTCAAATGTGTTTCCATAGACTGTGAAATCATCCATATATACCTCTACACAATCATGTATTAGATCTGAAAAAATTCCTAGTACTGCCCTTTGAAATGTTGCAGGTGCATTGCATAGTCCAAATGGAAATACTCGGTAAGCATAGGTACCCCAAGGACAGGTAAATGTGGTTTTGTCTTGATCTTCAAGTGCTACTTGAATTTGATTATAACCACTAAACCCATCTAAAAATGAGAAGTACCTTTTTCCAGCTAATGTATCTAACACCTGATCTATGAAAGGTAGGGAAAATGATCTTTAAGAGTAGCTTTGTTTAATTCTCGGTAGTCAATACATACCCTCCATTTACCATTTTTCTTTGGCACAATTACCAAAGGAGAAACCCACTGACTATCTGAAATGGGATAGATAAAGTTGACATTTAAAAATTTCTGCAATTCTTCTTTAACAATCTCCCTAAGATTTGGATTCATCCGTCTCTGAGGTTGTCTAATTGGTTTACAATTTTCCTCTATGTAGATGTGATGAGTGCAAGTCTTAGGGCTTATCCCTTTCATATCAGTGTACTCCCATGCATATGCAGAAGAATGTCTCTGTAATATCTTGACTAGCTCTTCTTGTTGAGATTTCTCTAGGTTCTTGTTTATGTTTAAGGTTTTTCCTGGAAATATCTCAATTGTAGAGCTACCAAATTTATCCATAGAATAAAGAGACATCTGTCTTGATGATAAAAACTAAATGTTGGATTCTTCTTGAAATTGTTCATGTTTATATTCTGAAGAGGATTCAAAGTTTTCTAAGGTATTCAGAATCTGGCTATCTTCACTAATTTCTGAAATTGTGAAGAGAGGTTGTAAGTATTTTTCATCCTCAATCCATTGAGTATCATCTAATTCTGTAATTGTCTTTGCTGGAGGATACAAGGTAAATTTCTTGGTTGAACTACCATCAGAAATGTACATATCACCGGATCTACAACTACTGAAAGCATCAGCTGTAGCTAACCAAGGTCTTCCTAATATAATAGGATGTCCTCCTAGATTATTCTTAGGAGTTAGGATCATAAAATCCACAGGATACTCCCAAGAATCTAGGGATACAGGAATGTCTTCTATTACCCCATCAGGTTTGATCACAGATCTGTCTGCTAATTGAAATAATGTGGGTGTAAAAAGAAAATTAGGAAGTTTTAGTTTATCCATGATTTGTCTACTCATGATATTGATTGCTGCTCCTAAATCAATAAGTGTGTTTTGGATCTCAGTTCCATTGATGTGAATTTTAACAACTGGATTTCCTGGGTCTAGATACTTTGGAATGGCAATCTTACCCATCATGATATCTGCTATTTTTCCTGCCAGTTGAATTTTCTTTGTCTCTCTTATTATTTTTCCTGTTTTCTTCATGCTCAACTCCTTTATTGTCTTTGCTAAGATTGGAATTTCCTTGATAGCTTGCAATAATGGGATCTTAATACAAACATTTCTCGGCTCATCTAGGAAATCATAATTAGGCACCATAATTTGTTTTTCTACACCTCTATCAATTTGTAATCTTTCTGGAAAGGGAGGTGTAGAAGTGGATGTTGATGGCTGCTCTAATATAGGAGTTGAAATTATTGGTTCCTTTTGTTTTTATTTTTCAATATTTGGGTCTTGAAAATATGTGTCTTCTTCAAGACTTTTATTTACCCATAGAGAATCTTCCTCAGAGTTGTTTTTTTCTTGTATGATTACAGAAGGTTTCTTCTTTTCAAGTATTCTTCCAGACCTAAGTTGAACATCACTAAGGTCTAAAGGAGTAATCAAATAAGTTGGAAACTGTTGGCCTTCTATCATGTATGTGTTCTGAGGATTTTTATTGTTGGGGTTTGGTATGGGTTGGGCAGGTAACTGATTTGTTTTCTGAGGAAATGGTAATGGAAGTGGTGAATTTTGATGTTGTGGATTTTGAGGATTCTATTGAGGATTTTGTTGAAGATTTTGTTGAGGAGGGAAATGTGGATATGGTGGATAAGATGGTGGATATTGATAGTACTGAGAGTATCTTCCATAGGGATTTTGTGCTCCTTGTGCCCAAGTTTGTCATTGATTTTGAATTGGGGCCAAGGTTGCTGCCAAGAATTCCAATTTGGTGGGAGTTGATTATACATCTAATCATGGAATCCTTGTGTTTGAGGTCCTTTCGAAGGCCTTCTAGAGACAAAATTAAGAGATTATGTGGAATTTGTAGGAGTTTCTTCTTGAAACACAACTTTAAAACCAGGAAGTGAAGGACAGATCTTGGTCTCATGTTTCTCTGAACAAATCACACAAGTCTCTACAACTTTTGCATCCAAAGGGCGCTCTCTCAAGGCATGCTTTTTCCTACATTTGGGACAAAAGATTGCTAAGGCATCAGATTCAGATTTTTTCTTGTTTTGTAACTTAAGGGTGTCTATTTGTTCACTAAGACTCCCTAAAATGTAAGATTTGAAGTCATCAAGCATATGTCCTATTTCTTCGCTACTTACTGTCCTAGAAGCAGACTTACTTGCCATTGCAAGAGCAGGGTCTCTTGGTCCTTTTACAGTTTTAGATTTTCCTCTTGAAAGGTTGATACATAATTCAACTATTTCAGGTAATGTAAGCTGAGATATATCCCCTTTTCCCATCATGTTAAGGATATCTAACCATTCATCCCCAATTCTCTTCAAAAAGAGAGCTTTCAAGGTGTCTTGGTCTAAGATTTCCATTTTTTCTCTTTTGATGTTGTAGTTAAATCTCTCCAACAAGTCTTCCAAATTTTCATCTTCTTTTTGTAGCATCTTAAACACTTCCTCCTTACGGTTGACTGGCATACAGTAATCCAAATAACTCTCTAGAAATTCTTGTTTCATGTCTTCCCATGTCCTAATAGAGCTGTTGATCAAACTCATAAACCACTTTAATGCTGCTCCTTTCAATGTTGAAGGAAATAGTTTAATTTTCTGAGCATCTTGTAAGTATTCATAGGTTCTACATAGGACTTCAAATTCAAATAGGAAGGTTTCAGGATCTTCAGTTTTAAGTCCATAAAATTTTGGAAGGACAGAGGGTGAAATTTTTTTCATAGTTGCATTGGTTTCTTCATCTACTATAGAAAACCTAAAAGAGCTTCCCATTTCTCTTCTACCTCTTCCTCTGCCTCCTTCACCTTCTGCACCTCTACCTCCTTCTTCTCTACCTCTATCTCTACCCCCTCCAAATAGTGTGTTTTCTCCATTAAAAACTCCTCCTCCCTCTTCTTCTGCCATAGTTTATTCTTCTGTGGAAGTGGAAAAGTTTGTGTCTCTAATAGGGATCCTTGAATATTCTTCTAAGACAGGTGCAGTGGATGAAATGGAAGGTCTTTCTAATGGAATATTTGATCTTAAGTCCTCTAGAAGTCTAGGATTAGTAAAGGATGGAATGTGGGTTTGAGTTGGAGGTGTGCCGGCTCTTGGTCTTGGTGAAACAAGTGGTGTTCTAGGAATCAAGCTTCTGCTTCTTATGAATCTACCCCTTGAGTATCTTTCTCTACGCATATCATTGTTTTTGGGAGGTGAAAAACAAGGCTACCTAGTTACACTTTCCCGTCAACGGCACAAAAATTTCTGCTCAACTTAGTGTTCCTAAATTGATGTCATAAATTGTCAACGAGGGCTAGTAAACTGCTGAAGTGAGGTGCACTATATGTGCCTAGGTATCTGTTTCTCACTACGTTGTGTTTAGTGATTTTTCTAATGTTTTTGGTTTTTTGTTTTTATTCTGAGAGGAAAATAACTGAATGTTGGTAAAGAGAAGTTGTTGGTCACACTAAAACAGAGAAAAACCTATTCTAATCTATGTATGGCATTTGAGAACAGAAAATGCAAAATTTTAACAATAACTCATAACATGAACTCAATCCAATTCATTCATTAGAATATGTTGGAATAGATTGAGAAAAGGATAAGTTGAATGCAATGAGGTTATTCTAAGTAAACAACAGCTTACAATATTACAAAAATCTCATCCATGGTTAGGAATTTGTTGGAACACAATTGGAAAAGATTATTTGTAGCATAGTAAGAAATTCTACTCTAAATTAACTTATGACACTGAGATTAATCCATTCTGCAACTTAAATTTTCACTACTATGCCTCATTCGAAAGTTAGAAATCTTTTGGAATAGTTTTGGGAAAAAGGCTATTTGTAAAGAGATTGCAGAACAGTCAAGGCCTTAAACTGATATCACTAATTCCTATCCATATGATGATGTACTAATAGAAATTCAGAACAAGAGTAGTTTGTAAATAATGAAAGCCGTGAAGTCTAATTTTGACAGCTAATAAAACTTAAAATACAATGGATAACACTGAACTAGAATGAAATCGATCAAACTTGAAATACAGTGACCACAACTGAACTAGAATGCCATTAACCTAACTTGAAATACATTGAACTAGAACTGAACTAGAGTGCCACTAATCTAACTTCAAATACACTGAACTAAAGTGCCATTAATCTCTGGAGTATTACAACTAAACTACAATGCAACTAATCTCCAAAATACTACAATACTACAGCCCTATCTCGTTCAGTATTAGTGATATTTTGGAACATATTGTAAGAACAAGACTAGTTGTAGTATTCAATGTGAGTGAGCATAAAAACATAAAATTCAAAATAAAATGCAACTAAGCTCTAAAACACCACAACTATGCCTCATTCAGTGTTAGTGATATTTTGGAATAGTTTGTAAGAACAAGACCAGCTGTAACAATTGATGTAAATGAGCATAAAACGTAAAGTTCAGAAAACTATTTAAATTGAGAATGAAACAAGGCTAAAGTTACTTATCTAAACCAAATGCACAAAGCTTCTCGGGCAGTAGGGGCCCTCTACCACCGGATTAGCACGAAAATCTACTCAATATTTCCTTAGATCATGCAATAAAGTCGAACTTATTTCATTAAAGGGAAGATGCTTCAAAAATAGAGTATTATGGTCTTCTGAGATCTAGCAACAAAACAAAATCTAGCTAATTGTCTCTCGGTCTCCCGAGTTATACTTATAATAAAATTACATAACTGCCCTTGAGAAAATATAGGGATAAGTGTCTTTTGCAATTAAAATCAAATTAGAACTCTGGTGGAAGCCTCGTACTGTGCTTAAGGACATCTGTACAGTCCTTGTCCTAGTAGGAACTTCTTAGTTTGATGTCTTCCACGTGCATAACCACCTGTAGATTCTAACTCAGACTTCGTGGAGAGCAAGAAATGATGGGGGAGTGTTGTGGAATTAAATCATATGCGTTTTTATTTGAGGTGACACCTGGAACATGTGAGAAAATAAAGATAGCTGTGGAATAGGCGACTAGCTACAGAATGACTGCATTCTGTAGCTGAGTCTAGTCAAAAATTACTACAAAAACAAAATAATGAAAATATAGCAAGTTAGTCATTGTATACATTCCTAAAGTGACTTTAATCAATCCTATTGATCATTTAAGCTTGTAATTGATAAGGGACAAAGGAAATGAAGTGAAATGTGGTGAAAGAGAAGGACATCTTTGGGGCTCAACAATATGCTCATCCATTGCTGCAGCCCCTTCATTGGGCACTTTCTCAAGACAACTAGGTGTGGGAGATCTGTTTAACCCACCTATAGGGATTTTTTTGGAGCCTCCTCTTGTATTTCGGTCTTAGATACATTTATATAAGGGATAAAATTCATGGTTTCAAATCCTGTAGCAGCCATTCCTGTAAAATGCATTTTCCTGTCATGCCTTGCTAGCAGATCCCATTTTTTGATATTACAATGGAGGAGATACAACTTGAGGCCGTCAGGCATTTCCAATTTTTTTTTAAAGCTCAGGAAGGTGATCATGTATATGATCAATTATGGCTGACCCATGATTACCCACCATGTTCGATGAGGGTCAGAATGCAACACTATCAAGGGAGGTCGTCGAGGAAGAAACTCTTTCCGTTCTAATGACCTTTGCTCATGACAAAAGCCCAGGTCGAGATGGATGGAATGTAGAATTTTTCCTGACATTTTTTCAATTGATGGGAATATATATTACTCAAATGGTGGAGGAGTCCTGGTTACATGGCCACATCACAGGTTCTATAAATTCTACGTTTATTACCTTAATTCCTAAGGGACCAGTTCCAACAAAATTTAATAATTTTCGACCCATATATATATGCAACATTCTATATAAGATCATATCAAAGGTCATCGTTGTGGAGATTAAGAAGTGTCTCTCTACTCATATCTTGAAGGAACAGTTCGAGTTTTTACACAACAGGCTTATTCATGATGTTGTGGCCATCTCACAATAAACTTTGCATACTATTCACACACATAACATAAAAGCTATTGTGATGAAGGTTGACTTATGAAAGGCATATGATTGTGTGGATTTGGAATACCTCTGGATCATCCTGACTAAAATTGGCATGTCACAGAGGAATGTGGAATGGATTATGAATTTTTTTAACTCTACCTCTTTTGTTGTCATCATAAATGGATTACCTTCAGGTTTCTTCAGGGCAGGACAAGGGCACAAACGGGGGTCCCCACTATCCCCACTACTGTTTATATTAGTCATGGATGGACTCGACCATAATATTTCGCAGGCTACTAGGGAGGGAAACTTTGTGGGAGTTTTGGTTTGTAGGTTGGTGTCTGTTTCACATAACTTTTTCATGGATGACATCATGGTATTTGGGAGGCCTGTTCTATCACAATGGGCACACATGTTTACCATATTTTTTCAATTTGGTAATGCTACTATTTTGATGGAAAATAAATTAAAGTCCCTAATATTACATTCAGACTCTGCGGATGAAAATGCTTCTCAAATTACAAATATGTTTCAACACCCCACAAAGAACATCAAGGAGGGTCTCACGCATTTTGGTTTTAGGCTGAAACCATCAGGATAGGGCAGTGGAATTGATAGGGTTATTGGACAAATACAAGAAGAACTAGTTAAAATGATTTTAAATCAAATAAATTAAGTTAACTAATTACAACTCAAAATAAACTCAACAAGGACCCCTAAAAAGTAGGATACACTCTGCATGCCTCTAGTTTGACCCTCAACTTGAATTAATTGAACTAACTAAGTCATTATGACTTAGTTAACTCATACAAAATATCATGTGATGTGGAATTACAATTTTCTTCTAATTTAATTCAAGGGAAATTAAAATTAAAATCTTTCTTAGATTTCATGTCATCGTTTTCAACACTTAGTATGAAGGTGATGTGTAAGTATGTACTATATATATAATAATAATATGCGAGTTATATTAAAAAATAGAATGAATATGTTATGCATGTTTAGTTAATTGTCCATATGAGGTAATATAATTTCATGTAAAGTAATTAGAAGTAAAAAAAATGTGTGAGTAACATGTTTAAACCTTATACTTTTCAAAATTACTTCAAGAGGCCATCGATTAGGGTGAGAGCCGACGAAAGAGCATTGGTGGGATTTGTGTCATGGTCAGAGGAGTTATGAGAAAGGAAGTTGGGTGGCTAGATGACGGACCTTGCACATTCTCCCTCATGCGTAAGGTGGCAAGATGTGTTATTATAATTAAAATGTGGCACCGGCATCGAAAATATGGAACACCTTCAGGGTTTTATGCAAAGACTCGAGTCTCACCTGTATACATTGAAAACGGGCTTCCAAAAACCCCCAAGGCAATATCAAAGGTGACTTACCAGGCCATAAACTTAGGTGAAAATAACATCACCTCTCACTCTGTATGCAGTTGTTGTGGGCATGTTCAATTTGTTTTCTTCATGCATACCCTTATCCCTGATTTCATATACTAGTTCATAATTCTATTTAAGGTTGTTTATGAGATGGTGTCATGTGTCATTAATGGAACCTCCTGGGAGGTATGGGAGGCAAGAAATGTTTATCTCGGTGGGTTTTCTGAGTATTTTTGAACTCTCTCTATCTATTATAAAATTTATCTTTCCTTAATGTGCATTCATTCTAGGATTGAGCATTGGATTTTGGTTTGTATCTCTTGCATGGGGGCTTTTGTTCAATATTTGGTATCTTTGATGAACCATTTTCCCACCATGATATGGGGTATTTTGGGGAAGAAAAACTTTGAGTTGGTAACGTTTCCTATCTCAAGAAGTATTTGTGACCTATGGGATGATGTTGATGGCTTGTTTCATCGAGTCCAGGTCAATGCAGTGAATAAAAAATTGGTTTCTAGGATTTATGCTTCTTTTCCTATTATATTTTGGTGTTTCACTTCTACAGGATTGAACCTTCCTCATATTTGTTGGGACCCTACGTTAGGTCGTCTTCCTGTGTGCTAGTCTCTAGTCAGGACCAGGTCCTTGGCGGTAGTGGTCTTGGAATTTGAGTATTGGTTTATATTTTACCTTTGTGGTTTGCAGCATAACCTTGTGGTGTGCCCCTCCTTGAACATAGGAAGCACATCACGAGGAGGTCATGGTCAGAGTACGGGTAGTGGACAATTTCCTCTATAATAAGGGATTCTAACTATAAAGGGGATAAGTTTCCATTTACTAAGTGAAATTCAAAAGCGAAAGGTTCTAGAAAAGTAATTTTCTACTAAACTAAATACATAAAAATTTCCCTCCAAACCTAGAGGCATTGACACTTTGCACCCTTGTCTCTACCCTTGGGAAAGCCTTGAAATCTAAGCATTCATGCTTTGTCAAGAAATTGGATGATATCCCTAAGGATCCTCTCCTAAGGTATCCTCTTATCCAGACATGGCTCTCACTTTAATTAGAAGAGGTTTCATAAGTGGATCGTTGAGATTTGGTTCTTACCCAAATCAATGGCCATTTGGGTTTAAAATGTCACAATCAAAGGTAAGCTCACCCAATACTTCTACGAATGAGAGTTTTATGGATTTCTATGTGAAACAAAGGAGGACAGGGACCTAATATCCATAAATTGGCCTACTTCTTTAGCACCAAAGGAATGTACTTGAATAGATGGACTTCTGACTTCAACTTGAAGCTAGTTGTCCATTCTATTATTTTTTTAGGTCCATTTACCACACTTACCTCTCCATTATTGGAAATAATATTGACTTCAGAGTACTCACAATACTTTTGGGAGATGCATATACAATTTTGGACCCAAAGATAATGTTCAGTGGCACTAAGATGTACATTGAGGTTGATTTAGAGGAAGGACTATCAAAGCTAATCCTCGATAATTGGAAACATATTAAAATATAATATTATGAACCATTGTCTTTCATGCACAAAACCTAGCACAAGTGCAAACAATTTGCAAAGAATTACAAGAAAAATATCCCACAGACTTAAATAAACTCCTAACAAGGAAGATCAAAGGAAAGTGGCACATATCAAACTTGCACCTACCAAGTATGACTTGTTACCTATGATAGCTCCCCTTGTCTAGATGTTGGATTATGGTGATCCCAAGTAGATAAATTTCTTTATGTGGGCTTTAGATATGTAACATTATTATGGTAGGACTAGCATACCTAGGTAAACCTTTGATATTCCCTTGGTTTTGTATTGCAATTGCACATGGTGATAACTAAAACAACCATGGGGAAATAATATAAATGAGGAGTAGCATAAAAATTTTAGGCACTTCTAACCCTTTTCTTAGCCACATTACTAGATACTCTTCCCAAAATAAGTTTGATATCTCCTCCCAATAGTAGTTCTTTATTAAAAGGATCCATCAAACCATATCTTAATTTCACATTTGTCTTCTCAATTCTAAATGTACAACTACCTTAAGAAGGGTGATGCTAAAAAATGAGACCAAAATTATAGGAAAGACTAGTGGTCAAATCCTTCTCTTACTTAATTGTCATTTTCCCATACCTAAAAAATGACAAGACAAGAACACCTATTTCTATAAAATCACATATAACTTCTCTTACTTTATTGTCATTTTCCCCTACCTAACTAATGAGAACACACGAACACCTATTTATATAAAAGAACCTATAATAATTTTGTGGGTTTCACTAATATCCCTTTAGTTAGTGTGTGCACAGTAGCCTAGATCATAAAGTGATTCCCCTACAATGATAATCCACTAAGTGTATTTGTTCTTAAAAAACTATGCATGGATAGATGTCCCATTTATGGCCAAGTTCCACCAAAATGGTTCCCCCTACCTACCTAGTAACTAGATTACATTTCTTTCATGACAAGAATACCCTACAACCCACCAAATTTCTATCATATCCTTGAATTCAACAACAATTTGTTGTTCAAGATATAGCTAATTTGGAACAAATTTAGCTCTAGAGCTTAGGATATTTTTCCACCTCTAATGTTATAAAATAGTAGATATAAAATTTCTAAAGCATGTGGGAGCCCTTTAAGTATCACCTTTCCTATATTGACTCAGTCTTAAACATCATGGAAAATGTCCATAGTTGAGTTATCCTTATTAAACCAAACATTTCATTGAAAATAATCATTCATACCATAACATTACCACTTCCCTTTTAACAACATAAAACTTATTTTTAATTTACCATAATTCATATTTAATATCACATAATTAGATTCAAAAATCAACCGAAATCCTCTCAAATAATAGCTTATGAAATAGAAATTCAACAATTTATTTAATTAATAATTTAAATAAATTTCTTAGATCTAACTAGATTAATAATTATTGATAATCAACAATACCACTTATTTATCCAAACCAAAAGACTTACACATTTCATTTAATGGAATTTGAGTGGCCTTAAAAAAACACATGTATTTCATTTCAAAATGTCAAAAAATTTCAAATATCAAAAGTTTTAATTTCCCTCGTACAATCTCTGGTTGCATGGCTTTTCCAGGGAAGGAGGAAGGATGCGACCATATGGTCGCAGGTTTGGAGGAAGGATGCAAGAAGTCAAGAAATTGATCTCGAATGCCTGTTGCAGGTCTGCTCTGATACATTTGGTTGAAGTTCGGTGATTTATTTCCTTCTACAAAAATAATATGCTATGATACATTGGATCCAGATTGCCTCTAGTCCAGTGATTTATTTCCTTCTACAGGAAGAATCTGCTCAAGATTACCCACATTTTTGGGCGACGACCCATCCCAAGCCCTCCATCTCTCTTCACAACTTCAAAATACATATTGACAAGTGCAACAAGGCACTGAAGAGCTTGTATGTTTAGGATTCCATGGAGGCAGACAAATCCAAAGGCATGGGCAATAATGGCTACACCAATGAAGATGACAAGTTCCTTTTCAACCCCAAAATCAACAAAGAAAATAAGTGAAAAAGAGAAGAAATGAGTTGACTTCCACAAGAAAATCAAATTTCCTAAAACAATAGTAGGTCACCAGCTAGATGCTCTGGTACAGATGGATTGTGTTGATCCGGTTGTACCTAAAAATACCAGAAACCCTAAAAAATACTTCAGATTTTCATGGAATCTAGGCTTCTAAGAGTCCCAAAGTAAGGAAATTAGATGTAGAGGAAATTGACGTGGACGCAGACCAGCAGGATTAAGGCTTCATGCCAAAGGATAAGCTTCTAGAGGCTACTAAACCCACTCAAAGCTCCGTGCCAGAGGAGAAGCTTCTAGAGGCTACTAAACCCACTCAAGAGGTAGCTAACCACATTTCATTTTTATTGTTTAATTATATATTTATTAGTTAATAGTAAGAATCACTACAAGAATAATATCTTGAATGGAACTAAGAGTTGAGAATATTTTGAATACGATATTGAAGCGATGGCAAGCGAAGCAACTAAGGTTTATTGTTATGAGTTTTTCAACGGCGCTAAGACAACCACTCTCAAGTACTCTGGAAAATGGCAGCTCATCACCGGCCTGAAGGTCTTGGGCATCAACTGCAGGCTGCCCATTTTCAACACATCTCCAATTTTTCGTAGTTTTCGTTGCCTTGAACTCTCTGCAGACTCAAGCTCATTGAGCACCTCCTCTTGCCTAAAGCTTTGTTTGGCCTATGAAACTTATGAATCCAGCATGGCCAATAAAGATCAAGCATTTAGCTCCTTCATAATAGCTCTAATAGCTGATCTCTGCTCATTCAAGCTCCTGGTTGCAATCGTAAGTCTGCAGGGATGCATGATCCGGTACTGGCTTCTCCTCAGCGCAGATGCAGACAAGGTTGGTGAGGATCCATTCTTTGCAAATACTTTTGGAGGCTCTGATACTGCCACCCTCACTATAAAACTAAGGGTTTTAGCTAAAGCTCAGTATTGGAGTCATACTCCACCTCTCTGGGCCGCCGCCAATATTGATGAGAGAAAGAAATCGAGGGTTTTCACTGGTGATTCTTCCGCATCAGAGAATGCCCAAGAAAGTACATGTATCCACAGCAAAACGATGGTTAGTAGCTGGACAGGGGATGTTTCAAAAAACCATGTCCACAAGGTTGGTTTAGGTGCCAGGTCTGAATGACAAATCTAGATAATGTTTTCTCGGTAAGGAGTTTATTTCTAATGCGAGTTATACCATAGGACTAATATTTCCCTTTTAATGTGAGTTTGATCATTTGCAGTACTCTATAAACATGCTTGTTTGCATTCCAAAGGTGCTAACAAAGATATAAATGACTGACTGTCGAGTATTATAATGATTAATAAATAATATTTTGAATGAAAAATCCACCAATTTTCACTATGTACTGATTGCGAGCGATCTTGGTGTTTACTATCATGAATAATCATGTGAGGTCTCAAGAAAATTTATGTTGTAAGCAGGGAGAAAATTTAGTAACAGATGATAAACACGTCAACATTGCAGACCTTTCTACTTGGCCAAAACAGATGATACCATAGATAACACAAATTAAAAAGATCACAATGGAAATCTCTATGATGATTCTGAACAATTTTAGCAAGCATACACTGCAAATAACAAATTAGTAAGAAAAAATATACTGAAGTATCACTCGATGCAAAATGTTTTGAATTGCACAATCTCCACAATAGAACTAGTGAGTCAAATGCAGCTCATGTCCAAATAATTGTTGCAATTAAAGAATAAAGGTATTTTGTGGACCTAGATTCTATCTTCTTCATGAATAATGTATCCCGCATCTACATGGCTCACTTACTTCTATTCTGCATGCATGTCTTAATGTAGCATAGACCAAAAACATGTGCCCTATGAACACATCATTGCATGATAACTGTGTTGACCATCTATCAAAGCAAGCTTAGTTGACAGGGATCTAAGTTCTTTTTAAATATCTTGTTGATTGTTTCAGAGGCTAGCTTACTATCATTAGCCCTCAAGAATGCACCAATGAGAGAAAAACGACTCACAATGATTGGCTAGTACCTTTAACTGTTTATTCTGAATAATGTAAATGAGTGACTGTTAATTTTCCCATGAATTCAAAATTATAGAAATTACTCTCTAAAACAAGAACTCTCATTTTTATAAGCCTTAACTCAATACATTTTACCTCCTTAGACTAATTTTCAGAAGCCTCAACTCAATAATTTTTACCTCCTTAGAAATTATCTTATCGTTTTGTTGTGTTTTCTGTTGTACCCTCTTTAAAATTTTAAATAGTTGATAAAGCATTATTCGAATAATGTTTGATTTGCAAAAAACCAACATTGAAGAAATCTCTATTCTAGGAAATCACAATAAATTATAAGATGCATCTAACATGAACTTATACCCGGATAGAATATCTTTTGTTGAACTTATTCCTGGATGGAATATCACCTCGTTCAACACAAACTTGTAGTTGATTACAATATCTTCTCCATTCGCAGTCTCTTGGACCTATTCTTGGTGGCCATTCAGCTAGTTCATCATCACTTATATTTCAAATTGAACTACACAACATGGTGTTTTTCCTGTAAACTTGCTTAAGCAACTATCATTGAACATCCCCTTAAATGTTCATCCAAGACAAGAAATCACTTGTTTATTCACCCAAAACATTATCTAAAATATTGAATATGGGTTAACTCCCATTCATGAAGCCATTTGGGTAATTAGTTGTTATGCTTGTTGGTTCATTAGGAGAGTAACCTGGATACAGGTTGTGTCATCCAAATTTATTTGCATCAAAATTGCCAGTTTCTTAGATTTTTTTTTTTCATATCTTAAAGGCTGGTGATTTCTATCTCTGCTTTTCCTGATATGAGTGTAGAAAGTTGTTGTCTGATGTCCTTATTTACAACTATTGAGCATTAGGTCCAACACCAAGATACTTGGCCAGATAAACATTTTTGAACACTTGCGATCACTGGGAAAGCTTCCAGGTTCAATTTTTTACTTTGACTTAAATAGTCACATTAACTCGTTTTGGCTACCATTGAAAACTAATATAATATTTTCTTTCTTTCAAATTTTTTTCAAGAAACATTGACACTGCAACTTAAACTGAAAGGTTTCATAATTTTCAAGAGAAGGGGTTATTAGGGGTGGGGTTCATAGCAAAGTGTATGAGCATTGTAGTGCAAAATGTTAGGTATTGGGGATGGCATGATGTTTGTTCCTCCAACATCTCCCTTAAAATATGAGTTACTTAATAAAGAGTTGTTTATCACCTCGTTCAACATCAACTTGTAGCTAATTATAATATCCTCTCCATCCATAGTCGCTGGGACCTATTCTTGGTGGCCACTCTATTGGTTCATCATCACTTACATTTCAAAGTGAACTACACAACATGGTATTGTGGCTATAAAATTACTTGTTGTTTCTTCCTCCAACATCTCCCTTCAAATATGAGCAACTTAATACACAGTTTTTTATCACATATTTCAACAAAAACTTGTAGTTGATTACAATATATTCTCCATCCATAGTCTCTCATACCCTTTCTTGGTGGCCAGTCTGCTGGATCATCATCAGTTCCATTTCAAAGTGAACTGCACAACATGGTATTGTATTTCTAAACTTATACAAATATCATTGAACATCCCCTTAAATGTTCATCCAAGTCAATAGATCACTTGTTTATTCACCCAAAAATTTATCTAAAAGATTGGATATGGGTTAAGGACCCCAAGATGTTTTTGTCAAATTTCAGGGATTTTCTGGACAAATTTTTGTGATGTTTTGGGTAGTTTTCAGGGAGAATCTAGGTATATATCTTCAGTTTTGACAATCATGGACATTGATTATTGGACTATATGATTATTTTTCCCATCCATTATTTTTGTATTGTACTAAATTTAAATCTATTGACAAGCTCCAGCTCAAAATATGGTTTTTGTATGATGGGTTTCAATTTGGGTTTCTAGTGATTTAAATATTTTATTTGCAGTCACAAATTTGTAACAATCATAGCCTCCATGTGAAAAAAACAGGGAATAAAACATTTGAAATGGTTGATCCTTGTGGCTATTGCTATTGTTCTTTCTCTTTTTTCCGATCATCTCAGCTTTTACATATTGTTCATAGGTTTCCAAGAGTCATTCATGTCCAGTGCTTTGACCATCCCAATCTCGTGAAACCAATTAGGTAGTAATGACTTGGATTGGGTACTAAATGTTTGAATAAATTCCTATTATATCACCTTCTTAATATTAAATATGAATATAATATCCTTATAGAACAAATTTATTTTATAATGGTTTGCAACACAACTATAAAAGTTTCGAAAAGGGGAATGCCTTTTACATTTATCATAATCATCATTAACAAAAAATGAGGAAGAAAAACTTCCATAGAGATAGTTCTTTGTTTGATAGACCCTTCATGGACCTTATTGAAAATTGAAAATAGTTACACTTATGTTTCCTAAGACTAAATTGCATTTTTCTCATGTCTATGGGAAAATAATAGAATTTCACTTAGCCCTTTTCAAATTGCTCAATATTTTTCAGAATTGGCAAGTGCAGGGGCTATGCATAATATTCTAATGTATAGCTTGTTATGCTTATAAGCTTGAAGCAACTGCGTGTGTATAATTGCTATCTCTTGAAAATATCGGGGATGCGCTCTATTTGTGTCCCCATCCTCACCATTCCCCTATCTTGAAAACCAACGAACCATAGTTTTATAGATATGTTTAAATTTTTAATAAGATATACATAATTAGTTACTATATGTAAGAATTATATAGGGCCTTTCAAAATTCGAATGCTTATTCTCTAAATATTGATCCTTTAAGTTTAATTCTTCGTTAAAAAAGAATTGATGACATCATATACCTTTCAAGGCCTTACCCTTGAATATTTCAGATTTTGAGGTAAACTCTGAAAGAACTGACTTTAAAAGAACAACTCTTTGTTAAATAAATATTGATCACAACTTTCAACGATGGCATAGAACCTAAATAAGGCATCTTAAGATGTTATTTTTAAATTATTGTCCTTTCAGTCCGGGCCAATCCATTGCTTGATTGACACTTCAAATATGTGAACATATGTAATAGAACACACATTATGTAAGGGGTCATAACGTTAAGGTGTCACATCAATTACTTGACAGGGGATCATACTAGTGTCATTTTAAAATATTTCTTTTTTAGTCAGGGCCAATCCCTTAGATTTGAAGATTGTTCAGGATTTAAAATATATGATTTATATAGTACAACAATACTATATAATAGTTCAAAAGGTTGAATTATCATATAAATTATTTGAGTTGGCTTCATACTTGTGTTTTCTTGTTGATTAGAATGTTTAATATTTTTTTATATTTAGCAACTATATAGGTGTTCCAAGAATCATGAACTCTTATGAATTGAGACTTCTAGTGGTTTAAGGACAAATGAGTATTTCCAAAATATTAGGATTTTTTAATAGGTCTCGGGTAATGTGCATGGAGGCTATGGTTCATGATACTAGAATTAGAAAACTGGAGGCAAAGCAGGAAACACCAATGGAACAAGAATTGGGGACTAGAATGTTTTAAGATAAGAAATGACACCCCTGAACCATGTAGTTTATGCACATAAGAGGTAAATTAGTGAATAGAAATCCATTCAAGGCCCAAATAATTCACTATATTTAAGTTTATGACGTTACAATTAAAATTTTTCACATTATAATTTTTGGTTGTTGTTTCCCCATTTATTTTTCTTGAATGATTGTTTTCTTTGAATGCTACCATTGGCAAGATTCAAAGAAAACAATGATGTTTCTCTACTGTTTTAATGCAAGTTGTGGAAATGGAAATGGAAACAGATCCAAATACATATCTGCCATATTTTTATGAAAATTTATGATCTCATTATGGGGAAAGACACACATATAAGGATGTTTGTTACTTTACAGTAACGTTTACCTACATTTCAAAATAGATTTGTCTTGGGCCTTTTAATTTTTCCCGAAGGTCACATTGATCATTGGCACAATAAGTAAAACATTTCTCTTCTTGCCATTGCAAATAAAATTTAACAAACACTTTTTTATACTGAGGTTAATTGGTGTCTATGAGAAAGTTCATAGAAAAGAACATGCTTATCCTACTATGTCCATGACATAACATAGATTATGAAAATTAAAAGTGTTAAAGGCATAATTGTCAATTGATATACTAATATCTAGAAAACTAACCAAGGATGGTTGAATCTATCAACAACTTAAAAATACCAGGTTATAAATCCATCACTACTGCTATCATCATTTATGTGTAGCCATGCCTCACATACTTGATTTTTGGGTAGTTTTCTTATGTGAGCCTAGTGATGCTATATCAGGACAAGATGCATTCCATCATAATATGGGAATCAATGACTAAATTCCCAATGGAGGGATGTGGGGGAAATTTCATTCTCCTAGCTGCATTGTTGGGCCTCTTCATTGGAATGAGTTGGTATTTGATTGGGGTATAGGGTGTCTTGATATTCACCAAGAGGCACATGACTCCCATTTCTTACTGTTCGAACCATCTTCGGTTGGAGGGCATGAGCTTTTGTTGAGATGCTAGTAGTATTCACTCCCATCCATGAAGCCATCTGGGTAACCAGTTATTATGCTTTTTGGTTCATTAGCAGAGCAACTTGGATAAAGGTTGTGTCATCCAAATTTATTTGCATAAAAATCGTGATATTCTTAGTTTTTTTTTTCATATCTTAAAGGCTGGTGATTTCTATCTCTGCTTTCCTATTATGAGTGTAGAAATTTGTTGTCTACTGTCCCTATTTACAACTATTGAGTTAGCACAAGGTCCAATACCAAGATATTTGGCCAGATAAACATTTTTCAGCACTTGTGATCACTGGGAAAACTTTGAGGTTCAATCGTTTACTTCTACTTAATTAGTCACATTAACTGGTTTTGGCTACCATTGAAAATTAATATAATATTTTCTTTCTTTCAACTCTTTTTCAAGAAACATTAACACTGCAACTTAAATTGAAAATTATTCAAGAGCAGGGGTTAGTACGAGTGGATTTCATCGCAAAGTGTATGGGCATTGTAGTGCAAAATTTTAGGTATTGGAGATGGCATCAGGCTCAGGAATGGCTACTAAGAAAAGGTGGGTTTCTCTTGAGAGGAACATGGTGAGGAAAATTTCTGAATGGCTGTGACATTTTTATCTAGTCAACATTGAAGATGTAACTATTTGGATCATTGTCGTGTGAAGGTGGTGCCAAAGAATGATCTAGTTGTCTTGTTTGTGGTTGCACAATTTCTCATACAAAAACTAATCATGAATATGCAAATTTTAAAGAAAATTATATTGTTATTTTAAACATTTGAATTGATTCTTCAACAATACATCAAGACAAGGACTTTATTGACCCATGAAGGTTTCCACAAGTGTTAAGTATTCACAACTAAATTCCCAACAAAGATCACCAAGGAAAGGTTGATCCTCTCATCATGCCACAAGGAAACAAGATTTAATACACCTTTTCTTAAGCTCGGACTTCAAACAATGAATAGATATTGGACTGATATGATGATAGAAATTTAGACCAGAGATAAATATAAGTTTCATACCTCCTTGACATACCTTGGATAGATGGTATAGATCTCGGACCAACATGACAGACTTAGAACAAGACCACAGATTTGGATCTATGCTACAGACTTTGATCAACTGTCACAAGAATTTGTTCTAGTCACCACTGAACTTGGATCAAGCCATAGATGAACTCAGATATGTTCCACAAACTTTTCTCAAGCCATAGAAGAAATCAGATATGTTGTCACAAGGTCACAAGCCATAGAAGAAACATGTTGTCACGAGGTCTCAAGTGATCCAAAGAATAAAGCCACTCAAGCATGGAGTTGAGGTCTAACAAATCAAGAGCAAGCTACCTCTAGATGTTCATGTCCATCATGGACCAACCAAGGGTTCATGCATACACCATGTACATCATATCGCATGGTCCCGAACTCCAGAGATCAAAATTCCTCCTCCAAGTTTCTAGTGCTCCTTCTAGGTAGGAACTTTTCCTAGCCAAGCAAGTGTGTTGTCTCTTCAGCTAGTTTGCCTAGGGTTTCCATGGTAAATCTTGTGTAAATTGTGAATATGCCACTGTTTTCTTTCTATTTTTCTTAAAAAATTTCTTGCTCTGCTCCTCTTTCATAGGTTTACAAGTCCTTGGAAAAAAACATAAAATACAACCTACAAAATATCTTACCAAAAATATCAGAAGAATGTGTATTTTCTGTTTGATTTTTATAATGACATGAACCAAACATGTAGTTCATCAATCTCATGAGTCAATCTCACTGAAAAATTAAAAAAAAAAAAACTTAGCACTTACTTGCCGGTCAACATTCAAGGTAACTAGTAACAAGTGCTTACAAGTGAAATTTACTGCTAATGAGTTAGGCTCATAGGAAGCAAGTTTGGCTCACACACAAGTTAAAATAGCTCATTTTATGAGTTGTGCAAAGTTTGATACGAGTCCAAATTAAACAAGTGAGCTTTGTTAATATGGTCAGAAATACACTTTATACTTTTGTTTGTATTGGTGGATGCATTCTCAATGCATGAAAAAAAATTCTGCAAGGAAACTAAACAACCAAGCAGAAGCCGACTTCTGATCTAGATTACCCTAATAATATTCTAAGCCATGCAAAGCAAGTAATTTTTTTTTTCCATCGAATACTCTGATCTAGCTTACTCTAATTTAGCTTATGAGCCATGCAAAGCAAATGATTTGCTTTTTTCCATAGAATTGAAAAATAAAGTACATTAGTGTAGACTTTGTTCCATAATCGTTTCCTTAGGCATACACTAGGTGTAGAATTTGAGATTCCTATATACAAAGTGAAAAAATGGGTGTTAAGATTACAATTGAAGTGTTGGATTACCAATGTGATAAAAACTTTTAAAAAGAAATTATATTTACATAAAACAACGAATAAAATCTTATTTTAGAGATCAACTGCAAAAACATTTGTTCATTGTTTGAGAAGAATCAATGTCAAGACATTAGAGGAACATCTAGAATATCAAATGCATGAAATTTGTACCACCTTTGTAAGAAATCAACTAGTATGAATTCATTGGGAGAAGTAAACCCTCCTTTCATAATATATCAGTAATCATGTCACGTTCTCTGTATATGTGGAGGAAATCCAATCGGTAAAAAACACAAGAAATTTATCTAACAAGATAGAAAATATCCATTAGATTAATCTTTATCAGGGGAGCTTCAGCCTTCATACTCCTTATCAGTAAAGATAGATCGACCATCATGGGAAACAAATGAATGTTCCTACAACTAGAAAATTTCAAGGGATAAAACAAAGATAAAAATTCAATGATTTATTGAATTTAGGTTGGATTATGTACATTTGTAGTTAATTATATTTTATTTGGTTTGTTTATTTATTTATTTATATTTGTTGGACACCTAATCCATTAGGGTTAGTGTGGAGGAACATGAACCATCACTTTGACTCAATCCCAAGGGATCTTCGAAGGATAATACAAATGTCAGATGTAATTTTATTTATATGTGTATATGGTTAATATAATTCAATCTCATGTTTAGCCTAAACATCTCTTGCATTCTCATGAGCCCAATAGAGGTATTGGAGCCATGACTTTGTAGCATTGGCCATTACCTTGAGCATCGTATAGAGCCTATCAGATATGTCTTGTTAGGTATAGCATTGCATGTTGATCATTCTCCATTGCATTACCTCTTTGTGGTAACATTTGTTTGCAGTTCTAACATTCCCTTACCTCTATTTGTAACCTTTTATCTATGTGTGTGTAGTTTTGAATTACCTATCTCTATGGTATCTAGGCCTATGCACTCTACAACATGTGTCAACTTTGTCATTCTACAACGAGCAGATTTTCTCGTTGTCTCTTCTCTCGCTGAAATGATATTATTCCTCCAACACTTCAATTCTAACCTTAACACCCAAATTTTTCCTTTGTACCTAGGAATCTCTAAGTCTACACCTAGTGTATGCATAAGGAAAAGATTATGCAACAAAGTCTACACTAATGTACTTATTTTGTTAGTTCTATGGAACAAATAAAATGACCTAATTTGCATGGCTCATAAGCTGATTAGAGTAAACTAGATCAGAATTTTCTTTGTTCCATAGAATTGACAAAGAAAGTACATTAGTCCTCCTCACCTTCCAACAATCCATTAGTGTAATTAAGTAAATAATCTTACTAAATAGGGGAAAAAGTGGACACATTATATTCCAAATGGTCTTTGAAATGTACAATTGTTACCAAGCTGAACAAGAGAGGTTAATAAATGACCCTATTAGGTGGTTTTAACCTCTAAGGGGGTGACAGGTCCATGGTACATCCATCAAATGGCAGGAGTCTTGTGAAATGATGATGGAATAGAGTGGGGGCAAAAGGAATGCTCCAAGCCACATGCCATGGCACTATGATAGCTATTATGAAGGAAGCCCACACATTCGGTATATGGATGTAATATTCAGATTTATACAAACAATTTGAAGTCTAGTTTAGACATCCAAACAAAGACATTACTAGAATCTCTAGGACATATTAATAGACTACTGAAATTTTGAGAAAAAAAAATAGTTTCCTATTGCCTTTTCATGGTGGTTGTAAGGTGGCATCAGTGCCTCCCAAAGAAAATGGGTATATGGGGTCAGAAACGACTCTCAAGAGGACAAATTCGATGAGACAATGACGGTGGTAACACTCCAACTTTTAGGTTTCCTCAAACCTTTTCCTTTTGTCCTATACTTTAGAAATTCATCAAATGGGAGATCACAAGTGAAGACAATCTCCAGGATTATGGCTTTTGTATTTATCATGGAAATTTTACTCTTGCATTCAACCAAATGTAAAGAGACATACAATCATGGTAAATAATCAATGGAAAATACCAATAAAGAGAAATTGTGTTAGTTGATTTACCATCCCATAATCACGATCAAGGCCAATGGAAAAACCCAAAGGCAATGACAAATAGATATAAGAAAGTATACCATTCTTCTACAGTGTATTCAAAGATACGATGTGAAATGATAAGTAGTTTCCTAAATAGGTTCATGAAAATTTAATGATCTCAAACAAGTATGATGGAAAACAATGAAAAACTATAAACATGAAATACAAGTGACAAGGTTATGGTAATGGAACAAATCTGGTTTTCAGAGACAAAGTTTGAGACCATGTCCAAAAAAAAAAAATAGGGGATGTACTCAAGGATATTTTAATTAGGAAAGCATGAAAATGGTTGTGCTAACCTACACGTCAAATTTATTGGTGGTCAGATAAGTGTAATATTCTTAATTAATAGATATCTAATTAGAATATTAAACTTTGTCAATTTTTCTTTTCTAAAGTTCAGTGGGAGAATAAAGGGGTGAAGGGACCCATAAACAAAAAATTTAGAATAAAAAAACTTTCTTAGAGTTAAAGTGTACAATGCAACTCATGTGGGTCCAAGAGCCCAAGTGGACAACGTAGCTTATGTGGAGCCCGAGTGGCCAAGTGGACAACACAACTCATGTGGACCTAGGGGATTATTAGGGTTTGAAGGATTGTTAGGGTTTCACAAGAATAAAAATGGGATGAGAACAACCATAAATATTATTCGTTCATTCATCAATTTTCTTCTTGTCATTTTGACTAGAGCACGTTTGAGTTGTGTAGCCAAGTCTGTAGTGTTGTTCAGCACATGGGTGTCTCTGAGTGGAGATCCCAACCTCATATTTTGGGGGCTCTGAGTGCCCACTCAGGAGAGGAGCTCCACACTTTGGTGAGGGGTTGAAACACCACCAGTAGTAGGAATGCATAGTCCCTTCAGGACTGCATAAAGGTAGTAGAGAGCATAGTCCCTTCAGGACTACGTAGAGGCAGTAGAGACTATGCAATGATTGCACAATACTGTGGAGAGGAAGTGTCGGAAGTGTGGGAGAGAAGAGGAGTTAAACCAAAGTATTTGAAGGGGAGTCTGGCCACCTATTACTAGGGATTTTGGAAGCATTTTGGAGACATCTACCAATAGTTCTAGCTAGGATTTCGAATTTCCCAGCTATTGGGTGAGCTAAGGCCAAGAGGGCCAATTTTTCGAAGTCAAAACTAGGACGAACCCTTTCTGGGTTTCTTGGGTATATTTTGTGGTTAAAATCCTGAAATTTTCTGAGCAGAAGAGAAGCTCATTTACACAGCCCCTACTCAGCCAACAGCTAGAGGCGCTAGGGGAAAAAGGGTAAGATTTTGAAGGTTGGAATTGGAGGAAACCTTTTCTGGGTTTTTCTAGGCTTTGGGAAAGGATCACCTTCCCAAATTCCTAGAATGTTTTGAGCACAGGAGCTAGGCCAACTAGTAGATTGAAGTCAGCTAACAACAACATTTATAGGAAAAGCAACACATTCATTGAGCCATGCCGAACAATTTCTGGCAAGATTTTTTTTTTGGGTTTGAGCTGTCCTCCAGCTTGATTTGTGGAGGCCCAGTTGCAATATTTTTAGCACCTCATTTGTACTCTTTCCCAACATATTAATAAAATGGCTCAGCAGTGATTGTGGCTCCAAATTTTATGTTTTAATGGCGTTTTCCTTATTGCTGTAATTTTATTCTATCATTGCTTGTATTACTATCATTTTCCCATTTGGGATATTACAGTATCAGAGCATAATCTTGGCTTAGCTTGTGGGAAACTCTCATTCTATGATGAGACGACAATAAAGTTTAAACTCAGATGCCATGGCAGTAACCTTGAATGTGGTGATTAGGGTTGAACAAATGATTGTTAATTTTGGGAAGAAACTAATTCATGCAGCAATTATGAATTAGGACATTATTGTAGCTAATGTGGAGTTATTGGCAACAAATTGGCGGGCGTACCAATCATTGGGAAATGGCACTCAAGCAACCCTCTCTTTTTTGGAGTTATGTGAACTAAAAGACAAGCACAAATCAGGGGGAATTCGGTGGAATAATGCAAGGATGGTGAGAAAGATTAAGGAAGAAGAAGAAAGAGTAGTTGAAGGGGCCATAGTTTGCAAGGATACAACTGAGCATACAATCACTGGTGAGACCCTTGTAATATTCCCAAATCAGAAAACTCTGCAATACATGCATAAATAACATAGTTCTCATAAATATATGAAATAAATTTCAAGTACAGCTTAAGGATTCCTTAGATATAATATTATAACACACAAATATAAAAGGAAACCAGAAACAAATCACTATTTCATAGTTAAACAGGTTTCCCATGCTAAAAATAGCCCAAAATTATGCAAAATTAGGGGCTTCAAACATGTATGAAAGATGGAATACCATGATAGTGTTATTTTATTACCTATGCAATAGCAGTAAGTTGTACATCAGATCTAGAGGAAGTATGTGGACAAAAATTTAGATCTATAGTAGATCCATGCACTATACAAGCTCCTTTATCAATCCCCCTTGGAGTTTTCAGCAAAACACCATGTACAAAGTGTAGATCTGAGATCTAAGACTATAGATATATGGAAATATTCATATCTGGAAAATGGATCTGATCTGATATAAACAAGAAAATGATCTCCTCCAACAGATCTCCAAAGTGAAGGGAAGATCCTCAACACTCAGAAAATTAGCTCTCCAAATGGTGCATTGAATCACCCTGTAGCAGCTCCTTCAGAAATTACGCAGATATGGACTTCTTCTACTCTATAGGGGACAAAATAATATTGGCATACAAACAAGATATGAAAATATAGCTCAATACCTTCAATATTGTCCTTCCAATGGATTAGAACCCTCCTCCACTAAAAAGAAGCACTGAAATGGACTAGATCTGAAGATCTAGCTTCCACTTGCTGCAACTTACTGCAACAGAAAAATGATCAACGGGACCTACGTTGTCAAAGGAAGATCAAGCTTGGCCTCAAGCCAGATAGTGGACAAAATGATGCAAGACTCTTCCAAGAGCTACTCAATGGAGGAGGTGGGATTCCCGATCAAGAACACCTTGTGCTAAATAAAACTCTATCTCAGCTAAAAGGCTAGAGAAAGAAATATTTCTAAACAAACCATATAATCAGAAAATCATAATCATAAGATAACCCCATATGGTTACCATCCTCCTCCTTATAAAAATTGTGAGCCTTCTCACCTTTGGTCCCACTCATTAGGGTTCCATCTTCATGCAATGAATCTCCATCCGAAACTACGTTGTCCCATCATTAATACCACTCCTCCATAACAACGCTGATGGATTTAGTCAATCTTGACTAGATCTCCATGCAAATTATTCTTCCACACTCATGGTGGCTTTATTATAACTATCTAAACAGATCCATATTCCCACTGAGTTATCTTCTTTAATGTTCCACATCCTCCACATTAACTTTGTTGACTTGGTCAAACTTGACTTAGTCCACATGCATTTAGCATTTGTTTACACATTAAGGTGGTTTTATCTAGTTATGAATATGATCCCTTTCCCATTAAGAGGGATTTTATTACTGTTAGAAATATTTATGGCCCTCCCCACCCATTTATTTATCTAACTATGTGTTTGGAGCAAAATTAATATTCCAACTAGCTGCATGCTAAGTTAGGAATATTACAGTCCTCCCCTCCCAAATGTTGCTTGTCCTCAAGCAACTACAAGGATAGAACTAAAGAGCCTCCCCTCTTCTTCCTGTAGCATCCCCAAGTGATAATTTCATCCAAAGAACAAGATGCTTTCTCAACAATATGCCCTCAAGTTGTTCCTCCCATATGCAAAAGTATGCCTTTGGTGAAAATTACAAATGGCTCTCAACATGAAAAAGTGGCATATACATGGAAACAACTATATGTGGTCTAGAGGCCTTCTTGAGCCATGGAACCTAAAATATATTGGGAATCATCACCCCCATGTGAAGCCTCCATCCCCAAGCTATCATCCACAAAAAGTGAGTCACCGTTCAACATGGTAACTCATGAAACATCTCCTCCACCTTAGGCTCCTGAAAAGAAGGTGGGTTGCATAGCTAAATATGTGGGACTGAAATGTCCATCCCACATCGCTTCTCTCTCCACTTATGATATGTATGGGGTTTCTTCTGATATTGGGCAGAAATATCACGATCTCTAAGAATGATCCAAGTCACCCCACCAATCAAAACATCCATGAAGTGCCTCTCCCAAGAACTCAAGTTCTCCAAATGGCTCCTCCCACATGAAGACAAGAGGTGTAGTGGGGCAATCATGGGTTGCCCGTTGTTTCTCCTAAAACATGCAACATATTAAGTACGGAGAATCATAATCCCAATGGGCACCTTCAACTCTTGTGCCACTCTCTCGACAAAGCTTCCCATAAACATAAGAACATCATCAATATATGGGAGCATAAGCAAATAAAAGAAAGTTGTCATATGACAACTAGGATGTGGATCATAGTTCCATATGTGGAACCAGCACAGTGCATCACTTTCCTGCCTCAAAAAAAAGTGTAACAAGTGTCCTTTTAGCCACTTGTTTGCTGCCACAATCATCCTACAAGATGAAATCATGAAAGTAACATTTTGTGCCAATGGTGCACACCAAAAATCATGTGGCATCCCCCACAAACCACAAATAGAATGGCCAACATCAATGTTGCAAATGGCCTCAAGTACATCAAAAAAAAATATGCAAGAAGGAAATATTCTCCTTGGTATAATATGCTGATCATAGAAAGTAAAGGAGTACAACTCATAAAGCATAAATATACATCCTCTATCATGTACTTTGACTATTGAGCTGAAATGGCTCAATTGAAAGCTCTCCCTCACTCTTAATGAGTAGGGAAGTGGTTGTGACAACATCTCCATCATCATCCAGGCTATGAATCTCTCCATATGCTGATATACATCTCATTGGATGCCCTCCCAAGTGAACTCCTCTAGTAAGGAATGATATGCATCAAGGTGCATGGGAAGAAAGCCCACAAGTGCTGCATGTAGATCTCCCTTCTTATGCTTGAAAATCCAAGTCAAGAAGATCATATCATGGTAATAGATGTCTCCATCCACTACTCCATCACTCTCATCTCCTACATGCCTCTCAAGTGCATCATATGTGAAGTGATCCTGGGAACACTCCATCAAAAAACCCAAGCTCCCAAGTGACAACATTGTTGGCCTTTGTAATAAGGCTCTTGTCATCTCATAGCTCCATCCTTTGACATCCCACATGTCAAATCCATCAATCATAATGCTGCTATGTGTGGGAGATTCCTCCCAAAGTGGAAGTACCTCCTCATCCTCCGAAGATAAGAAGTAGCCCCTTTGCACCATGATAGTGCCATATCCTACTCCTGCAACATCATGCAAAGTATGCGAGAAGATCAGCCCATACTCTCTCAATAACAACCAAAGCAACAACAGCTCTAGTTTCCTCCCCATACCATCATCATATAAATCATGGAGAAATATCATAATAGTTGATATGAAAGATATCACATCATCCCAATACATCAAAACTACTTGCTGCCATATGATGTAAGTGCCATGCCATGTTCCTTTCACGAACCAACTCTTTGAAATAGAATGCGTCACATGATGACCAAAATATTTCAAGAGTAACCAAATTAGTCTTGCCTCCTACTGCCCGGTATCATAAATCTGTAAGTGGTTTTCCAACCTCTTGCTCATCAACATCACCCATCCAATCAATGGTGAGTGTCTATCATTATGTCAAAAGTGGCATCCCTCCAATGGAGAATACCATCCTCCCAGATCAAATTTCTGTCTTTTCATTTCATGGGATGTTGAAATGCAATCTCTTGGAGATATCCAAATGAAGACCACTCATCAATGACCAAGTTGACCCCATAAAGATCCAAATAGGTGGTAGGAAAAAACCTCCCATCATGATGTGAAATATCCATCAAGAAATATCCATCACAACCATGAGAGATGTTAGCCATCATAAGATGTCTCCCAACAACTATCTGCCCATCCTTTGTCATACATATGGGAAAGTCATTGGGCTGCTCCAACAATGGTTGGGACCCCAACTCATCACTACTTCTCAATGACAGCACTGTTGATCTCCATGATGGTGAGACTGCTGCCTCAATATCATGTCTAATGCTAAAAACATAGTTCTGGATTGTATTTTTCAAGAAAATACTCATCCCATCCTCCAAGAATCTACATTCCAACCCCAAAGGTTCTGTGCAACTCAACAATGATACACTAGGATGATTGTTTGTCTCTTCCTTGAATAAATCAAGGCTGCTCAGTGCAGTGAAAGTTTGATGCTCCAAATTAGCAATATATTTTGATCCTTGGTCATGCAATGGTATATTCCTATCATCCTCCATATGATGTATTGAAATAAAAGGAAATGGAAATATGTGCATACCTTGGTACAACTTGGGAACATCTTGTACTGCTACAAGGGTTACTCCTTTCGGTGTGATGGCTTCTCTAACTACTGATGGTGATGGCTGCTCTTCCATGGCTTCATCAGCATTGGGACAAGGAAACTCCTCTTCATGCATCTCCATAATAGTGCATGGGAATCTAGATATCAAGGGATCAAGATCACTTTGCAAAGGTGCAAGTGTCCTTCCTCCTACAGCAAGTGCTCCCACATTAAGTGGTGGTGAAGGATTCTTCTCCTATTATTTCTTCTTGTCAAGCTTCGTGATCAACCTTCGAGTAAAATCTGCATATGCAGTCACCTTTGCATGACTCAAATGGCTGAACCACTAATTGTTTGCTTCACCTTGAAGGTGCAACCCTGAAATCTCAACATCTTCTTTCTCTACTACTAGATGTAGTAGAAAAAATGCATCCAACTTCTTTCCCCAAGCCTTTGCTATGCATGAGGATGACCCATCAAAAGTAGACAATATAAATCTATTTCCCTTCATTCTTCTATTGCTGCAAGGTCTCCTTTATTCTTTGAGCTGAATGAACTGTGGAAGAGTTAGATTCTTCTAGATAGCTCTAGGTTGAGACATATATTATACAATATGTTCACTTAGAATCTCATGATATAAGTTTCCTTCATTTCTATGCTTCTTTTCTTGAAAATAAAAGGGCATAGCATGTTTCTTTTGAGCTTTAGGCAATACCAAATTTTCTTTTTGTTGATAGGAAGTACATGGACCTTCCTGATCTTGAAACCCGAGTGTGGTTTCATTTCTTTTCTCCATTATTCTTTGCTTGACCTCCTTGGTGAGGTCCTTCTTAGATCTGAAAAGAGATGAGATGAAACTCATTCCTCCCATCATTCTGATCTCTTCTTCTCTTATATAATATTGGCTTGCAACTCACAGGCTGAGCCAAAGATCATGCTCCGATACCACTGTAATATTCCCAAATGGGAAAACTCAGCAATACATGCATAAATAACGTAGTTCTCCGAAATATATGCAGTAAATTTCAAGTACAGCTCAAGTATTCCTTAGATCTGATATTATAACACTAAAATGTAAAAGGAAATCAGAAACAAATCACTATTGCATAGTTAAATAAGTCTCCCATGCAAAAAATAGCCCAAAATTATGCAAAAATAGGGACTTCAACCATGTATGAAAGTTGGAATACCATGACAATGTTATTTTATTACTTCTGCAACAGACGTAGGTTTTACATCAGATCTAGAGAAAATATGTGGAAAAAACGTTAGATATATAGCAGATCCATGCACTATACAAGCTCCTTTATCAATCCCCCTCGGGGTTTTCAGCAAAACACCATGTACAAAGTGTATATATGAGATCTAAGACTGTATATCTATGGAAATATTCATATCTGGAAAGTGGATCTAATATGATATAAACAAGAAAATGATCTCCTCCAATAGATCTCCAATTTGAAGGGCAGATCCCCAACACTCAGAAGATTAGCTCTCCAAACTGTGCACTGAATCACCTTGCAGCATCTCCTTCAGAAATTACGTAGATCTGGACTTCTTCGACACTGTAGGGGACAAAATAATGTTGGCCTGCAGCCAAGATATGAAAATATAGTTCAATACCTTCAATACTATCCTTCCAATGGATTAGAACCCTCCTCCACTAAAAAGAAGCACTGAAATGGACTAGATCTAAAGATCTAGCTTCCACTTGCTACAGCTTACTGCAATAGAAAAACCCTCAACAGGATCTGCACTGTCAAAGGAGGATCAAGCTTGGCCTCAAGTCAGATAGTGGACAATATTATGCAAGACTCCTCCAAGAGTGACTCAATTGGAGAGGTGTGATTCTCGATCAAGAACACCTTGTGCTAAACAACCCTCTATCTCAGCTAAACAACCAAAGAAAGAAATATGTCTAAATAGACCATATAATCAGAAAATTATAATCATAAGATAACCCCATATGGCTGCCATCCTCCTCCTTATAAAAATTGTGAGCTTTCTCACCTTTGGTCCCACTCATTAGGGTTTCCATCTTCATGCAATGAATCTCCCTCCAAAACTACGCTGTCCCATCATCAATACCACTCCTCCATAACAGCACTAATGGATTTGGTCAATCTTGACTAGATCTCCATGCAAATTCTTCTTCCACACTCAAGGTGGATTTATTCTAACTATCTAAACAGATCCATATTCCCACTGAGTTATCTTCATTAATGTTCCACATCCTCCATATTAACTTTGTTGACTTGGTCAAACTTGACTTAGTCCACATGCATTTAGCCTTTGTTTACACATGAACATGGTTTTATCCAGTTATGAATATGATCCTTTTTCCATTAAGAGGGATTTTCTTGCTACTAAAAGGATTTATGGGCCTCCCCACCCATTTATTTATCTAACTATGTGTTTGGAGCAAAATTAATATTCCAACTAGCTGCATGCTAAGTTAGGAATATTACAACACCACCCATTGTTGAGGTATCCATTGATGGGGTATATGGGGTTGTGACCGAGTTCTTTGATGATAGAAACACATCACATGTTGATGAGGTGTCGTGAGACAACTCCACTGTTATTGAGGAACCGATAGGTATATAGGCCTCCAGGTCTATGACAAAATTGTCGGATGACAATCACATGCAGCTGACTAGTGAGCATGTCTTGCATGTTGGAGTGTCTATGGAGGAGGGTGTGTAGCCATCCTTTGGGCTAGCCCTTGAGGAGGCGCCAGGAGATACATATGTATTGGACGATGGTCACACACAATAGTGCCATCAACTTCAAGTCGACCTTCTAGCTTTTAAAGGGAAGGCCACATTAGTACAAGAGGCTATTTTTTTGTAGAACGTAGAACTGGAGGGCATGAGAGTGGTTTTTGTTGAGTCAGTGGCCCAGCTAGCCCACATTGGGGAATGGCTGGATTCCTTAATGGTATCACTAGAGAGCACATAGGAGTGTCAGAGCAGCCCCCTTCAGGCATACATAGACGAGGCTAGCAACACTGTTGGGTCACCTCTTCCCATTGGAAAGAGAAAGACTAAGCCACCTAGTCAAATCTCATATGTTTACTAGGATGGTGAGATGAGGTGACATGAGCTAGCAGGGTGCAACACTCACATGATGGAGGGATTGTTCTATGTGTAGGGATTCTTGCATTCATTTCCTCTATCGAGGTTGGATAGCGAGAGGTACTGACTTGGTACCCCATGGAGTAGGCTAGGTAGCTAGATACATCTATGGCCACATTTCAGCAGAGTTCATGGATTACCAGAGGGACATGAGGGCCAAATTACTATTGGGATCAAGGTGGGATTTCCCATCACATCATAGAGTCGGTAGGTGATGGTAGTTTTTTCGCAATGCGTTTGATGTTTGGGCGCACACAAATTTTATATCTCTATCAGAGCTCGAGACATACCTAGTGACAAGATGGTTCGACATTAGGGTACACCGTTTTCAGGAGCTATCTCAGCATATCGACCATGCGTGAAGTCACATGGTGATTAGCTTACTTTGGCCACCAAACAGGGTAGTAAGTAGAGACGATGCTCTCTCATGGGTATATGGTACACTTGATCTATGGAGGATAGGAGCAGTGATGTCATTGTAATTGGCATGTGAGAAGTCAGGCCACTCCAATCCTTTAGAGTAGATGTGGAGATGTGGCCCACCTCATAGGGGGCTACTAGCAGAGTGGTGGATATTTTGGCCATGCAAGATACTATATGTTACAAGGTGGCACGGTATTAGGCACTGATACGCAGGACTACACAAAGTCATGTCATAGGGTCCAATGTTATGTAGAGGGATACAAATTGATTCGTACAAACCCAATGTTAGAACATAACATCCAAGGGTGTGCAAGGCTATGCAACAAGGAATAGTGGCTTGTAGAGGAGCATGGAGATGCATGGGGGTGTGTTGTAGTATGTCAGACCACGTTGTGGAGTAGGAGTGCCTCACATCGTGTTGGGTACATGTGGGGAGCGACAAGTGCAGTGACACAAGAGGGATACGTGACGATACAGGATGGTATAGCCATAGCCGATGGTATCTGGTGGTGCACAGGGGTAGGTTTCAGCATACAGTGGCATGATGAGGAGTGCAGAGACACTTGATGGTATGCAATGACGCATGATACACCACAACATGCACTTGGAGTGTTTCCTCCAAGGGGACTTATGGACAGGAGCATTAGGTGTACCCTGAGATGCAGCTCACCTAGGATTGATGAGGATATTTTTGAGCATATAGAAACACCATGTCGCATTTAGGTATACTCTTGAGCACACCCTTTGGGACATACCCACTCCTCATCCTCAAGTGTGGTTTTCGGACACAAATTGTTTGGTTTTTGCCCCTTGACACCCTCCAATCAAGCAACATGGCATTGGAGGCTCACCCTAGGTATTCAAATGAGATACCGTGTGTCATGATCCAGAAGAAGACTCTCTAATTGAGACACTTGGTAGGGTCATGAGTTAACCGATATCGGCTTAGGGATGTTGTGGTTGATTGCTAAGGTTGCATATGTTCCACCCCTAGGCTCACATTTGAGGGACGATGGATGGTAGAATTCATCTATAGGAGGGTACCCAGACTCCAAGCAGTGTCCAAATGTATCATCAGGAGTTGGGGAAAATTTTTTTACTACAAGTTATGGTAGGGGTAGGGTAGGTATGCATGCGTCGAACAGACTGCTGATACTTGGAGTCGACCCAGGGGATACATCCAAGGGTTAGAGTTAAGGGTTAGATGGGTTCTAGAAAGTAGTAGCATTATGCATCGGCATCTTGAGAGGAGTTGGAGTTGGGAGATCGCAGTATGGTTGGGGGATCCAGGGATCTATTAGGTAGGTGGATCAATCCACTTTGTGATGAGCAAGGACAGATCAGATGATGATCCAATCCACTTTGGGTTTGACACATGGGGAAGCACTAAGATTTCCACTACATGGCGAGGAAACCTTAACATTTTGTTTCTTAGGGTCATGATCGGCAGTGGGCAAGTAGATATCAACATCATGGGGATGCTCAGGCAGGATGAGCTTGGTCTACACATATTTTTTGCCACAAGGCCCTAGGTGAAAGGGATACGGTCTGCACCGGATTGGGGGTATCACATAGTCAGACTGGCACAGCATCAGCTAGTGGCACCTCTATAAGACTAGCATGGGACTCAAGCATTAAAACTCTAAAAAAATCAATAACCTTTAGGGGTGAGATGCATACTACATGGGGGGATCATGTAGATCTTCCATTGGGCTTTAACGAGTCACTGATGGAGTCGGGGACTTCATTAGTATGACAGGTTGGTCAGCGGGATGATAGCAGGAGGAGCTCATGTGAGCAAGATGCAACCTCTATAGGGATTAGGTGGTATCATCGAGGGTTTACTCTTGGAGTGTGCAGGATCGACTACTTAGATGGTGAGCGGAGCAGGTGGAGATTTATATTGGATATGATGGCTTGGGAACTTCGCATTAAGGGATCCATTCATATTAGAGGGATGTAGAGGACAGGGAAGGTTTGGTGGCGCGTTTGGGACCTAAGCACATTTTGCAACAATAGTGGGGGGAGCGTCAACTAGAGATGAGGCTTGTTTAGGCGTTGCTTGAGGACAAGCAACGTTTTGGAGGGGAGGACTGTAATATTCCTAATTAGCGGAAAACTAATTAGAATATTAAATTTTGCCAATTTTGCTTTTCTAAAGTTCAGTGGGAGAATAAAGGGGTGAAGGGACCCATAAACCCAACATTTAGAATAAAACCACTTTCTTAGAGTTAAAGTGGACAACGCAGCTCATGTGGGTCCAAGAGGCCAAGTGAACAACATGACTTATGTGGAGCCTAAGGGGCCAAGTGGACAACGCACCTCATGTGGACCCAAGGGATTATTAGGGTTTCACAAGAATAAAAAGGGGATGAGGGAAACCATAGAAACCATTTATTCATTCAGAAAATTTCTTTTTTTCATTTTGACTAGAGCACACTTGAGCTATTTATCCAAGTTTGTAGTGTTATTCTTCGAGTGGAGATCCCAACCTCATCCTCGAGGGACTTCAAGTGCTCTCTCAGGAGAGGAGTTTCACCCTTTGGTGAGGGATTGAAAAAAAATGAAAATAGGAGTGTGTATTCCCTTTAGGACTACATAAAGGAAACATAGAGGGTAGTCCCTTCAAGATAGCGTAGAGGCAACAAAGACTGCGTAGTGTTTGCGCAGTCAATGGAGAGGAAGTGTCGAAAGTGTGGGAGAGAAGAGGATTTCAACTAGAGGATTTGGAGGGGAGGCTAGCCACCTCTTACCAGGTATTTTGGTAGAATTTTGGAGAAATTTACCAGCAGTTCCAGCTAGGATTTCGAATTTCCCAGTAGTTGGGTGAGCCAAGCCCAAGAGGGCCAATTTTCTGA
Organism: Pinus albicaulis; assembly: GCA_034641835.2. NCBI lineage: Eukaryota > Viridiplantae > Streptophyta > Pinopsida > Pinales > Pinaceae > Pinus > Pinus albicaulis. The sequence goes on along the minus strand of CM076578.1, from coordinate 331,247,286 downwards.
AGTCAAAACTAGGATGAACCCTTTCTGAGTTTTTTTGGATTTCCTGAGTAGCATCTGTGGTTAAAATCCCATAATTATATAAGCATCAGATCAAATAATTTATGCAACCCCTACTCAGCCAACAGCTAGAGGCGCTAGGGGAAAAAGGGTCAGATTTTGAAGGTTGGAATTAGAGGAAACATTTTCTGGGTTTTTCGAGGTTTTGGGCAAGGATCACCTTCCCAAATTCCTAGAATTTTCTGAGCATGGGAGCTAGGCCAATTAGCAGTCTAGAGTTAGCTAGCAACAACATTTTGGTAGAAAAACGCAGTCATTAAGCCATGCAGAGTAGTTTCCGACAAGAGTTTTTGTTTGAGTTTGAGCTATCCTTCAGCCTGCTTTGAGCAGGCCCAAGTGCAATCTTTTTAGCACCTCTCCCAAGTGCAATCTTTTCAGCACCTCATTTGTACTCTTTCCCAGCATATTAATAAAATGGCTCAACATTGATTGTGGCTAAGAGATACCTTCATCAAAGAGCCTAGGAGACACCTTCATCAAGGAGCCTAGGAGACACCTTCATTAAATGATAAAATGATAACATACTTTGAGCATATTTTGAGTTGAAAATAGAGTGCATTCATGACAACATTAATTGAGCATTCTTCAAGCCTTTGTTGAAACAATAATCACTCTTGAAGCATAGTTGAAGACCAACACTTGAAGACTTGTTTTGTTAAAGAATTCATGCTTGGAGTATAGTTGAAGAACAACACTTAAAGACTTGTTTTTTTGGAGCAGTCATCCTTGGATCATAGTTGAAGATCAACACTTGAAGACGTGTTTTTTTGGTGCAAACATAAAAATTTTCTAAAGCAAACCTAATGTTTTTCTAGAGGTAGATTTAACAGCACTTTGTAGATCTATCTTGGATACATTTTTTAGAAGTATTTGAAAATTTTGATATAGGCTTGAAGCAGTATTAAAGTCACCTTAAGGGAGTGAGGCAAACCGAGAGGGTTGGATCCCTAGAGGATTGGAGTCATCATACAAGGTTGGAGCCTGGATTAATATGTGAGGATTGGAGTCCTCATACAAGGTTGGACCCTTGTGAGAGACCAGGTTGCAGCTTGGATTTGTAGTTGAATATTATATTTTATATTGTACTCCAACAGATCTTATAATAAAATTTTCCCATTTTGGTTTGTTTGGAGCATTTCTATTTTATGGGCATTTGCTGAAAAATATGTGTTGGGTTTATTGCATGATTTTTTTATCACTGTTAATTTTTCCATTAGGAATATTACACCTTGAGAGGCTTGATCAACATATCAAGTCATATTTGAAACAAAACTAAAGTAATTCTTACGTATCAAAGGACATTCTTTAAAGCACACATGAAGAGCCTAGGAGACACCTTTGTTGAATGATAAAATGATAACATACTTTGAGCATATTTTGAGTTGATAGTAGAGTGCATTCATGATGACACTAATTGAGCATTCTTCAAGCCTTTGTTGAAACAACAGTCACTCTTGAAGCATAGTTGAAGACCAACACTTGAAGAGTTGTTTTGTTGAAGCAATCATTGTTGGAGTATAGTTGAAGACTAGAACTTGAAGACATGTTTTGTTGATGCAACCATAAAAGTTTTGCTGAAGCAAACATTAATTTTTTGTAGAGGTAGATTAGAGAGAACTTTTAAAACCTATCTTGGATACATTTTTTAGAAGTATTTGAAGTTTTTGATGGAGGCTTGAAGAAATATTGAAGTCACCATAAGGGATTGAAGCAAACTGAGAGGGTTGGATCCCTAGAGGATTGGAGTCATCATACAAGGTTGGAGCTTAGATTTGTAGTTTAATATTAGAGTACTCATTCAGGGTTGAAGCCTTGAAGGAGTTAAAGACTTTGTTGTACAATTTGGAGCTTGGGATTTTAGAGTCCTCAAATTCATTAATAAAATTATTTTCTTGTTGCACATCTTGTGTTTTGGTTTAAGTTATGATTTTAACTGTCATAATATAACAATTGTAAAGAAATATTGATTCAACCCCCTCTCAATATTTCCAACACTAGCACACCTTACATTTTTTTCACCTTGCAATATTTTTATTGACATGCTAGAAGGAACTTTCACAATGCAATGTTATTGTTGGTAATATGATTGTTTATGACAGAAGGAAATCTAACATGTGTTAGAGTTCCTTCACCTTGGAATGTTCGTACTAGCAATGTGCTTGTGTTTGTGTTAAAATGAAATATATCATGCACTAGATTTCTTTTGGCATGCAATGTTGTTGTTGGTAGTATTCTTGTATTTGTGATACATGTAAAGCTAACACTCATTAAATTTTAATCACCTTGTAATGTTGTTATTGTAAATATGCTTGTGTTTGGGCTAGAAGCTATGCTATATTTCCTTTGCTCTACAATATTTTTGCTGTCTATTTGATTGTTTATGATAGAAGGAAATCTAGCACATGTTAGATTTCCTTTGCCTTGGAAATGTTATTGGAAATGTGCTTGTGTTTGGGCTAGAAGTTGTGCTATATTTCTTTTGCTCTACAATATTCTTGTTGTCAATTTGGTTTTTTATTATAGAAGGAAATCTAGCACGTGTTATATTTCCTTCACCTTGGCAATGTTCTTGTGTTTGTGTTAGAAGGAAATATAGCACGCGCTAGGTTTCTTTTGGCATAAAATGTTGTTGTGGGTAGTATGCTTGAATTTGTGCTACATGTAAAGCTAACATGCATTAAATTTCTTTTACCTTACGATGTTGTTATTGGAAATGTGCTTGTGTTTGTGTAGAAATTTTTCTAGATATGTTTTTCCAGAAAATTTTGTTGTTGGTAATATTATGCTTTTGTTTATGCTGGAAGAAAATCTAACACACTGTATTTCTTTCACCCTAAAATGTTGTTGTGTGCTTGTGTTTGTGCTATGCATAAATTTAGCACATGTTAGATTTATTTTGCTCTGCAATATTGTTGTTGTCTATTTGGTTGATTATGATAGAAGGAAATCTAGCATGTGTTAGATTTTCTTCACCTTGGCAATGATATTGGAAATGTGCTTGTGTTTGGGCTAGAAGTTGTGATAGATTTATTTTGCTCTACAATATTGTTGTTGTCAATTTAGTTGTTTATTATAGAAGGAAATCTAGCATGTGTTAGATTTCCTTCACCTTGTAAATGTGCTTGTGTTTGTGTTAGAAGGAAATATAGCATGCACTAGGTTTCTTTTGGCATGAAATGTTGTTGGTGGTAGTGTTAGAAAATTATATTTTAGAGAGTAAAGCAAGACATAAAATATGTGGAAAACACAAACAATAAAAACACATAAAACCAAAGAGACATAGATATATGTGGTTCACCCAGTTTGGGCTACGTCCACCCCGAACAACCAGTCCTTCCTTTCTATTATCTAGCAAAATGAAGAGACGCAACCTAAAACAAATCTGTTGTAATATCCTCTGTTCTCCCTTAGTCTCCCTATCTGTTTCTCACTCTGAGAATACACATACAATACACATCCATAATACAATACCCTCATACAAAGTGAGGGTTTTCCTTCTAGGGAAAAAAACCTTATATTAAACATAACTTCTATCGTAACATCATCCATCGAATGAACAGCCCAGATTGACTATAATTTACAATACTTTTACAAGGAAATTTTACATCTATTTTTAGCTTCGGGCGACGTTGCCCCCGAAACCCCTCGCTATTGGGAGGGGGGGGGCTCCATAAAGTCGCAGATGCCCCCCCTTGGACCCCCAGGAAACATTTAATTATGAGTGGCATTGTCATCCCATTAAGAATATGGGTCCAATGCTGTGATACAAAATAAAGAAGATAATCAGGCTCCACACCCAACAGGTAGTATGCATGTATTTGTGCTACATGTAAAGCTAACATGGAAATTTTTTTTTTACCTTGTGATGTTGTTACTGGAAATGTTCTCGTGTTTGTAATAGAAGTTGTTCTAGATATCTTTTTCCATGCAATGTTGTTGTTAGCAATATGCTTTTGTTTATGTTGGAAGCAAATCTAACACACTAGATTTCTTTCACCCTGCAATGTCATTGTGTGCTTGTGTTTGTGCTATGCGTAAATCTAGCACATGTTAGATTTCTTTTGCTCTGCAATATTCTTGTTGTCTATTTGGTTGTTTATGATAGAATGAAATCTAGCACGTGTTAGATTTCCTTAACCTTGGCAGCGTGGAAATGTGCTTGTGTTTGGGTTAGAAGTTGTGTTAGATTTCTTTTTCTCTACAATATTGTTGTTTTCCATTTGGTTGTTTATTATAGAAGGAAATCTAGCACGTGTTAGATTTCCGTCACCTTGGTAACGTGCTTGTGTTTGTGTTAGAAGGAAATATAACATGCGCTAGGTTTAGTTTGGCATGAAATGTTATTGTTGGTAATATGCTTGTATTTGTGCTATGTGTAAAGCTAACATGCATTAAATTTATTTTACCTTGTGATGTTGTTATTGGAAATGTGCTCATGTTTGTGATAGTAGTTATTATAGATATCTTTTTCCTTGCATTGTTGTTGTTGGCAATATGATTTTGTTTATGCTGGGAGAAAACCTAACACACTATATTTCTTTCACCCTACAATGTTGTTGTGTGTTTGTGATATGCGTAAATCTAGCACGTGTTAGCTTTTCTTCAACTTGCAATATTTTTGTTGGAAACATGCTTCAATTTTGGCTTGAAAGAAATCTAGCATGCACTAGATTTATTTTTCACTGCAATGTGGTTGTTGACAATATGCTTTTGTTTATGGTAGAGGTAAATATACCATGTGCTTGATTTCTTTTATCTAGAAATGTTGTAATGTGTTTGTGCTTTTGCTAGAAGGAAATCTAGCGTAAATTAGATTTCTTTCACCCTTCTGTGAGTTTATTGACAATGTGGTTGTATATGCGTTAGAAGGAAATCTAGTGTGCACTAGATTTCTTTCACATTGCTATGTTGTTGTTGCCAATTCAATTGTTTATGTTAGAAGGAAATCTAGTATGCGCCATATTTCCTTCAACACAATGATGTTATTGGCTGTGTGCTAAAATGAAATCTATCATGTGCTAGATTTCGTTTTCCCTAGATTGTTGTTGGTAATATTTTTGTGTTCATGCTATCACAAAATATGGCATGCGCTAGATTCTTAACCCCTACAATGTTATGTGTTTGTGTTTGTGCTAGAAGGAAATCTACCACACACTAGATTTCTTTTGTCTTGCATAAGGTGTTTTTGACAATATTCTTGTTTGTGCTAGAAGCAAATCTAATATGCGGCATGTTTCTTTCACCCTACAATATTGTTATTTGCTTGTGTTTGCGAGAGAATGAAATCTAGCATGTGTTAGATTTCATCCACCTTGCAATGTTGTTATTGGTGACATGTTTGTGTTTGAGATATAAGTATAAATAGCATGTTAGATCTAATTCACCTTGCAATATTGTGATTGGAAATACGCTTATGTTTGTGATACAAGAAAATCTAGCATGATATAGATTTCTTTTACCCTATAATATTGATGTTGCCAATATGTTTGTGTATGGTGGGAGGAATTCTAGCATGCACTAAATTTATTTTGCAATGCAATATTGGTGTTAAAAAAATTCTTGTGTTTGTACTAGAATAAAATATAGTATGCAATAGATTTGTTTCACAATGCAATATTGTTGTTGGCAACTTGCTTGTATTTGAGCTAGAATGAAATATAACCTGCATTAGATTTCTTTTGCAATGCTATATTGTTTGAAACGTACTTGTGCTTGTGCTAGAAGAAACTCTAGAATGTGTAAGATTTCTTTTACTTTGCAATGTTTTTGTGAGTAACATGCTTCTATTTACGCTAGAAGGAGATTTAGCATGTGGTGGATTTCGTTCACCTTAGAATATTGTTTTTGGCAATGTGATTGTGTTTGTGCTAGATTTATTTGACCATGTAACGTTTCTTCTAGAAATATGCTTATTTTTGTAGTAGAAGGAATGATATTGATTGTTAGCTTTCATTTGAGGTGCAATGTTGTTGTTCGAAATGGGCTTCTACTTGTGATAGAAGGAAAGCTAGCACACATTATATTTCCTTCATAATGTGATGTTGTTATTAGAAATATGTTTGTCTTTATGCTAGAAGGAAGGTTATAATGTGTTAAATTTCCTTCATCTTGCAATGTTATTGTTGAAAATGTGTTTCTTTTTGTGATAGAAATAAATCTTGCATTTGTTAGCTTTTTTTCGCAATGCAACATTATTGTTGGAAATTTGCTTGTATTTGTGTTAGAAGGAATTATAGAATGCACTAGATTTCTTTGTTCTTGTTCCAAAAGTAAAACTATCAAGACTTCACCCTCACCAAGGTTAGTGCTATGATATTATTCTTGGTAGTGCATTTTTGGTTATGGTAGAAGGATACCTAGTGATTACTAGCTTTCTTCTAGACACCATTACACTTATGCAACCAATGCTCTAGGGGTGTCATTGTCTCAATAATCACAATGGTTAGAGTTATAACTTTTGATGTGCCCTTTTATTGAATTTGGAGCAATTTATGGAGATAAATGATAGTGCAAAAGAATTGTATATAGATATATGTTGTTGTTGGCACTACATTTCTGCTTGAGTTGGAAGGAAAGATAATGGTATAGCTTTCATCCATGAAGAATAATGTGATCTTTTTATAGTTTTGAAGTTTATGAATAAAAGTATTATTGAGTTATACTATATGTTTCTTCCAATGCACATGTATGAAACTTTAAAGTATCAAGCAAATTTTTTTCACATGTATTATTTTTCTCTCTATTTTGTTGTATAGTTAGGAACTTCCAAAAGAAATTTAACTAATGTTTGGATGCATAAGATAAGACTCTTCCTCATCAAAATAAAATGTAGAAAAACTCAAATATACACTTTTAGAGGACCTAAAGTTAACATCCCTTTGTATCAATCCTAAATAGTATGTCCTTAAATGTGTATAGGTAGGGAGCGCTAACATTGGAACTAAAGATTTATAAAATGAAATTTCTTGTGTGTTCAACTAAAGAAAAATTCTAGTTTGGCTTTTGATTATCAAGTTCAAACTTCAAACATCCTCACTAAGTGAAAATATAATTTCTCCTTTTCATGGGGCTTTTAGACATCTTATGTAGCATCAATCTTGGAATTTCTCAAATTTTCCAAGGACCATGTTTTGGTTCTGCAACTTCTACAAATTTCTTATGATAATTATTCATACACATGCATTAAGACTACAAGTGTCATTTCTAAAGTTAAATAGGAACTTGGCAGTTTTATATGAGCTAATATTTGTCATTCAAAACTTTTGTTTGGAAGAAAAATTCTAGTTTGGCTTTTGATTATCAACTTCAAACATCAAACATCCTCACTAAGTGAAAATATAATTTCTCTTTTTCATGGGGCTTTTAGACATATTATGTAGCATCATCTTGGAATTTCTTAGATTTCCAATGGACCATGTTTTGGTTCATCAAATTCTACAAATTTCATATGATAATTATTCATACACATGCACTAAGACTACAAGCGTCATTTCTGAAGTTAAATAGCAACTTGGTTGTTTGATATGAGTTGATATTTTTCATTTTGCGATACTATATACATCTCTAATTTCATGGTATTCATATATGTTTTTTGTGTAATTTTCATGTAAAGTACTGTTTGGTGGTAGGCACTATATGGTGGGGAACAATGTTTCATTAAATACAATATGACTTCCATACTATTTAAATTATTGCATCTATATTAATTTTTTGAAAGTTGCGTGTTTTTGCAAAAATATAAAATCACACTTTACATGGTTCAACCTTTTAATTACAATTTATGATTTAATTGTTGTTACAGAATTGGTACAAGCTATAATGGAAAATAAAATGTTGGCAAAAGGGGACTATGTTGATCTCCTTATTAATGACCAAGTCGTTGGGCTAGGAAGGGTCGAATCTACACAGTCTAGAACTTATTATGCCGAAGAAAGGGTTAATGCATTTTTTGTTGCAATTTTGATAATTGATGTCACTCAACCACATATGATTGAGGATGTTGATGAAGGGGACATACATCCATGGATGGTCATGGATTTGAGGCACAACATAGGTAAATCAAAATATTGAAGCATGTGTTCAAATATTATTGAAGGTTTAATACTTTTTTTTTTGAGTAAATACTAACCTTATTTACATTCGTTTATAGCTGCAAATATTTCTTCTATATTTTTTATTAGACACAAGGTAGATCTTCTACAACATGGATTGAAGGTGCGTGACGGCTCCATATTCAATACATAGCTTGGAAAGATGGTAAATAAAGGATGCATAATGGTTAAAATTGAGAAGGTGTTAAAACATGGATAGATACTAGGGGGTGCATTGGAATCTTATGAGAATTGGCCAGAATCAGATTTGCAACCTCACTGTCATGATCATGCCATAAATATCCCCCAAGATAGGGTTAGATTCATATGTACATAAAACATCCTCGCTAAGAGAAAATATAATTTCTCCTTTTCATGGGGCTTTTAGACATCTTATGTAGCATTAATCTTGGAATTTCTTAGATTTTACAATGGGCCATGTTTTGGTTCTTGAACTTCTACAAATTTCTTATGATCATTATTCATACACGTTCATTAAGACTACAAGTGTCATTTCTGAAGTTAAATAGGAACTTGGTGGTTTGATATGAGTTGATATTTTCCATTCTATGATACTATCTACATCTCTAATTGCATGGTCTTCATATATGGTTTTTTGTGTATTTTGCATATAAAGTATTTTTTGGTAGTAGGCACTAGATGGTGCGGAACAATGTTTCAGTACATACAATATGACTACCATACTATTTAAATTATTGCATCTATATTAATTTTTCAAAATTTGTGTGTTTTTGCAAAAATATAAAATCACATTTTACATGGTTCAACCTTTTAATTACAATTTATAATTTTAATTGTTGTTATAGAATTGGTACAATATAGAATGGAAAATATAATTTTGGAAAAATGGGTCTCTATTGATCTCCTTATTAATGATCAACTCGTTGGTCTAGGAAGGGTCGAATCTACACATTCTGGAACTTATTATGCCGAAGAAAGGGTTAATGCATGTTATGTTGCAATTTTGATAATTGATGTCACTCAACCAAATTTGAATAAGGATGTTGATGAAGGGTACATACATCCATGGATGATCATGGATTTGAGGCACAACATAGGTAAATCAAAATATTGAAGCATGTGTCCAAATATTATTGATAGTATAATACTTTTTTTTAGTAAATACTAACCTTATTTACATTCATTTATAGGTGCAAATGTTTCTTTTACATTTTCTATTGGAGACAAGGTAGATGTTCTATAACATGGAGTGAAGGTGGGTGAGGGCTCCATATTCAATACCGAGCTTGGCCATAAAGTGCATGGAAATATGGTAAAGAAATGATGTATAGTGGTAAAAATTGAGAATCTATTAAAACTTGATGCTGCTCTACCACATCCAACAGGATTCGAGCATACACTTGGGGGTGCATTGGAATCTTATGAGATTTGGTCAGAATCAGATTTGCAACCTCACTGTCATGATCATGCCATAAATATTCCCCAAGATAGGGTTAGATTCATGTGTACAAAGGTTTCTCTTACACATGAATGCATGGGAACAAGCATGTGCATTGCCAAAGGAGTGCTAGTTAATGTCCATGAGGATGACATTGTTGAAGGTGAAGCACTAGGTGAAATGGAATTTTGTATTTTTTTGGAAGAGATAGATGGAAATTGTGAAATATGCTAAATTGGGGATACGTTTATACATTGTTTGGTTAGATGCCCAATAAATAAGTTGGTCGACAACAAAGGTGTTATATTAAGGGATAAGGAAAAGTTCAAGGAGCCACCTAAGGAAATGGTGATATGGGATGTTATAGAGGACACAAATCCCTTAAACAAATGGGATGGATCTCTTTGTAATGAAAAAGATGTAAAATTAATTGATATGCATGTAACAAGGCCATATAAAAGGATTAAACAAGTTATGGCTACAACAAAAATTGTAAAATGTCAAATAAAAATAGATGAAGAGAAATAAATTTGACTTTTGGCAGCAGATGTATGTTGTAAAAAATATTGTCTTCAACATGTGGATAGGAAGGCCATTGTAGGTGTTAGAATAGGTATGAGACAAATAAATAAAAATGGTATTAGCGATTTTTTGAATTCACTATTGTCAAACACAGTCATGTAAGGAACCATGGCCATGGCCTACCACCTACTGCTAGAAATGTAAAGGACATGAGAATTAATGGGAATATTATTTGTAAGAAAGCATGGTATAAGATACATAAGATTCCTTAAATCACATTCTATAACTACCAGCATTCTTTTCGACATGGACTTTTGGAATATGGTCTCCTACAAAGTTGCGAATCTGGTCCATTTTGTATATTTTTTATTATATTTAGTCTAACACAGGGGTTTTGGGGTGGGTCAGAGCCCCTAATGCATTGTAAGCAGGTCAAGGGTAGACCAAGAGTCTACAAACCATGGTTTTTGGACCATTAGATGCGTAGGCTAAAATAGTATAAGTAGTTGAACCTTTTTGAGTCGATAGGTAGAGAATGAATATATTTTGAAGCAAAGTATGAATTGCTAAATCTGGGTTGGGTTGTTTTGGGTTAGGACTCCTGCTGGCTATGTGCATGGAGATCCTTTGTCCTGCTGTGTATGAACCTTGCAAGCTATGTGCGCAGGTGGTATTTGGGGAATGTAAGAAGATTTTGATAAGTAATATATGTGAAGTATATGCTACAATTGCTACGAACTATGGTTGTATGATTAAAGCTATGAACTTGTCTGTTTATCTCTGTGGCATGAAAGTAGTTGTATTTACTATATTACTGTGATGTGATTGTTGATGCACTTGCTGATTATATATCTGTTATTGAATGCAAACCATATGTGTTAACAATATTAGTTGCGATTATGCTATCTTATGGTTGTAATTGATGATACACATGTGGATGCGAACCTACTAATGAAACTAGAGTCTGGTTATGTTCTGGAACCTTGCAAATCACCCTTCTGTGTAGATCTAATAATTGCGGCCTGTGTTGTTACCTTCTCTCTCTCTCAGGGTGTAGAAACCTAGTTCTAGCACCCTCCCATACTTCTTTGGGTGGGACTTTGACCTACGCAAGTAGGTCACTACTGAAAGGGCCAGTAGTATAGGGGTTTGTTGGTAAACCTTCAGCTCCAAACCTGGGTTAAAACCCCTTGAGCCAAAAAATGTTTCGTTGCCAGGACTGGGAGCATTTTGAGAGAGGGATTGGGTAATGCCAAGGCCATATTGGAAGCATGAAAAGAAAGAAGTTGATGAGAGGGTTGAAAAGCAAGTTTAGGAATTCGCTATAAAAGAAAATCGCAGTGCGAACTTAACCACAGAGGACGATTTGTGACTGAAATTGTGATCGGTCAATTTGTGTCCTACTGAGAGGTGGAGTAGATGTTCTTCAATGGTTTCTGGGGTAAGTTTCTAAAAAAATTTCCGTTACTGGTTAAAGATATTACTGTGAGAAAAGAGTATCCTGTGTAGACATATTGAGTGAATGAGCTCTGATCAAAGTAAGGGTACAACGCGCAGTGGTAAGTACTATAGAACTAATCAAGAGGGAGATTTATCTGTTTATAGTCCAGGCATAAACACCATCGTCAAGTCCTCTTAGGGGCAAGAACTCACCTCTGCCACCATCGGAACACAAAATGACGTCACATATGAAGTTATCCACCTTCAAGGGCATGAGGGACAAAGATATAGATCGGTTCTGGTTTGTCGTAGGGTCTGTATGGACTGTGCAGAATGTAATGAGCGATGTTGTGAAAAGAGCACAGCTATATCTTGCTTTTGAAGGAAGGGCCTTGGACTAGTACATGGGATACCTAGACCAGCATGCGAACGCGAGCATTGAGGACATTAAGAATGCCTTGAAGCAACAGTTCAAGAGACCTAAGGCCTACTCCCCGATAGTAAATGACCTGAAATATTTCAAACAAGGCCCATCTGAGTCTGTATGGGAAGTCGATCAACGATTGAAAAAAGTAATCAGAGAAGGAGGATTCTAGTATGATGACAGGCGGCATGCGGAATGGTTCATTGCTATGATGTTGCCCCACCTACACATACCTATGGGCCACCAAGACATTGAGTCGCTGGAGAAGGCCTTGGAGATAGCAATGAATTTGGAGGCTACAACACGAGATGAAACCTAGTTGGGTGTACAACAAATCCAAATCCAGCTGGAAGCAATGCACATCAAGATCCAGAACCTACGAAAGGAATGAGGGATGAGGGCTAGCCGTGATAGGTGATACATACAATGCAGGGTGAATGGCCACACCAAGGACAACTGTTCGCTATTAACAGACTACATGCAAGCGGGAGGACCTAACCCGTTGCGCCCTAGAGAAGCTGTGGGACTAAGTAGGCCTGCACTATGGTGTGATGACTGTTGCGTTGTGCGAGTGCACAACACCAACCACTGCCCTCACCTTTCCGCTTGTATTTCAGAAGTTAAGCAACAATGGTGCAGGTTTTGTAGGTCTGTGGGGCATGATTAATAGAGCTACCATACCTATGATCTGATGATAGACCGAGGAAACCTTTATAGGGTACAGACAGATCCTTCATCACCAAGGACCCCTTCCCGTATTGGGGGCTCCCCCTTTAGGGGTAGGGGAGGGGGCCGAGGTGGAAGCATGGGTAGAGGAAGAGGCTAGCTAATATGTTATAACTGTGGAGAGATAGGTCACTTTGCAAGGGACTGCCTGAACCCTACAAGGAAATCCTTCAAGTATTGCAGGTAGGTGGACCACATGATCAAGGAGTGCCTGATTTTGATAGCTAAGGTGCAAGAGAAAGAACAGACACCTACGCAGAATGTGCAAAAGGTTATGATGGAGCCTTGGAATGAGGGACCAGGTATTAGTATCATAACCCGTATAGACCTAGCAACTGGGGTAGTGGAAGAAAACACTACGGCAGTGCCTCTATTTAAGAAAGTGGTCATCAAATCAGAAGGCTTGGACATAAAAAAGGAAAGAGAGACCTTTATCATGGCTCATCAGGATCTCACAGAGGCAGCTACTTCGCAGGTTCCAGTGACCACCAAAGAAGGAGAAGGGGTCCAGCCATTTTTACAAGCATGCATGAAACTGCTGCGCAACCCGCAGGCTGTTGAGAACCTCCAGGCACTATTGGATAGCTGCATAGAGAAGACCAAACCACCCCTAGAAGTTAAGGATGTAAACACACTGTACAAATACAAGAAACAAACTGGTAGGGAAATATGTCTCACAGCACAAATCGGGGACTATGAAATAAAGCAAGTTATTTTGGATCTAGGATCAGATGCGAATGTCCTACCCAAGAAAATGTGGTAGTGCATGGGATAATCCAAATTGGAATGGTCCACTATCTAGCTGCGCATGGCCAATCAGCAAAATATCATACCGTTAGGAAGGTTATCAGAGATTGTAGTAGATATTGCAGGAGTCAAGGTATGAGCCAAATTTGAGGTCATTCAGATTGTGGAAGATGTAGACCCTTACCCTGCCCTCATAGGATTAGATTGGGCTATCAACATGGGCGGTATTATCAACTTAAAGAAGTGGAGCATGGTATTTGAGAACGGAGGGGTATGAGTGATAGTCCCCTTAGACCCTGCAGAAGGAGAAAGGTATACAAAGATGGTGCATAGTGACGAGGGGGTAGATCACATATACAAGTTAACTACACAAGATGAAGATTGGATCAACTGTACGGCTAATGGTATGCTTTGCTGGGAAAAAGATAGCGACTCTATGTCTGACTCCGATGGAGAACTGGAAAGTTGGAAAAACTAGTTACACAACATATCTGCACTGCGATGTCTCAGGGTTAAAAGGGATTTTCGATGTATCTCCTCGGAGGTACGAGATCTGCCCTACATTGATGGATATGGTAGTAAGCATTTTTTTGTAGGCATTCAAATCCGAAGTTCCAAAGGAACGAAGGTTATGGGCCCTTAGTCTCACCTGCCGCACAACACCTACGAAGTGGTGAGATAAGTGTGAAATAGTGTTCTAGGAATGAGGGGCATGTAAAACTATGTTAATCATTCATTTTGACCCTCTGGTTCACTTATATAGGGAACAACCTGGACTGGTAATCCGAAGCTGTGCAGATTTTCACAAGATAACTACCGATGGTGGGAAAAGGTGTGTAATTGATAGGTACATCCCCTACAAAAACTCACTCAAGTTGGTGGATACTATAGGAGCTGCGAATCTAGAAGCACCTATAGCTATGAAAAAACTACACTTGCCCCTCCGTTTAGTAGGAAAAACCAAACAAGAGGACGCATTAATCACAACGCCTTTGAGAGAGCGGTGTTATAAGGCCATGTCATTTCACTGGGATGCTAAGTGTCAAGGAAGCTCCAAACTAGTAAGGAAGACAATAGGCCCATTCAGAACGAATATTGAATGTCGGCTAGTCCACTGTACGCACAGGAGGCCCATTGAACACACACAGGCGCACTGGGAGTGAAGGTGTGCGTTGAGAGCACCAGAGCTACGAAAACTAGCCATTGGGACAGTCAAATCAAGTAAAATGAAAAATCTACCATTGAAAGGAGTGGATGGCTAGAATTTAATGAGGCGATTGTGGGTGATTTTTTACCATTTACATGATGGTAAGTTCCAAGTGCAACTTTCCCAACCGCTGACCGCTCGCGTTACCTATAACAAGAGTCGAACAAACCAAACAAGGGTTCTGTATCAGTTGTATAGCTTGTACTTGGCATATCTTACCGTGACCATTTGGTGCTGCAAGGCGCTCTATGTTTATAGTGTGTCCTTCATGTCTGAGCAACCTACACCTTTGGACAGTAGCAACCTGGAGTTTATTTTTCGTGCGAGGATGATGGCTACGAACCCTGCTGAGCCTTCTGAACCAATGACATCGGTAGAACAAGGAACTGAAGAAGTGGTGGAAATCAATTCTGAGGTGGAAGAGATTATCTCCACACCGAGCCCAACTACAAGGAAAGGAAACGAAATGGAGCTGAGCTCCGAAAAGCCCCCGAAGCCCACGAAATGGGCTGTAGGAAAGATGCGAACTTCCCCGCGACAAAAAAAATCCCCACAAGCAGCTTAGGAGGAAGAAAAACCTATTGAGACAATCCATTGGTTACTGTTAGCCACCTGTAAAATTTGATTATACCAAAAGGTGGCTAAATATGTTTTGAGCCTTCAAGGAACAATTTTTATTTCCAAAAACTGTTGGCTCTTGAAGACTCTTGAAGGCCTCATGCCTCTGTCTAGATCATATACTATTGTTTACCTCCTAAAAAGCTCTAAAATCCTGCTTATTTCCAAGCCCAAATACTGCTGCAGACCCCATTTTCCCTTACTTCTTCTTCCAAAACTAACCTCATTTCCTATTTCCCATTTCCCATGAAAATCCCTCATTTTCATGTTTCTTTCCTTTCCACTACATAAATACCCTTCATAAGGTTTTAAGACTCTTTCTTAACCTTATCGAAACCCTCCATTTCCTTTGAAAATCATTCAAAAACACACATTTTCATAAGTATTGGACTTAAGCCCCTTTGTGCTAAGTCTCTGACCATTTCTGATCATATGCCCGCACCCTGGGACCAAGCGCTAACTCTGGAGGCACTTATCGCATCGTGCAAACCCAAAAGTGAAATTATTTGCCATATTACGAAGTTCTGATATGCGATAGCCCCCTTTCTTTAACCCTTCGGTCGTATTTTTCTTCACGCGCCCATAGGCCCCGCATCCATGCGCCTAATCTTATTTTACATGTACCCTGCCCCAAAAACATAAAAACCTTATGTATTTTCGAAAACTTTGGGTTTTTGTGTTTATTTTAAAAATTTCGGCCGGTCTAAGTTCCCAAGCCTCCTCCACCATCGATCTGATCCGCAGATCTGACGGTGCGGAACCTATCAACCCCGGTGGACCCCGCAAGTTGTACACCACTCATCACCATTCCAAAAAACCGCGTGGTATTTATCACACCGCCTTCGAGCGGAGGGCAATTTTTCCCCCATCACCAGCGATTCCATACATCGCATGACATGCGTCCTATTTACTTTTGCAAAACCACTTGCCCATCGCGCGTTAACGTTAGTACGTGGATACCCAGCGATATTGTCATGCACCATCTGATCTGGAGTGGGCCATCCAATGGCTATCTCTTGTCAAATATGCACACACGATAATCGAGCTATCGTACAGTGGCAACTGCATCTCCGCCGTTGATATGATTTGCAGATCGACAGTGCAAAATCCATTGCCCTGCTTCCCTCCGTTTGACTTTCAACTTATGCTCCCGACCATCGATCTCTGCGCGATCGACGGCACAGATTTAATATTTTTTCCGCCCGTTCTATAACCTCTCCCGACTAATCCCAACCATTAGATGATGCCATCCAATGGCCATGCTTTCCTCCACGTGCCTTCTGAAGCAACAAAACCTATATATGCAGGATTTTCTAACATTTGTTCGTATTTTGCAGAGTTTAAGGTTTTCTAACTACATCTGAAAGAAATTTGAAGGCAGAGGGTGACGATCCTCCCACCTTCGATTTGTTAAAGGAAAACATTCGGAGGGGTTAAACCCACGTTTCATCAATTGTTCATAAAGCATTGATGCCACATAACCCTGCGTGGCCCTGCACAACAACAAGAGAACCATGAATTGGGCACAGTCAAAGAGTATCAGTGCCGAAGACCGAAATGCATCAGAACAGAGGATTAGAGGCAGTTTTATGGGGATTACGGCTAAGACTGTTATCAAAATCCTAAACCGCGACTTAAAACACAGTTTATGGAAAATCTAAAGTGTTTTATCAGACAGAAAGCCCCCACCACCACATCTGAGGCCAATTGATTCCTCAGCTGCCACAGTGCCACCTATTGCCTCAAAGCATTCAAAATAGAGGTTGAAGTTATTGATCAAATGAAGATATTCACCTCAGCACAACCAGAAAGTTACTTTTGCAAGGAAACCTAATGCAAAAGATATCTGCAGAATAACCCCGACACCATACAGAGCCTCAAAGGTCAACAAAAGCTCCCACCGAGCTTAATTCATAAGTGTAAATCAATTAATATAGTGCAACACCTGTACATTTATTCATTGAGCCCCCCAAAGGCCAAGAAGGCATTAAAGTATGTATTAATTGGTTTTTGAGATCTTTATCAGATCTCACCTCCTCATTTTTCTATAAATACTTCAGCAGAAGATGAGTAAGGGGTTGGTTGTTGATGTAATTGCTTAACATTGTAATGTAATTGAGCTGAAGACTTCTATTTGTAAATAGTGATTCTCTGGCTCTTGGAGCTCTGCTTGAAACAGATAAGTTAGGTTGTGAAAAAGAGATGAATTAAAACACTCGATTTGAAGATTGTAACTAGTTTGGAGCATCAATACAAGCTGATTTATGGGATCCTGGTCTATGTTGACGATGATGTTTTTCTCATTGTAACTTGTTATTTTATTTATGTTTTCACTGTGTTTCATTTTCTCTCATAAATAACAACATGCATGGAGTTAGGACCTACTGTATATCAGTAACCTTCTCTGACTGAAAAACTTTATCTTAATGTTTTCTTCCAATCTGTGTTATTTAAGAATGATTTAATTCAGTTCAAGCATAGGAATGTTGGCGTTCCCTCGTCTTATTGCCTTAGATGAATATTGTTCTTGAATGTTACCTTCAGTATATGCTATGTGAAGATGAACTAAGGAAGATATGGTGAGCCCTGGTCCCAGTCTTGTCTGCACAACTGTCTAATTGTTTCCCTTAGAATGTGTTAAAAGCTGACTAGTTTAAAAGTACTTATCAGATCTTGGGCCATTCTGTGTTATCTTTGTGATTATCTTGAAAGTGACTAAGTAAAGAAGAGCTAGGAGAGGATTTGTGGTGAGCCCGGCCCACTATTTTCTGCTCCAACAGTTGTTTCCAAGTTTCCTTTAGTTTTTTATATGTTTTCTATTGAAAGTGTATCAAAGGCTGGCTAGTTTCAAAGTACTTACCAGATCCTAGTTTGCTTTCATGTTTTTCTTAAGTGCCTGGTCAAAGGCTGACTAGTTTAAAAGTACTTGTTAGATCCTGGGCTGCTCTTTGTTTCTGCATCTATTTAATTCTCCTTCTTAATGTATCATTTCACCCCATAAATCAAACTTTAAAGAGATCCTTAGACGTAGATGACTTGCCCCATAGACCACTCTTGCCTCTTGCTGTGCCAATTAAATCCTATTATGACTCCATAGCCCAATGGACTAAGAACTTGTTATTATCTTTCATCTTGATCGAAGCTTACTCTGGTTTTGTTGCAACTTCTCACCTTTGGAACTTTTTTCATCCGGGACTTTTCACCTCAAACAGTAATCATGCTCAACCATCCAAAAACAAAACAAACCCTTGGCCTTCATAACTGGCCTAATATTATTACCCCAAAACTTCAAAGAAAAATCCATCTTTGCACTTATTGGAGAGATCCCTCTCTGGATTCAGGAGGGCTAGATCCTAGAATCCCAAAGTGGTTGAAATGATGTTGTTTCTGCAGTTTTAGTCTCACCAATCTGCTAAAAGTACAGATTCTTAACATTTCTGGCGACTTCGCTATCGAACGAGCCCAAATTCATTGTCATTTAAAGATAATCATACGATATCATAGATTTTGTTCATCGAACATTTTTTTGATTAACCAGCTGAGCCACTAGAATCTAACATTTCTGGCGACTCCGCTAGGGATTTTCCCATTAAAAACTTCGTAAAAATTGTGAGTTAAAAGCAGCATTTTCAAGCACTACTAGAGAATGGTAATCATGATGAAACTTGTTTGAATCAGTGAAAAACTAGGTAGACCCTAGGATTCTCTTAAGACTTTATCTAACCTTGAAAAATCAACTGGCTTAGCCATAAGAGTACTCTGCCTTTGTCTCACAACCGTAGCTAAGTTTGAAACCGAGTTAGAATATTCTTAAAACCACACAACTGAAAAATAACTCAGAAAAAACCAAAAATATTTTAGAGTGGTAGTAAAACACTTGCTCTTATATTTTATTGATATTTTGTGGTGTTTTACCCTATACTCTTAGATAGAGTCTGGAAATGGCCAGGTAGCCTCTGAATCTCATCCTCTTTTAGAGGTGAAATATCTAGTGAACACCCTCCCAGTAAATTTCTGGTTAGAGTTTGCTCTGTTTCGGGATATCCTTGAAAGGGATGTTTCACAAGCACTGTGGTGGACACTGTACCTCCTAGAAAACACTCTAAAACTTCCACCTGGCGACTCCACAATCCTGAACAAAACTTAAGATTCCACTGGGAAGAACCCCTGTCGTCATAATATCTTTCAAACTCAGTCAGAGGACTATAGGATTAAATTTGTGTAAACAAATTAGTTAACCTCTTAAAGATTGTCATATTTGGTTGAACTTTTCTTGTTTAAAAGTTGGGTCTAAAACACACCATAGTGGCTTCTAAAATTATTCACACTAGAGCCTATCCCCACTCTGATCCACCTGAGATAGTTGATGAGCCAGAAAGTATCCTTAGGAAATCCCCTAAGATAGAATCTTTAACTGTTTTCAGATCACCCTTAAGAGCTAAATCAGTTCCTGAAAAATCTTTCAACTCTACAGAAATCACAAGTTGACTTAGTAAACCCCTTTAGAACTAGGTCTCTTGGTGATTTATATCAGTTAGATTCTGAGTCTTCACTTTCATCTCCTGAAACAAGCGAACATCTTGGTAGTAGAGAGACTACACCACCCGATTTACAGTTCCTCCATAACTTAGGTGTCTCTCATCCAAGATCAGCTCAGCAATCTACTGATGTTCCATCCACATCTACTCATCCTACATCCACTATCCAAACCACTCCATTTCAGCCCACTTTCCCTTTAGTTAATCCACCTGTGAATCCACCTCCACCACATATCATGGTAGCATGGTATGCCCCCTTAGTCCTTCCTGTACCATTAGTCAATCTTCCACAGGACTATCAGTCCAAAATTCCATTATATGATGCTAGCAATGCTATAACTGCATCACAACATGTGGATAAGATGAATGACTACTTTGACAGAAACGAAATTGATGATGATTCTATCAAGCTTAGATTATTTTCTCAGAGCTTAGGGGGAGAAGTAAGAAAATGGTTTAAAAGCTTAGCCCCCCATAGTATAAATTGTCTCCAAGGCTTTCATCAAACCTTTTTAAATAAATGGGAAGCAAAGAATAATCCTCTCCAAGTCCTTTTTTATTACAAAAATCTCCATAGGAACCCAGGGGAAAGTGTACAAGCTTATTGTACCAGATTTAACAGTGTGTATAATGCACTTTCCCCAGAACTAAAACCTCCACAAGGCTCATCTCTAAACAAATTTCCTGAAGGGTTTGATGCTGACATGACCTATTCGCTAAGAGAGTGAGATATTGCAACTCTTGAAGATATGCAAAGAGGCTCCCTTTCTGCGGAAGTCAAATTAATGGAGAAGAGAGCAAGAATGAAAAATGAGAAGAAAGTCTCTTTTAGAAAGGAAAGTACACCTTCTTCTTCAAACTCAAAGATGGAAAAAATGATGGAAGAGATTATGAAGAAGATGAGAATTCTTGAGAGAGCACAAGCAAGTATAAACCAAACCGCTCCTCAAAACAGGAACCAGAATCGGAATGTTAGAAGGAACCAACCTCCAAACATACCTAGGGAAGATGATCAACAAATCACTCCTCCCTTTCATCAAAATTACGTAAGTGAGGTTGAGGAAACATATGAGATAACAGAGGAAGGTGCTATCAACATGCTGGAGGTAGATAATGATGACTTCGAGATTCATTATGATGAAAAAACAAGGTCTATACACACCATATGATGAAAAACGAGATGATGATGAAAATTGTTATCAAGACATGGAAAATTTCATTACAGAGACTCAAAGGGAATATGACCTTTGAAGCAAGACTAGTCAACAAACCCCAAACACCAAAACCTCTGAAAAACCTTCACAAAACAGCACTGCAACCAAGCCTAAAACGGTCAAACAAAAAATAGTGACTATTAATTCTGATAAAGGTAAAGAGAAAGGCACTCCAAATCTTGAAAAGCAGAGTGCAGATATTAGTAGTACTAACACTTTAGCTAGTACTCCTATTACAACCGTTGTGTCAAGTGTAAATAGAACCAATCAGCAAGCTATTGTTGCTAATAGAGTGACAGCTAATAAGGCTAAAACCAATACTCTAAAGAACCAAATTCCTTTCAGCCTGGAGCAGGAAATTTCGAAGATCAAAATCTCTATTCCCTTAGCTGAATTAGCTACCCAACATGTATATAGGAACCAAATTTTGAAGGCTTTGAACATAGAAGAGAATGAGGACACTCTCAATCTTAATGATGACCAGCCAGAGTTGATTTTTGGCCCTAAGATTGAAGGTAAGTATCAAGAAGGACCTATTCCACCCTTCTATGTCAGTTTAAACGTTCATGACAAAATTTTGCATAACGCTATGCATGACTCAGGGGCTTCTCATAATTTGATGCCAAAAGATATAATGGAGAGCCTGGGTCTAGAAATCACCAGACCTTACAAAGACCTTTACTCGTTTGACTCGAGCAGAGTGAAATGTCTAGGATTGATCAAAAACCTTTGTGTTAACTTAGCCCAGATTCCAGCCAAGT
Organism: Pinus albicaulis; assembly: GCA_034641835.2. Lineage (NCBI taxonomy): Eukaryota > Viridiplantae > Streptophyta > Pinopsida > Pinales > Pinaceae > Pinus > Pinus albicaulis. The sequence continues at coordinate 331,225,522 of CM076578.1, read as the reverse complement.
GTTTGGTTATGGATGTTGTTGTGGCTGATGTACCCCCAAAATATGGAATGCTTTTATCAAGATCTTGGGGGGCTAAAGTACAAGGTACTATGCAAATGGACAGGACCTATGCAACTATCCCTGTTTTCAATCAGACTAGAAGACTTTACAAGGAGTCCCATATGCAATACACAGTTACAAGTCAAGACAGATCTCAAAAATCTCCTTTTTATTCTGTCAATATAGACCTTGATTCTTTTATTATGTTCAACGATGAAACCCTTAGTGAACAAATCATGTTAATAGGATTAATGGCCAACAAGGAGGAAGAGAAAGATAACGTAGAAGGGTCAAAACGGTTTTCTGTACTTGAAAACATTAGCAAACCAAACACACGTCTTGAGTTACAAGTCATGAATCCATTCATCTTAAACCTTCATAGTCAAGAGAACAATCCTCATTCCAAGGAAAAACCAGAGGAGTTCAAACAAATTCAATTAAGTGTTGATATTTAAGAAACATATGGAAGCATAATGGTCTATGGAGTATGTATTTTGATGGGTCATGCACTAGAGCTAATACTGGTGAAGGTGTCTAGATTTCTAACACTGAAAATAATCATACAGAAACCATTTCTTGCAAATTAAACTTTCAGTGTTCTAACAACATAGCAGAATATTAATCCCTGCTCTTAGGCTTACGTTTGTTGAAAAAGTTAGGAGCCAGAAGAATAAATGTATATGGGGATTCTGAGTTAATCATTAGGCAGGTCAATGGGGAGTATAACGCAAATCATCCCAGACTTAGGGCCTGCCGAAATGATGTCATGAACCTTTTACAAACTTTTGAGGAACACCACATGATTTTTGTCCCGAGAAAAAAAAATATTGCAGCCCATAATTTAGCCTATGCAGCTAGGACTTGCTTAACGCCATATGAAGCAAAACACTGCACAACTCAAATAAAATTTAGACCAACCATTCCTGATAACAAAAAATATTGGCAAGTTTTCGATGAGGACAAACAAATAGAAGAATTCATGCAATTCAGAAATGGATTTGAACTGCGCAGTTCAGACTCAGACTATGATACAGATTGCAGTGAAGAAAATTTTCTTGGTGAAGAAGAACCATCCCCTGAACTTGTCAATGTCAATATTTTGACTGGAAAACTTAAAAAAAAAACATAAATGAATGCAGAGGATTTAGAATCTCTGCACTCAAAAGATGAAAGTTTTCCAAGTGGTCTAACACCTTTAGAAGAGTTGTTTGATTTCAACAATGTGGCCAAGAATCCTAAACTGGAACTTGTAGAGACTGAAGTGGAGGAATGCAATATAGGCAGTGAAGAAAAACCAAAAATGATCAAACTGTCCAAAACTTTGCCAGCTCACATTAAACTCAAATACCTAGAGTCGTTCAAAGAGTTTTCTGATTTTTTTGCGTGGATTTATGAAGATCTTAAATCCTATGACACTAAAATAATCCATCATAAAATCCCTCTCAAGGAAAATCGAAAGCCATTCAAAAACAAATTGCGCAGAATAAACCCTGTGTAGTTTCCTTTGGTTGAGAAGGAGATTAAAAAGATGTATGAAGCTGGTATTATTGTCCCTATTAGATATTCTGAGTGGGTGTCTAATCTGGTGTCTGTTAGGAATAAGACTGGAGAGATCAGGCTTTGTATAGACTTTAGAGACTTAAACAAAGCTTCATTAAAAGACAACTACCCTTTACCTAAGATGGATCATATTTTACAAAGGGTGGTAGGGTTCAAAAGAACTTTTGCTGGATGGCTACTCAGGGTACAATCAGATCTTAGTTCACCCTGATGATCAATTAAAGACAGTGTTTACTACACCATGGGGCACTTTCATGTATGTGAAAATGCCTTTTGGTCTAATGAATGCTGGAGAAACTTTTCAGAGAGCCATGGACATAGCATTTTCCGAAGAACTGGGCTTCTTCATCATTGTATATCTTGATGATGTCACTATGTTTTCAAAAACAGATGAAGAGCACTTAGAACATTTAAGAAAGGTTTTCGAGAAATGCAGAAAGTTTGGAATATCTTTAAACCCTAAGAAGACACTATTTGGTCTCCAAGAAGGTAAACTTCTTGGGCATATTATTTCATAAGAGGGTATCAAGATAGATCCAAAGAGGATTGAGACTATATGCAAATCTCTCATCCTCGAAACATTAAAGAGTTGCAATCTTTCATTGGGAAGATCAACTTTTTGAGAAGGTTCATCTCCAACCTGGCTAAGCTCCTTAGGAATATAACGAACATGTTGAAAAGGGAGCAAGGGGTTAGGTGGACCTTGGAAGCAAAGACATCCTTTGAACTGGTGAAACAAGCGTTAACCAAAATACCGGTTCTGATAAGCCCTGATTTTTCAAAAGATTTTTATATCGTCTCCTTTGCATCAGAACATAGTATTGTTGTTGTCTTTTTACAAAAAAATCCACAAGGACAAGAGTAGCCTATTGCATTTTTTAGGAAGGCATTCAGGGATGCCCCTCTGAAGTATAACATTATGGAAAAACAAGCTTTTGCTCTGGTTAAAGCATTGAAAGACTTCAGGGTATACATCCTTCACTCACACATCATTTCCTTTGTCCCGAATTCAGTTGTTAAAGATATTCTAACGCAGGACCCAGATGGTAAGAGAGGTAAGTGGATTGCTGTTATTCTTGAATATGATTTAGAGATAAAACCCACTAAACTCATCAAAGGCCAAGGCCTAGCTAGATTAATCGGTGAATTGAATTTTGAAGTTCTTTATATTAATATGATTAATGCTTTGGATGACCAAGAAGAATTCTCAACTCCCATGGTTGAAGACCATTTTATGAATTCTCCTTGGTATGCTGATATTGTTTATGTTTTGCTTAATTTGAATACACCTCCTGGTTTATCAAAAACAAAGGCTAGGTTTTTGAAGCTAAATATGGTAAACTATTGCATTATAGAGAGATGTATTTATTGGAAAAATGCAAGTGGTATATTGCTTAAATTTTTGCCTGAGTTTGATGCAGAGAAGGTTAAGCAGGAGTTCCATGAAGGAGAGTGTGGAGGTCATTTATACTGGAAGTCAACAGCCAACAAAATTTTGAGGGCTGGTTTTTATTGGCCTACTCTTTTTCATGATGTACACAAGATGATCATAGCCTGTCATAAGTGTCAACTATTTGAGGGCAAAAGAAAATTGTTACCCCTGCCTCTGCATCCAATCACTGTTGAAGCTCCTTTTCAACAGTGGGGTCTTGACTTCATAGGAGAAATCCATCCCCCATCTTTTGCCTAACATAGATGGATTCTCACTACCACAGACTATTTCACTAAGTGGATAGAAGCCATACCTTGTAGGCAGGCCAATGATTCATTTATCATTAAATTCATGGAGACTAACATTCTCTCTAGATTTGGTTGTCCTACCAAGATCATCACTGATAATGCAGCAGCATTTGGATCAAAGAAAATGGTTGAATTATGTCGCAGATATCAAATCAAATTGGGGCATTCCACGGCCTATTACCCTTAGGGTAATGGACTTGCAGAATCCTCAAACAAAATCTTAGTGAATATAATCAAGAAACTGTTGGAAGACAACAAGAAGTCTTGGCACACAAAGCTGGTTCATGCGCTTCGGGCCGACAGATTAACTTTGAAGAAGTCTATCAGCATGGCTCCTTTCCAGCTTGTGTATGGTACTGATGCAATTTTTCCAAGCAGCCTGGGTGTACCAGTGATGAAGTTAATTCAAGAGTTGCAAACTAAAGATAATGACATGATTAGAAGAATAAATCAGACCATTCATCTTCAGCAAACTAGAGAGGAAGTGTATAACAAAGCATTACAGAAACAAGACAGCATTAAAAATATTTTTGACAGAAGAACAAAGGCCAGCAACTTCAAGATTGGGGACAAAGTTTTAAAGTGGGACTCAAGAAGGGAAGACAAGGGCAAGCATGGAAAATTTGACAATTTATGGCTTGGCCCATACTTTATTCATTCAGCTGCTGGTAATAATGCATTTTTCTTACAGGAGTTGGATGGATCAGAATTGTTTGGGGGTCCTGTCAATGGCAGGATGCTTAAATATTATTTCTCTTGATCCTTGGCATGATTCTGAAAGCCTTATTTTTCTTTTTCCTTTTCCATTATAAATATTCCATCCACCATTGCATTCAAAGTTATGAAAAATAAAAAATACAAAAACAACAAAGAAAGAAAGAAAAGAGGGCAGATTGATAAAACAATAAAGGTACAGCCCCATACCAAAAAAGAGAAACAAATTTTGAAAGTGTGCAAGCTCAAATGCCACTCCTCAAAAACACACTTCTAATTAGTCAAACAACTTGATCTTGACTAATTAGTTTTCAATTTCTGCTGATAGGGTAGTGAATTCAATTTTCCAAACTGTTCAATCTTGGCTTATTAGTAGATAGATTAGGATAGAAATTAAAGGTTCAAACATGATCAAAATCTGAACCTGCATTTCCAAAGAAGAGATGACTCAAATCTGTTTTATTTTCTGAGTCAAAAGAGAGGAAAATCTAGTTCTAATTTGCTTAAAATCTGAACCAGAGAACAAAGAAGCAACAGCTCAAACAATTTCAAATCAGAGCTGTAAAGAAAAGAGAAGGTCATGTTGAAAAAGATTTCAAATCTTAAGCCTTCTATTTTTTATTTAATCTTTCTTCAAAATAAATGTCTATGTGCAGCTTGTTTTTATGCCATAGACCAGCATCAAGTTAGACCGTTAAATATTGACTCAAGTGATTTTTAAATTTTTGTTGTAGGATTTAGAGAATGAAAGTCTGTTGGACAGTTTAATCCCAACAGACAGTAGATTAGGTAGAGAAACATCTGAGCTCAACTGTTTAATCTGAGTTCAGGGAGAAATAAGGAGTAGAATTAGATTATTTTTATGCTTTCAAAAAGAATAAAATGTTGTGTAAATATTTTTCCAATCCAAGTGCACTATGATGAAGAAAAAATGTTAGATCAGTAGGATTGGGTAGGTAGAAAGTTGTATTGATGAAGTTCATTATTTTTCATGACTGCTATTATTTTTCAGAGCAAAGCAAGATCATCCAGCAAAATAAGAACAATCCAATGGATGAGGCACATGGTCAGCATCCCAAAGAATATAATGGATGTGGCACAGGTCAGCCTCCCAGAGAATCCAGGTCTGAATTCTTGATGCCTTCAAGAAGGCACCATCCCCAAGTGGAGCCACTGTTAGCCACCTGTAAAATTTGATTATACTAAAAGGTGGCTAAATCTGTTTTGAGCCTTCAAGGAAAAATTTTTATTTCCAAAAACTGTTGGTTCTTGAAGACTCTTGAAGGCCTCATGCCTCTTTCTAGATCATATACTGTTGTTTACCTCCTAAAAAGCTCTAAAATCCTGCTGATTTTCAAGCCCAAATACTGCTGCAGACCCCATTTTCCCTTGCTTCTTCTTCCAAAACTAACCTCATTTCCTGTTTCCCATTTCCAATGCAAATCCATCATTTTCATGTTTATTTCCTTTCCACTACATAAAGACCCTTCATAAGGTTTTAAGACTCTTTCTTAACCTTATCGAAACCCTCCATTTCCTTTGAAAATCATTCAAAAACACACTTTTTCATAAGTATTGGACTTAAGCCCATTTGGGCTAAGTCTCTGACCATTTCTGATCATATTCCCGCACCCTAGGACCAAGCGCTAACTCTGGAGGCGCTTATCGCATCACACAAACCCAAAAGCGCAAGTATTTGCCATATTACGAAGTTCCGATATGTGATAGCCCCCTTTCTTTAACCCTTTGGTCGTATTTTTCTCCACACGCCCATAGGCCCCGCATCTGGGCGCCTAATCTTATTTTACATGTACCCCGCCCCAAAAACATAAAAACCTTATGTATTTTCGAAAACTTTGGGTTTTTGTGTTTATTTTAAAAATTTCCCCCGGTCCGAGTTCCCAAGCCTCCTCCACCGTCAATCTGATCCGCAGATCTGACGGTGTGGAACCTATCAACCCCGGTGGACCCTGCCAGCTATACACCACTCATCACCATTCCAAAAAACCACGCGGTATTCATCGCACCGCCTTCGAGCGAAGGGCAGTTTTCACCCATCGCCAGCGATTCCATACATCGCGTGACACGCGTCCTGTGTACTTTTGCAAAACCACTTGCCCATCGTGCGTTAACGTTTGTATGCGGATGCCCAGCGATATTGCCGTGCACCATCTGATATGGGGTGGGCCATCCTACGACTATCGCTTGTCAAAGATGCATGTGCGATAATCGGGCTATCGTATAGCGGCAACTTCATCTCTGCCGTCAATCTGATCTGTAGATCGATGGTCCAAAATCCATCGCCCCGATTCCCTCTGATTGACTTTCAACTTCCGCTCCCGACCGTCGATCTCTGTGTGATCGACGACTCATATTTAATCTTTTTTTCACCCGTTCTATAATCTCTCCTGATTAATCCCAACCATTGGATGATGCCATCCAATGGCCATTCTTTCCTCCACGTGCCTTCTGAAGCAACGAGACCTATATATGCAGGATTTTCTAACATTTGTTCGTATTTTGGAGAGTGTAAGTTTTTCTCGCTACGTCTGAATTAAATTTGAAGGCAGAGGGTGATGATCCTCCCACCTTCTATTTGTTAAAGGAAAATATTTGCAGGGGTTAAACCCATGTTTCATCAATTGTTCATAAAGCATTGATGCCACATAACCCTGCATGGCCCTGCACAATAGCAAGAGAACCATGAATTGGGCATAGTCAAAGAGTATCAGTGCCGAAGACTGAAATGCATCAAAATAGAGGATTAGAGGCAGTTTTATGGGGATTACGACTAAGACTATTATCAAAAGCCTAATCCTCGACTTAAAACACATTTTAAGGAAAACATAAAGTGTTTTACCAGACAGAAATCCCCCACCGCCACATCTAAGGCCAATTGATTCCTCAGTTGCCACAGTGCCACCTATTGCCTCAAAGCATTCAATACAGAGGCCGAAGTTATTGATCAAAAGAATATATTCGCCTCAGCGCAGCCAGAAATTTACTTCTGCAAGGAAACCTAATGCAAAAGATATATGTAGAATAACCCCAACACCATACAGAGCCTCAAAGGTCAACAAAAGCTCCCACTGAGCTTAATTCATAAGTGTAAATCAATTAATATAGTGAAACACCTGTACATTTCTTCATTGAGCCCCCCAAAGGCCAAGAAAGCATTAAATTCTGTATTAATTGGTTTTTGAGATCTTTATCAGATCTCACCTCCTCATTTTTATATAAATACTTCAGTAGAAGATGAGTGAGGGGTTGGTTGTTGATGTAATTGCTGAACATTGTAATGTAATTGAGCTGAAGACTTCTATTTGTAAATAGTGATTCTTTGGCTCTTGGAGCTCTGATTGTAACAGATAAGTTAGGTTGTGAAAGAGAGATGAATTAAAACACTGGATTTGAAGATTGTAACTAGCTTGGAGCATCAATACAAGCTGATTTATGGGATCCTGGTCTATGTTGATGATGATGTTTTTCTCATTGTAACTTGTTATTTTATTTATGTTTTCATTGTGTTTCATTTTCTCTTATAAAGAACATCATGCATGGAGTTAGGACCTACTATATATCAGTAACCTTCTCTGACTGGAAAACTTTATCTTAATTTTTTCTTCCAATCTGTGTTATTTAAGAATGATTTAATTCAGTTCAAGCATAGGAATGTTGGCGTTCCCTCATATTATTGCCTTAGATGAATATTGTTCTTGAATGTTACCTTTAGTATATGCTGTGTGAAGATGAACTGAGGAAGATATGGTGAGCCCTGGTCCCAATCTTGTTTGCACAAATGTCTGATTGTTTCCCTTAGAATGTGTTAAAAGCTGACTAGTTTAAAAGTACTTATCAGATCTTAGGCCATTATGTGTTATCTTTGTGATTATCTTGAAAATGACTAAGTAAAGAAGAGCTAGGAGAGGATTTTTGGTGAGCCCGGCCCGCTAGTTTATTCTCCAACAGTTGTTTCCAAGTTTCCTTTAGTTTTTTATATGTTTTAAATTGAAAGTGTATCAAAGGTTGGTTAGTTTCAAAGTACTTACCAGATCCTAGTTTGCTTTCATGTTTTTCTTAAGTGCCTGGTCAAAGGCTGACTAGTTTAAAAGTACTTATCAGATCCTGGGTTGCTCTTTGTTTCTGCATCTGTTTAATTCTCCTTCTTAATGTATCATTTCACCCCGTAAATCAAACTTTAAAGAGATCCTTAGACATAGATGACTTGCCCCATAGACCACTCTTGCCTCTTCATGTGCCAATTAAATCCTATTATGACTCCATAGCCCAATGGACTAAGAACTTGTTATTATCTTTCATCTTGATCGAAGCTTACTCTAGTTTCTTGCAACTTCTCACCTTTGGAACTTTTTGCATATGGGACTTTTCACCTCAAACAATGATCATGCTCAACCATCCAAAAACAAAACAAACCCTTGGCCTTCATAACTAGCCTAATATTATTACCCAAAAACTTCAAAGACAAATCCATCTTTGCACTTATTGGAGAGATCCCTCTCCAGATTCAGGAGGCTAGATCCGAGAATCCAAAAGTGGTTGAAACGATGTTGTTTCTGCAGTTTTAGTCTCACCAATCTGCTAAAATTACAGATTCCTAACAGTTACCTCCCTTTGCTCGCCCGTGCAAGAAATTGACGCACACGCCAAAGAATCTTGATGGCCTGGTCACCTATATACAAATGCCACTGACCCCAGGAGAGGCCCCCGTCATTGACGAACCTTTCAGGAAACTTCATGAGGTCAAGTTTGATGATCACGACGTAGCCAAATTTGAAGCATTCCCTGAACTAGCACCCGTGTTATACCTGAATGTGATTCATGATGACAATGGAGGTATAGTCGTCCCCCAGTGATGGGTGCATGGGCTGACCAGGTTTAGGTTCCTTAACTTACTCTAGATGCCCCATTTCAGTCATTACAATATTACAGACCAGCTCTCTCGGCAGCTGCTCGCCCTAATTCACGAAGGGTGCGTGTAGATCTGGGATAGGACTCCTATTGATGTTGCATTGATTCATAGGATTACTGGGCTCTCGATGAATGGAACAAGCCCCCTGGAGTGAGTGCGTAAGAAATACGAAGGCGAGACTGCTGAATTTGTGCGCAAAAAAGACAAGGTGGAGTGGAATACTTGAGGCTTTGTCATCAATTTCATTAATGATCCCGCTACGCAGTTGGGCACAATGTTGCTGGTATGCAAGTTGAGGTGAAAATTCCAAGTCGCCACCGCCCCCACCTATGTGATCCAGCTAACCGCCCAATGTGCGAAGGGGGTCTATTTCAATTGGGCTTAGTACTTATGTGATGAATTTTTGGCCAACGTCTGAGAATCCCAGGACTTTGGGCACGCCTTTTGTTATTCGTGGTTGTTGTTCCTCATAGCATTAGTCGCCTAGGAAGCTCCTACAAAGTATGTCCTCCTTGAGCTTACACCAGATATGTCTAAAGGAGCCCATTATGCACACTTGTGGGACTCCAAGGATGTGAAGTGCATAGAGGATAGTCAAGTCTTTTGGGTCCTCTTCCAGAGTAGTGTGGAAGCTGCCATCAACTCTCGCCCATGCTTATCACCCATAGTCTACAACAAGTACAAGCACATCACAACCTTCTAGGTGGCCACGCACAATATATAGATTCAGAGCTGAAAGGAGAAATCTTGGACCTCACTCGCCTATATGGTCACGGACGAGGAAATTGACAGTGTTATTGGACTCTGGTCCTCGTAGTGGAAGATTGGATTTAAGACTAGAGCACAGGGCCCCAAATATGCCAGCACCACAGAGGTACCTCCTCCTGTCACTAGTAAGGATATTGGAGGATCCAGCACAAGTATCGAGAAGGACACAAAACCACCTGCGAAGATAGATGCACAACAGAGTAGACTGACGAGAAGGATACCACTAGAGCCACATAGAAATATTCACAGCCTGGCTTAGGGACATAAGGAGGGGATGAATTCCCTAGCGGAACAAAGCGCATAGGCAATCTTGCCAAAGGACCCCAAAAGAAGCAGTGTGCTTAGCGGATAGAACACGATGAAACTATCACCGTGACCAACAGTGACCTTGAACAGATTGTTGATGCAGTCTCTCTCATAATGCAAGACTAGTGGGAGGCCCTCGAAGAACAACAGAAGGTTGTGCTCGTCACATTACAGGCCGAGCTCCGTGAATTGCAACCAAAGATGGACACACTACACACCAGTGTGACTTTACTACGAATTCCGCAAGCCACCAACAGTGCTACGCTCACACCAATAGAAAGCCACCTCTGCCCTTTACCTGGCACTGCCCTTATGATCAGTCTGCCTGACCTCAACACACAGGTCCATAACTGCGAGGAGGTATAGCTAGACTTAGCCAGACTACCCCAAGATGTGTTGGAGGGGATCCAAATAGGTATATTTAAGGAGATTCAACACCGGGAACTGCATATTAACCAGCAGCTAGTCATGGCTGAGAAAATGATCATCGAAAGGAATGCTGCCATCACCCTAGCCACCACGTAGCAGAAGGATCTTGAAAGCTTCATTCACCAGCTCTGCGGAGAAGCTCCTATAGATATTTTGGCTATTGCTATGCCCCAGGCAAAGGTTGAGGGGTTGGTCACCGCTTTGAAGGCATATGGAACTGAATTTGTGGAGGTTAAATCACAAATGGAGTAGTAGATTACTGATCTGTAGGAAAAATTGCAACTCAAAACACCTCCGGAGGTGCGGGCCTAGCAATCTGCGCTCATCACTGCCACCACGAACGTCATCACAGGGCAGATCGCACAGGGTGCTCAGCTACTGGATACTGCTATGCAGATATGGACCAAGGTCCAACGCGATTTGCTCCTATGTGAAATAACCCAGGCCTTGCAGCAGAAAGAGGAGACGTTTGAAAATTTGGAAGCCATCCTGTCCACGTTGGTTCCTGCTCAGCACCTGGCCTGATTACAAACCAGCCAAGACCTTCGAGCTGAGATAGAAGAGCTTCAACTGAAGAATAAGGCCCTCACTGACCGCCTGAAGCCTTGGATTGCTGACACCCTGAAACTATCAGAAGATGTTGATGTAGCCGTGAAGCAGCTCAACCAGACTCTGGAAAGTGTCACCACTGTGACAAAAGGCCCAATTTCATATAAATTGGTTGACACCACCTAGAATGCTGCTGCCCAAAGTGAAGCCATGCTGCCACCACTGGCTGAAGAAATCAAATTGTTGTAGGTGCAAGTGGAGGCCCTACCACCTTAGTGACTTAGGACGAGTCACAAGATTGTGTTGGGGGACTGTTGGAATAGGGTCTCCTACAAAGTTGTGAATCTGGTCCATTTTGTATATTTTTTATTATATTTAGTCTAACACATGGGTTTTGGGGTGGGTCAAAGCCCCTAATGCATTGTAAGTGGGTCAAGGGTAGACCAAGAGTTCACAAACCATGGTTTGCAGACCATTGGATGAATAGGCTAAAATAGTATAAGTACTTTAACCATTTTGAGTCGATAGTTAGAGAATGAATAGAAATTGAAGAGAAGTACGAATTGCTAGATCTGGGTTGGGTTTTTTTGGTTTAGGGCTCCTGTTGGCTATGTGCAGACCCTGCTGGCTATGTGTGTAGGTGGTATTTGGGGAATGTAAGAAGATTTTGATAAGTAATATATGCGAAGTATATGCTACGATTTCTGTGAACTAAGGTTGTCTAATTAAAGCTACGAACTTGTCTGTTTATCTCTGTGGCATGAAAGTAGTTGCATTTACAATATTACTGTGATGTGACTATTGATGCACTTACATATTATATCTCTGTTATTGAATGTGAACCATCTGTGTTAACAATATTGGTTGTGATTATGCTATCTTATGGTTGTAATTGATGATACGCATCTGGATGCGAACCTTGTAATGAAACTAGAGTCTTGTTACATTTTGGAACCTTGCGAATCACCCTTCTGTGTAGATCTGATAATTGTGGCCTGCCTTATTACCTTCTCTCCCTCTCAGGGTGCAGAAACCTGGTTCCAACACCCTCCCATACTTATTCGGGTGACACTTTGACCTGTGCAAGCAAGTCACTGCCAAAAGGGCCAGTAGTGTAGGGGTTTGTTTGCAAACCTTCACCTACGAACCTGGGTTAGGACCCTGTTGGGGTTCCTGTGTTTTGGCAGGTTTGGCTCTACCAAAAGACAAGAAAACATCAAAACCACTTTGAGACCTTAGGATCTAGCCTTCCTAGGTCCAGAGAGGGATCTCTCTATAAAGGAAAAGAAATGATATATCTTTGAAGTTTTATTTTAAGATTTTAGGCTAGCCGTAAGGCACAAGGGTTGTTGTTTTGTTCTTTTGGTTTGTTTGATTGTTGGGAAACATGAAATAAGGGTTCAATATAAGGTAAAGAAGTGAGAAAAGAAAAATTTTAGGAAAAGGGGAGATAGTTTAGAGAACACTCGACACCATTGGGCAATGGAGTCATAAAAGGGTTTACTTGCTATTCAATATCCAAGGCTTTCAAATGGGTTATTCATCTAAAATAGAGGATCTTTTAAAGATGATAGTGTGCTATGAGATGATTAGGGATGAAGGTGATTGAAAAGGAAACCTCTGAGGTGACCATTTAGGAAGCCAATCTAGGGACAGGGCATGCCTTAAACACCTATGACCAAACTCCTAAGAGGCTAGCTCTTCAGACAATTAGAAACACTTAAGATTTTAACACAAAGGTGAAGCCTGAGATCAGAGAAAGGCTTTGAAATTTCAATGCTTCGACATTCAAATTAAGGGAACTTAGAAAGGTTTAACTGTTGGAAAAGGACCCTAGTGAGACAGAATCATCTCTAAATCTCCCAGTATCCCAATACTTTCAACTAAAACTAGACAAGAACATCTAAGAAAATATCCTAAATTCATGCATCAGTAAGTAGGGAAAACCAACTACTATACTGGCTAAATTATCTTGAATTAGTTCTCAGGTTGCACAATTAGTAGAAAACATCAAAGATAAGAAGAGTAGGAATCATTAGGGTACCATGCAAGGGTATATCCTAAGCCAGATTTCTGATTCTTAGCAGAGAAATGAAATATGATGAATTACAGAAGGAAAATAGAGACAAAGATAAAACACGTCACCACTGCTTTAAATCAAGATCCAAAGAAATTGCTTGTCATATTAAAGAGAAACACTAGTCATATACAACATTTTCCAATAGCTTGATATTCAGTCTGAAATCATCTCCTCAGCCTATTTTACAACTAATACACAAAAAACTCTATCTCAAGAGAAACAACTTACAATCCACAGTTATCCGATCAACAACCAACAAGCTTTACAATGTATTTTCCTTGAGTTTATAGCTGAGAGAGAGGCAGAGGAGGTAGATGTAACTTTAAATGAAACATTAAAACAGATGAATAATAAGGCTCGAGGCCCATTCTGTCTTAATATTCATTCATTGACTTTCAATTCTCTTTGGATGTAAGAGTGGTGTTCGACAGGCTCATAGTAACTCTAGGTATGTTCTTTAATGTACTTTTCGGCTGTAGTACTCTGTAGTACTCTGGGACCAGTAAGGTAGTTAAATTACTTGTAGGCCTACCATACTATGTAACAAATTCTCTGGCAACATTAGGACTTTCTGTCAGGGTGGTGATCTTCTCGGGAACATTGATGAAGAGTAAAAACATTATCGGGACTTTGTCCTTTCTCGGGAAAGAACCTTCTGCTGATGTGAAACATTGAAAAAGATTTTTTCTATGCTTTAGGCCTCATTTAGGCCTTCTGTGTCATTCATAAGGTCTTCAATATTGTACATCTGCCCTTTAAACACTGAATTAAAGCTTAAAATCTTCAATAATGGGCATTAAACCTCTTTAATCCTTCACTGATAATCTTTTCCACTTCTTTGACTGTCTCTGTATGTGGAAATGCAGTTTTAATGGCATTGGAGGTTTCATAGAGTTAAACACTAGTCCTTTAATGAAATATTCCATTCAAAAACCTTCCCAGGCGTTTTCTCTGCAATCTCTGGCTCGGAATAAGCCTTCTCTACGCTCGGTGTCACTATGACTGTGACTGTGAGCAATAACGGTTTTCATCATCTGTAACCCTACAAAAACACACAAACCTATTAAGAAATCCATGTGGGAGGGAGGATGGATGCTATGGAAGACTATGGGAATGGCAGCGCAGTAATGATGGATGAGGTGGATGCAGTGGAAGACGGCTGAAAAATGCTGTGAAATGGTGGAAACATGATCTGATGAAGGCCCGATGGAGAAATGGTTGTGGACTGTCTGATCAGATCAGGTAGTAGTGATTGACGGTGGAGATTCACTGATGGAGTGGCTTTAGAGGTTAGGCGGAATGGAATTACATTAATGTTAAAACATAAAGTTTTAACCTTTGGGCGAAATACAACGAAAATCGATGAAAACTAAATGAAATGGGGCTTTAGATGGTGGGACCAGCATGGGCGGAGGGCGATTGAGTGTGGACTGTTAGATCTCAGGAGGAGATCAACGGCTGAGATCCTCCGATGAAGTCCTTTGGAGGTCCGATGAAAAAAATATGAATGAATAATGTGATGGAATGAGGACCGTAGATCTATATAGATCAACGATTGGGATCTTCGGGAAACACTGTTGCAGGTAGAAGAGGGGAAGTGGTTTTTACGAGAAAAAAACTGTTTTCGCGCTACTTGGGAGTGGTTTTGAAAATCTCCCAAAAAAATGCGATATCGCTTGTCACCCGACACGTGGCAAAATAAAACTGCCCATATCACATGATTTCAAAACATTAAAGTCCGGACACCAAAGTTACGCAATATGGTTTTTGGTCGTTGGATGGCGGGCGGGGAGATCTGACGGTGCGGGATAGTGTGCGATATGGAAAGATGCGTGGTCAGTAAGGTGGGGAAAATTCAGTGGTGGTTTTAATGCAGATCGTTAGATCTATGGAATGAACGACTGAGATCTAAAAGAGAAAGTGGGGGCAAAGAGGCAGGTGAATGGGTGGGAAGAATAGGAGCCGTTAGATCTCAAGAGATCAACGATGGAGATCTAATTGCATCGGAGCAAGGTAGGGGGCCAAAACTCTGAGGTTTGATGTTGCGATTACGCATGTACTGTTGGATCAAAGTGAGGATCGATGGTCCAGATTTGATCAGAGGGGAACGATGGAGGGCAAATGAGGCAGAGCGCGATTAAATCCTGACCATTGGTTCTTGTGGATTCAATGGCTAGGATTGAATCAGAGGATCGCAATTGGAGGGGACCGAGGATGGTGCATTAAGATCTTTCGATTGGTGATTGGTGCGGTGATGCGATGGCCGTTAGATCTGTATGGATCAACGACTGATGTTGCAGCTGAGAGGTAAATGTAAAAGGCTGATGGGCGCAATGCGATTGGTGCTTGACCGTCGGATTAATTGAGGGATCAATAGTCTGTATGCAATCGAGGGTCATGAACAGACGTGGTGAGGTGTGATATGAGATCAGCGCTGGCCGTTAGATCTGTATAGATCAACAGCTAACATTGCAGCGCGACCAATAGAACAAATCACTCTCGCATCAGAAGTTTTCAGTTTACAAAGGAAAAAGCGCTCACGACCAATATTCCGATTGTGATTAGTGCCCGGGGCCTTAGCGCCTAGTATTGGGCACGGGTCATATGTGGGGAAGTGGTTAGGGGCTTAGTCGAAAGGGGCTTAGGTCTGATATGTGGTAAAAAATGGGTTTTAGGCCTAAAAACAGAGTTTTTTAAGGCTAAACAGGGGTTCCGATAGGGAAACAAAGGGATTTCTTCACCAAACGAAGGGGTTCACATGGTTTTTAAAAGGGGAATTTGATGTTCTAGAAGGCTAAGGAGGGGATTTTGGGGATTTTAGAGAAGGGAAAAAAAGGGGTTAAAATGGGAAATTTGCAGGGATAAAGGGGAGCAGATGTAGGCTTTCTTGAGCATAATTTTTTCACAAACAGGGAGGCTTCTTGACGGAAACATCAGTGAAGATATTTTCAAAGGAAAAGGACACACAGAAGCTTCAAGAATGAGAGATTTTCAGAGGAAAGGTATCTCTTGAAGGCTCAGAAAAATATTTAGCCACTTGTTTGCTTGAAAAAAATTTATAGGTGGCTAACAGACCCCTCGAGCCAACATGGACATATCAAAGCTATTAATGGCAACACCAACACATGAAAAGCACGGGCACACACTGTGACATCCATAGAAATATTGCACAAAATTGTAATGGGTAATTCAGATTTTTCACCAAACAAAACACGTCAAGTTGAAGAAGATGGAACATCTGCTCCTTTAATATTGCTTCCTTCGACTTACACACAAAATACTTTGTTAAAAGAGATCAATGTGGCTCTTCAAAAGCTCAATTACCCATCAATATCACATCTCAACAATGAGAAAGATCTAGAATGCTAAGTTTCGAGATGTGGCATTTTAAAAGAACACCAACTTCAGTAAATGTAGTGAATGTATTGTGTTGAAAGCAAGGATGAAGTCAACGACTACAAAAGGGTTGGAAAAAAAGGCACGAGGTAGGCTGAACAAACATAACAAGATTGTTATGTGTGGAAGATATTGCTACTATGCCCATAGAATTATCTCAGAGCAGTTTCCAAAGGAATATTTTAGCATGATCCATGATAAAATGGATAAAACAAAGACTTCAATACCAAGGCTACGTGTCAAATAAAAATCTATTGTAGGAACACATTTAGGTTTTTCATTGATAGGTATGCTAACACATGGGCATAAGACATGAGGTTTTGGTCATTTATCCCTAACATTTGTACATATGGGATCACAATTTACTATCACATCCCTTGAAAAGTGCTTAAGGGACCTTGAAGACCCACAAATTGATATGTATGGTGATATAATTTATGAGAGTGGAAGTTCAAGAAACCCACTTGAAAATTCATTACTTGACACCTCTATTTACTCAAAATGTCAAGCGTACAAGGATGATTTTATATCTCATGGAAGATTAAAGAGTAAATATGTTGATTTTAAACCTCTTCCTCCACATTTGTTGTTACAGTTGGACAATGCAGCAAGTGATAATAAGAATCACTATCTTTTCATGTTTCTGTCACTTCTAACTACACTTGGTGTCTTCATCACTATTGAGGTTGGATTCTTGCTTGTGGGGAACACCCATGAAGACATAGATGGAACCTACAAAATAATGTCTTCCAACCTAGAAAGTAAAGATATATATATTCTTTACCTGAAATGATGGACACATGTCACATAATTGAAGAAAATCGAGTGTTTCCACCTACACTTATTGACAATATCTATGACTTCAAAAGTTTTCTTAAAGGATACATCAACGAGGGAAAAAATGCACTAGTTGGACATCTTAATGTTCAATACTTCCAGTTTCTTGTACTCAATGATATTCCAGTACTAAGGTACAATGAATCCATTAGAGATATTGAGTGGTCAAAATGAGTTGAGTTATGTAATATAGATGATGAAGGTCGACCTATAATTCCCATAGGGAACTCATATTTCTTAGCTTCCAAAAAGAATAATGCCTATTTAAAAGAACTAAAGGAAGGGACAACATCATACATAAAAATGTGGAAAGACACTATAGGGCATGAGGATTCATCAGTTGTTACAGAGGAATGGAAAAATAAAGTAGTGTATTGGGAAAGAGTTCTTGATACATTAGATGGAATCTATAATGATCATAGAATAATATATGGAAGTGATTCATCTTTTGAGGATTTTTGGCTCAAGACAAGGCACATTGTTGATGTTGATCGTAATGCACTACATGTAATCTCAAGTATTATGGATGAAGATTTTGATAATGAAATAGATGAACCAATATATGTTGGACCCAAATGCAACAAGCCAAAGACAACGTTCAATCCAATGATTGATGTGGAGAAAGGAAAGATGTCGCTAGTTAGATCAAGAAATGAGGATGCAGGAGAGATGATTTGGATGGCAAAATCCATCTCAGATATCTTTAGGGATAATGAAAGTGAGAATCTTCATGTAAATATTGATTGGTGGAAGCCTATTTCAGGGAAATACAATGGAAATTTTTTAGAGAAATATTGGATACCAAATCGGGATGACACAAAACTTGGCTCTATTCCAATTAATACCATAGTGTGGGCATGGATGCTAAAGAAAGAAAATTGCAAGAAAACCAAGATAAATAAATATGGTGTTGAAGCTATTCTTGACCTACTTGATAGAATATCTTAAGATTAGGTTTATATGATTCATGAATTTAATTTTTTTTTGAAGGATCTATTAATATACATTTTGACACACTTTTCAATATTTTTTGCATATCAAATATTCTCTTCATATTATTTTTGGAGAAGTTTTATATTATTTAGTATTTCAATGTAATCATGTGGTGATACAAATTACATGACAATTCCATAAAATATTTAAGTTTTCAAAGCTTTGTTTGACGAACAAGACTTCTCACCATATCAAATATTCATAATCAAATTCAATAATGCACTTGAAAACAACATCTTCTAAACTTGGTCTATTAAAAAAATAATGGAGTAGCTAATTAGTAATATATTTAATATAATCCATTTAAACACTTGACGACAAAATGTTAGACACTTGTAATAATGTTTAGACTGAGTTTTCCTTAATATTCCTTATTATATTTGATATAAATCAATTTTATTTTTTTTGTTTCACTCTAAACACAACTAGACTTACAAAATATTTCCTCTTATAGATTTTTAAGTGGTGCCAACACTGTACTAGTATAATAAATTTGTACTCAATATAGGAAAAGTAGTTAGTGTCAATTTAAAATGGTCAATAATAGCAAGAAACACAATATTAATATTTTGTTAAATAACTTTATACTAGGTAAGATTTTTTTATAGAGAATCTATTATTCACGAGTCAAATTTAATACATATATAGAAATATTAATGATAATAGAAATAATGTAAGGAATCTAAGTTTTAAATGAATGTCAATATGTTATTTTCAATATTTTATCCTTAAACACTCCAGGAATAAAAACTAAACATTTGTAGTAAATAGTTTAGTCAATTTTCTCTCTTTCCTCTTGTATTTGAAAATAATCAAATTGTATTACTTTGTTACTATTCTAATTCATGATTGCTTTTGATAATTAAAATGATTACTAATTGAGCGGAGAAGCCAGGTTCTTTTTACAATCTAGTATGAGGGGATGTGTAAGTTTGTGTGTTTCGTGCCTTATTAAATTAAAAATAAAAAAAATAAAAAAATGTTCTAAATAGAAAAATAATATTGGTTATAATTAAAGAAAAAATTGATATGTTGTAAAGTAATTAGAAGTAAAAAAAAAATGTGTGAATAGATGTTTAAATCTTTTACTTTTCAAAAATATTTGAGCGAGAGGTTCAAATAAACTATTTGAAGATCTATGTTAACTAATTTATGTGGATATCAACTTCATATATAACTATATATAGAAAAAAATTAAGTTTTTATGGTTACATTTTTTGTTTGGTCTTATATATACTCTATTTAGAGTTCAAAAATACAAGTTAAACAATGAAAAATAACACATTGCATTTTTCACTCTAAAAATGTTTGCACAAATAAACTATTTGAAGATCCATGTTAAGTAATTTATGTGGAAATCAACTTCATATATAACTATATATAGAAAAAAAAAATTATGTTTTTATGGTTAAATATTTTGTTTGGTCTTATATATAGTCTATTTAGCATTCAAAAATACAAGTTAAACAATGAAAAATAACACATTGTATTTTTCACTCTAAAAATGTTTTCAGGTGAAGAAATTTGATCCCTCTAGGCTCATGTTAAATCCATATTTAAGATGGATCTATGTTGGTATATATTGGACACATTACTATGTTAATTTGTCATTAAATAACTTTATATGAAATATATATCTTTCGTATTAATCTATTATTCATTAAGTCAATCTCAATTAACTTAGTTTTTAACACAAAAGTACAAATAATGAATAATAAATAAATTATACTATTACTCTCATTCAACATTTATTTTGATAATATTTTCTCATGTCAACTATAAAATGGTTCAAACTTCCAACAACCATATGTAATTATGAAGGTTATAATGATGATTATCATCCACTAAGACGAAATATGGTATATAAGAAGCCATAAGAAGATTACTCAAAATTCTTTAGAATTTTATTGTTATGCTCAAAAAACATTAAAAGAAGTGTTCCAAGATCATCATAATTTTTTTAGTTAAAATATCAAGAAGGTTGGTAGTGCCACAAATATTTTGAAATTAAAATCCAATATGAGTATAAATTGGATGATCTAAGAGGGTTTTTCATATTCAACCATATTACTACTGTTGCAAAGGTGACAAACTTTTAAATTGTGCCAACCTTGTCCTTGTAATGATGGTAACTTAACACATATATGATATTTACTATATCAGATTATAATTAAATCAATTAATAATAGTAACATACATAATAATGCACTTAAAAACAACATCTTCTAAACATGGTCTATTAAAATAATAATGGAGTAGCTAATTAGTATTCTATTTATTATAAACCGTTTAAATACTCAATGAAAAAAATTTAGACACTTGTAATAATGTTTGAAGTGAGTTCTCCTTAATATTCCTTCTTATAATTGATATAAATCAAATTTTCTCTTTTGTTGCACTCTAATTTATAAAAAAATGATTTTGATCATTGAACAACACAACTAGAATTATAAAATATTTCCTCTTATATATTTTGAAGTGATACCAACATTGTACTTAACATGGGAAAAGTAGTTAGTGTCAATTTAAAATGGTAAATAATAGTAAGAAACACAATATTAATATATTGTTAAATAACTTTATACTAGGTAAGATTTTTTTACAAAATCTATTATTCACTAGTCAAATTTAATACATAAATATAAATATTAAAGATAATAGAAATAATGTAAGGAATCTAAGTTTTAGATGAATGGAAATATGTTCTTTTCAATATAATATCCTTAAACACTCCAGGAATAAAAGCTAAACATTTGTAATAAATAATTTAGTCAATTTTCTCTCTTTCCTCTTACATTTGAAAATAATCAATTTGTATTACTTTGTTACTATTCTAATTCACGATTTATTTTGATAATTAAAATGATTAGTAATTGAGAGAGGCTGGGCTCATTCTATAACCTAGTATGAGGGGATGTGTAAGTTTGTATGTATGTTCCGTGCTCTTTTAAATTAAAAGTAAAAAATAAAAAATATGTTCTAAATAGAAAAAAAATATCGACTATAAGTAAAAAAAAAAATGTATATAAATGATGATGGTGATAATGATGATTAGCATCCATTAAGACTAAATATGGTATATAAGAATCCATAAAGATATTACTTAAAATTCTTTAGAATTTTATTGTTATGCTCAAAAAGCATTAAAATAAGTGTTTCAAGATCATCATAATTTTGTTTAGTTAAAATATCAAAGGTTGGTTGTGCCACAAATATTTTGAAATCCAAATCCAATATGAGTATAAACTGGATGATCTAAGAGGGTTTTTCATCTTCAACCATATTACTAGTGTTGCAAAGGTGATACACTTTTAAATTTTTCCAACCCTGTCTTAGTAATAATCACAACTTAACACATACATGATATTTACTATATCTGATTATAATTAAATGGGTTAATAATAGTAACATGCAGAACATTATCTCATAAGGTTAATAATAGTAATATACACAAAAATATTTTCATAATATAACCTTAACAAACTTAAATTTTAGTACAAACCATAAAAAATCTTAAAAGAGATAATGCAAGGAATCCAAGATTAAGATGTGAAAGATTTGTTTTTGCAAGTTTATATAAATTTGTTTTATATAGTTTACCATGATATTTTTTTTCAAAAAAATTGGTGAATATCTACATTAAAATTTGTAAACTAAGTGATTTTATAATTCCACATTTTGAAAAAACTTAGTCTAGTTAAAGTTCTAAAATTCTGGATCAGATGAATACTTCCAAATTTAATGAAATTTGTGTTAAAAGCTCTTTAAAACTAGCTTTTTCCTCTTTCTAGTTTTATTTCACCTCTTCTGTAACTTTCCACTTTACTGAGGTATATTTTAGATTTTTATCTCTAATATAATATATTTATTTTATTTTATTTTCTCCAAGGGTTTTTGGAGATTTTGGGAAAGTCTTTGGATTTAATTCCATCCTCATGGACTTGAAATGTTGGTCTCCAATTTACTCTAGTATTTGCACAATAATTAAAATTCCACATTTATTAATTAAAAACTTAATATGTACACACATATAGCTTTCCTTTAGGTCCACTTAACCTTTATGATTTTCTATTGTCTAAATAAAAACAGTAAAATAGGGATATTGCATATTCCCCCTCTAAAACAAAACTCGTCCTCGGTGTTGCAAAATATTAGTTCACTTCTCAAACAGTGATGGATATTTCTCTTTCATTTCCTCTTATCGATCCCAAGTAGCTTCCTCAGGTGTAAAGTGACTCCACTGCACTTGCACCCTAGCTACGATCCTATTCTGGAGCTCAATTTCTTCTCGTGCTAGTATAAGAAGGGGCTCTGGAAGAAATTCCCCTTTGGTTTCCACCTGTATCAGAGTTCAATCAATTACATGAGTAGGATCATGTACATACTTTTTTAATAACGAAACATGAAAAAAATTGTGAACCTTAATATGATTAGGTAAATCCAATTTATAAGCTATTGGCCCCACTCTTTATAGAACTTCAAATGGTCCATAGTAGTGTAGTGATAACCTAGCACAAGTAATAGTATATAATGTACTCATTTTAGTCTTAATCCTCAAATAAAAATTATCTCCCACTTTGAATTCTCTATGATTTCTCTTCTTTTATGCATAGCTCTTTTGTCGATCTTGAGCTACTTTAATATTTTGCTGAATTTTCTTCACAGTTCTTTCCATCTCCAGCAAGGCATCAGGTCGAAGAATTAACTTGTCTTCATGTTGACTCCAGCTAAGAAGCGTGTGGCATTTCCTACCATACAATTCTTCAAAAGGACTCATCTTAATTGAAGTTTGATAGCTATTATTATATGCAAGTTCTGCCAGATGCAGAAAATATTCCACCTTGTAGGTATGTCCATCACATACATGCGCAATATGTCTTCTAAAATCTGGTTGGTTCTTTCAGTTTTCCCATCTGTTTGAGGATGATATGTGGTACTAAAGTTCAATTTGGTACCCATTCCTCCAAACAGAGTTTTCCAAAAGGTTGAAATAAAATTTGGATCCCTTTGAGATATAATCATTTTTGGAATGCCATGTATTTTCACAATTTCTTTCATGAATACATTGTCTACTTGAGCTGTGCAAAAAATATATTGTACGGGTAAAAAGTGCGTTGCCTTAGTTAATGTGTTTACAACCACCATTATAGAGTCATGTTGATACTTAGTTCTAGGAAATCCAGTAATGAAATCTATGGAAACCACTTCCCACTTCCATTATGGAATAGGTAGAGGGTTCAATAATCTTGTTAGATGTTGATGTTCTACTTTTACTTGCTGACATTCTAAACACCTAGCTGGATAATCAACAACATATGTTTTCATACCCGACCAAAACATGTTCTTCCTCAATGCTGAAATCAATTTTTGATAACCATGACGACCTGCATAAGCTATTTTATGATATTCATCTAAAATTTCTTATTTTAAAGATGTCAAATTTGGAATATACACCACAAGAAAAAAGGACATTGGTGAGGGGAAAAAAATGTCACCATAAGCTCATTAGTGACAGTCAAAAGAGCCTTCGTCACCAAAAATTGAATGTCACCAAAGGTGGCATCGCCGAAAGTATAAGTGTTGTGGGGAAATTCAAGGTCTATCACCAATAATTATTTATAATGACGGATTGCGACTGTCACCATTTCGTATGAGCAATGGTGACAGAAAACAACCTCCATCCCAAAAAAACTAAACGTCACCAAAGGTGGCATCGCAAAAAGTATGTGTTGTGGTGACATTCAAGGTCCGTCACGAATAGTGATTATAATGATGGATAGTGACTGTCACCATTTCATATGAACGACAATGATTTTTTTTTATGAACCTTTCATGACCATCACTATTGGTGCATATATATGATGGCGTTCGTTGACCCTCACCATTTCATATTTGGTGAGGGTCAAAAAATGTCACCATAATCTCATTGGTGAGGGTTGAAAAATGTCACCATAAGCTCATTGGTGATAGTCAAAAGATCCTTCATCACCATTCCATATGAATATCAGGGCATGATGGAATCGAGCTACCAAATTCCTACTTGTAAAGAAGTTTGTCTTCCATTGAGCTAACACCCTTTAAAGAACTAGACTTGAAGAAATTAAACCCTGAAACTTTATAAATTCTAAATTATACAACTTTCTAGAAATTATAAAACTTGGTAAAGCCTTGGAAAGTCCTTTACTAAACAAGAAAAATAACATCGAAGTTGCAAGTCACTACGTAATGGTTATGAAAGTTATGAAAATTGGGTGGAGGTATAAATGAAGTGTTGGGAAGTACCAAACATACAAGTAGAATACATTTATTCCATTCTATAAGAATTCTTAGAGAAAGTTTGAGATTGTAATCTATATGAACTAAGTTAACAATTTTGTGTAAAATATGCATATGCTCCAATGAATAAATCAAGACTGCTAAATGTATATTTATGCTATGAAGATTTGTGTCCTACACCAATATGGAATAGGTAGTGTTATCCAATTGCAAAGTAATGTACGTGTCAAAGACAAAATCAACAAGAGGAAGTTATTCCTATGACGTTTGGGGCACAATTAAAATAGTAACTATCTTTGAATGTCCCTTGTGTAAATATATTACTATCTTTAAAGCTCTAGCATATTATAGGACCAGACAAATACTTCCCTATTTAACACAGAGCTTCTCTTCCATAGGCAGAGCAGATGCGCTATCATCTGTAAATATTTTGAGTGATAGATCTACAATTTACAGTTATGCTGACTACTAAAAGAAACCATTTATCCTGAGAAAATTTATAATTTTATGAAAATGTTTAGCCTTGACTAAAATAATGACTGATGATGGAAAATGGGAGTATACCTTAAAAACGCTTCGAGGGGCTTGCAAAATGATTATCTATTTCCCATTAATAATGTTGCCTCTATTTTTCAGTAGTTTAAAAAAACTTTTGGGAACATATTCTACAAGAATATCGCTTGCATTTAGAAAACTGATATTACAAAGTGGCACAAATTTCAACCCTTTCATAAATTTAATGACCAATTTCATGGTGATTTAAAACAAAAAATGACATCATACTATTTCCCTAATGCATAAAATCATCAAGCATTTTATAGTAGATTAAAAAAACTTAACATCTTAGTGAATTAAGTTTTCTAGTTGACTAACTATTTTATTCCCATACTCAATCATTGTCTTCTGGGGGGTTTTCTATAGCCTTGAAATGCAACGATACTACTCATTATTGTCTTGATCCTTGTAGGCATTGAAAATAGTCTAGGAAACCAAGAAAAAACAATAAGTTGAGCTGCTTAGGTGATAAATCTCTAGTTTCCATATCCAGACTCTTTCAACATTTGACTTTATATTGTAGTAGTGAATGTGATAATCAACGATAAATTGAATTGATGACCATATGTGCATGTAAAAGATAGACATGGAGCAGATATATCTCCTAGTTCTCTGACTCTAGTACAATTTGTTCTTGGCTATGGGGAGTGTACCACATTTCCATGGGTGGTTCCACTGGATTTGAGCTTATGTCAACTTTGCCAAGAGCACACACAAGAAGCAGAAAGAGAGAAAAGGGTTGAAAAGGAAAACACATACACACACAGATTCAAAGATAAGTTGAATGGGGTTTGGTTGGTTGGTAAAATAGGGGTGTTGTTATTCCCCAACGAAGGTTCAAATTCCCCTAAACATGTTTGTCTCCGGTGAGCTATTTTACCAGGGTAGCTGCAGGTCCTCGACAATGTTTTCTAAATAGGTATTCTCAATTGCCTTAATAGGTTCATCCCTAGTGGGCCTTCTCAATTGGGTAGTTGCAAGTCTTGGGATTTTTTTTTTGAATATATAGTCTTAATCACCCTAGAAGGATGTCCCATGGACAAGTTGTAGTTACTTTTATCAGATTATCCTCCGACTTCCAAATCCTATACCAGAAATTTCACCGATTATAGGAAAGAAAAAAGAGCAATATTTAGTTAAAATGCATCGATTGAATATAGAGATATAAAGTAAATTCAACCTAGGCTTGGATGGGTGGTGAAACTAGGGTGTTTTTGTTCCTCAGCCAGAGTCCCATGGCTACACGCAATTCTTGGGAAAATTTAGCTGAGTACATGTTCTTAACTGCTCCTAGTGGGCTAGCTCACCTGGGTAGGTGCAAGTATTTGGAAAATTTAGTTGAGTAGATATTCTTAATTTCTCCTAATGGACTATCTCACCTGGTAAGGTGAAATTCCCTAGGGAAATTTTTTTGAATAGATACTCTTACTTAATCGATTCATAGTGGGATTTCTCACCTAGGTAGGTGCGATTCTTAAGGTATATTTGGCTCAATATATACTCTTACTTGTGTTTGGTGTATTGTATCACTTGGGAAAGTGAGAGTCTAGAGTAAATTTGGTTGAATAGATACTCTTAATCAACCTCTAGGGGACTATGGGTTGTCTCACTGAGGGAGGTGCCATAGTTGGAAAAATTTGGCTGAATAGATACTCTCAATCAAAGTTGTCATAGAATATTTGAAAAGGTAAAATGAGCATTAAGTGCTGGTCTGCTACATAAGCTAATAGGCCATCCTCTATCTTTGTTAGTAGTTAGAATTGGTATTGTTGGTAATAATAGTCATGGGATTATGGTGCACAATAATAGTGAGTCAAACTCCATACTCTGCTTCTATTAGCATTTATAATTAGTGTTGTTTTGATGGGGTCATAAGATGTGTCCATGTGACTACCAATGAATAATCCCAAAGCACAATATACAATAGATGAATGATTGAAATAATAAGGTGAGAAATAACAGCGAGTTTAGAGTAAACCATAAGGATGAGCATAATCGTTATACTTGCAGCTACTCATAGATTCTATGATGGTGTCCTCTACATTGATTAACTTCCTGAAGCACTTGAAGGAGGAATAATCCCTGTGACTGATGGGAATCCGACTCTTTTTAGGACACACTCGGGCTAACAAGTAAGCCAACATCTATATCGTTGTTGTATTCAATAACACAATATTTCACCTGGTCACTTCCTTATTCACATACCCATTGCTAACAGAAAATTTCTTCAAACCATAATCATTTCTAACACAAAATTGCTTCAAGCCAAACATTATTTATTAATAAAAAAATTAACAGAAAAATTCAGTACATCACACAGCCACCACATTATAATGAAATGGAACAAAGATATCTGAACAGATCGAAGGAAACATGGAATATTGTACCTTTAGTCTCTTTAATTTTTATACCGTGTTGGACAATAGAGATAGGAATGTCTTAGTGGTTTCCATTGTCAAATAAATGCTTAGCATCAGCAACTTCATATATTTTCCTAAAAAAGGTTTCATTCCTAAAAGAAACACCCTCTTTGTCCACAACCTTAAAATCAGGACAATGATCTTATGGGTATACAATATATTTCCATTTGATAGAAGCATCAAAATAAATAACCTATAAATGTGTTCAAAAAGTTATAAATGAAATAGTTTCATATATTAAATTCCTTGAGCGTTTGCATGTACATGTCAAATTCTTTAGAGAAACTAAATAAAAAATAAATACAGCCAGACCTGAAGTGTAAACAGTGACACATTCCTAGAACTTTCAGCAACTTCCCTCCAAGTATAGTGTCTACTTCTTCCAGGTTTATCACAACCTTCTACATAAAAATTCTAGGTATTCTCCTTAATCCATCTGGAATGAAATAAATTTTGGTAACATTATAGTGAGATAAGATGAGATAGTATTATTAATTTCAATTAGAATGTATTAATAAATGTATAGAAAATCATAGACCTCTTCATCCATCTTGCTTTGTTATTGCATAGGGTAACTGAAGTACTTGGGTGGAGAACCTTCCACCTTTACACCAATAAAAAATCTTCAAAGCTCTAGCCTCCTTTGTAGTATCCATCACTATGGAGAATTGTTTTTCTGAGGTTGCTTTCTGTTACCTCTTCTTTTTGTAGCTAAGATAACAGAACTTGTGCATATATGACTAGTAGAAACTTGAGGGAACCAACCTGTTAGAAAGTTATATATTACAGAGCAATGCAACACATAAAATATGTGGAAAACACAAGCACACAAAACACATAAACCAAAGAGACACAGATATACGTGGTTCACCCAGTTTGGGCTACGTCCACCCCGAACAGCTAGACCTTCCTTTCTATTATCCAGAAAAATGAAGAGACACAACCTACAAAAAAATCCATTGTAATAACCTCTATTCTCTCTCACAATCTCCCTATTTGTTTCTCACTTTGATAATACACATACAATACACAGCCGCAACACAATACCCTTATACAAGCAAGGGGTTGCCTTCCAGGGGAAAAAACCCTAAACTAAACATAACTTCTACCATCATATCATCCGCCTAATGAACGTCTCGGATTGACTAGAAATTACTATACTTTTAGAAGGTAATTTTACATTTGTTTTTAGCTTTGGGGGCATTGTCCCCGAAACCCCCTGCGTTGCGAAGCATGGGCCCTGTGCAGCAATCATAGCCCCCCCCCCCCCCCCACACACACCCCCCTGGATCCCCAAGGAAGAATTCAATTATGGATAGTGTTTCCACCCCATTAAGTACAGGGGTCCAATGTTGTGATACAAAATAAACAAGATAATCAGGCTCCACACCCAACAATCTCCCACTTGGAGATTGATTGTAGCAACTCCATCGCTGCTTCATTTACTGGAAAATGACTGCACTTTGGACCTGGCAGTTTCTCATCTTCATCATCATACTTGAAGACCAATTGAAACTAAGCATATTCTCATTTTCTCCCTAGTTACAACTTTTGTTAGCATATCTGCAGGATTTTGGCTAGTGTGTATCTTTTCCAACTTCAACTGTCCATCTTCCAATACTGACTGTATGACATGGTACTTGAGCTGTATGTGTTTATTCCTAGAATGAAATGCTGAGTTCTTTGCAAGATGAATGGAACTTTGGCTATCATTGTATAACGTTCCCATATCATGCTTTTTACCCAATTCATCCATAAACCTTTGTAACCAAATCATTTCCTTACTAGCCTCTGTAGCAGCAACATACTCTACTTCTGTTGTTGAAAGTTCAACAACACTTTGGATTTTTGAAACCAAACTAATAGTTGTTCCACCTACACTAAATACATACCCTATATTGCTCCCCTTGTTATCTTTGTCACCTGCCATATCTGAATCAACATATCCCTATAGAGCAATGTTTGAACCACCAAAGCATAATGCTTGATTTGTGGTACCTCTCAAATATCTAAGAATCCATTTCACTGCCATCCAATGTTATTTTCTTGGATTGTACATGTATCTACTTACAACTCCCATTGCATGTGCAATATCAGGCCTTATGTAGACCATTGCATACATTAAGCTTCCAACTGTTGTTGCATATGGAGCTTTAGACATATAGTCCATTTCTTCTTAGGTCTTAGGGAACATCTCCTTACTGAGTTTGAAATGGCTAGAAAAAGGTGTACTAACTGGTTTTTCATTCTTCATATTAAATATTTTCAACACATTTTTCATGTACTCATTCTGAGACAGTGCTAATTTGCGATTTTTCCTATCTCTAGTTATTCTCATACCAAGGATTTGTTTCATAGCTCCAAAATCCTTCATTGCAAAGGAATTTACTAATTTTATTTTGAGCACATTTATTTCCTGCATGTTAAAACCTACAACAAACATGTCATCTACATACAATAACAATATAATATAACTGCCATCAT
The DNA here is from genome assembly GCA_034641835.2 of Pinus albicaulis. NCBI lineage: Eukaryota > Viridiplantae > Streptophyta > Pinopsida > Pinales > Pinaceae > Pinus > Pinus albicaulis. The sequence goes on along the minus strand of CM076578.1, from coordinate 331,195,446 downwards.
TTTTCTTTTTCAGATAAACACAATGATCAGAGTGGCATCTAGTATAACCTTGTTCAGACATAAACTTGTCAAATTTTAGATACCACTACCTTGGAGACTTTTTTAAGCCATACAAGCTCTTCTTTAACCTACACACTAATTTTTCTTTCCCTTTGACCTCATATCCTTCGGGTTGCTCCATATAGATCTCTTCCTCCAAATCTCCATGGAGAAATGTTGTATTTACATCTAACTGTTCAAGATGTAAATCTTCCGCTGCTACAAGACTTAAAATAGTTTTGACTGAAGTCATCTTAACAACAGGAGAAAATATTTCATGAAAATCAATACCTTTCTTTTGTGAAAACCCCTTCACCACAAGTCTAGCTTTGTACCTTTTTATTCCTCCAACTTCTTCATTTAGCCTATAAACCCATTTATTCTACAATGTAGTTTTACCTGCAAGGAACCTGACTAAGTCCCAAGTATGGTTATGCATTAAGGAGTCCATCTCTTCTTCCATGGCTAGCTCCCACTTCTTCCTGGTTTCAACCTTCATTGCTTCTTCATAACATTCAAGTTCACCAAAATCAGTCAACAATAAATAATATGATGAAGGAGAGTATCATTAAAGGGGTCTACTTATCTTGGTAGATCTTCTGATACCACTTTCAGGTGTTTGAGGTGCCTGTTGCTGTTGTGGTATTTGTTGTTGTTGTGGCTGTTGATTATTATTATCTTCAGGCACCTTTACTTTTTCTGTGATCTCATAAAGAACTATGTATTCTTTGTTTTTTTTTCTTGTTTCTTTTCCTGCAACTGATTCTTATACAAGAACTTTTCATTGAATATTACATCTATGCTGCTAATGATTTTGTGATTTTCATAGTCATACAAGCGATAACCAAAATCATTAACACCATATCCAATAAAGGTACATTTCTTTGATTTTTCCTCAAGCATTGTTCTGTTTTCTTTATTAATATGGACAAAGGCGTCACAACCAAAAGGCTTTAAAAAGGAGTAGTTTACCTTTTTACCTATCCATAATTCCTCTGGAATACCACCATCCAAGGAACTTGAAGGCCCTTTATTTATTAGATAAGCAACATTATCTACAACATCTACCCAAAATTGTAAAGGAAATCTTGCATGCAATCTCATGCACCTTGCACGCTCCATGATTGTTATGCTCATCCTTTCTGACACACCATTATCTTGTGGTGTTCTTGGAACTGTCTTCTCTCTGTGAATTCCATGATCTGAACAGTACCTATCAAAATATTTGCTGCAATATTCACCTCCATTTTCTAATCTGAGACACTTCAACTTCTTTCCTGTCTCAATCTCAACCAAGCTTTCCATTTCTTGAAAGTATCAAATACATCAAATTTATTATGAATACAATAAATCCAAGCTTTTGTAGTTCCATCATCAATAAAAGTAACATAATGACGAGAGCCACCGAGAGATGATACCTAAGCAGAACCCCATACATCTGTATGCACAAGCTCTAATTTTTCGCTCTTCTTTTCTTTCCCAACTCTGAGAAATCTGACTCTCTTCTATTTTCCATAAATGCAATTCTCACAGAAATCCAAATCAACATTCTTCAAATCCGGCAACAAATTTTTTGAGTGAAGAATCTTCATCCCCTTCTCGCTCATGTGTCCAAGCCTATCATGCCATAATGTTGCATCTACTCCTTTGGAAGTTAAAGCATTAACAGAGTTATAAATACCATTGCATAAATACAATGTACCAACCTTTTCTCCTTTGCTATTACCAAGGCTCCTTTGGTGACCTTCCAAGTTTTATCTGTGAAAGTTGTCACACAACCTTCACTACTTAACTGCCCTGTTGAAATCAGATTGTGATTTAGATATGGAACATGCCTTACCTCCTTTAATAGCCATTGGTTTCCATTCTGTTGTTTTACAAGAACTTTACCCATTCCAACAATTTTACAGGGTTTATCATCACCCAAATGGACTTGTCCAAAATCCCCTTGAACATAGTCATGAAAATATTTCTTATCAAGTGTGGCATGGAAGGAGGCCCCTGAATCTGCAACCCAAGAATTAGTAACATTTTCGAAAGAAAGAACCACAACATCTTGCAACACATCACCTGTCACATTTTCTTCATGATTTTTTTCTTCTTGTGCGTCTCCTTCTTTTCCCTTCTGAGATCTACAGTCTTTCTTTAGGTGTCCTTTCTTTCTACATTTCCAACACACTATTCCTAATATGGACTTGGATCTGCCTTTCCTTGATTTACTGTGATATCTTGAGATATTTCCTCTTTCCATTCTTCTTCCCCTAAACTCTGCACTCAAATCATTACCCGATGTCTCACCAGATATTTTCCATCGCATTTCATCGCTAAGGATAGCACTGAAAACATCATCAAACTTTAAAGTACTAGATCCACATACAGAGTTACTAATGGCCATAACAAAACCATTCCAAATTTCTGGCAATGAGCACAAAAATAATAGAGCTCTAACTTCATCGTCAAATTTTACCCCTATAGAACATAACTGACTGGTAACTGTATTAAAATCATTTAAATGGTTTGCAACAAATCCACCTTCCAACATCTTCATATTAAATAAATGTTTCATAAGAAATACCTTGTTTGAGGCTGAGGGTTTTTCATATAGTTTCTCCAATGCCTTAATCAAACCCTCTGTTGTTGATTCCTTCAAAATATTGAAGGCTACCGATGCCGCGGGGCACAACCATATTGTTCCGAGTGCCTTTCTATCGAGAATCTCCCATTCTGCGTCTGCATAGCTGTCGGCTTCTTTTTTTTTATGCTCAGTGGTAGGTACAAATCTTTCTGATACAGATTATCTTCCATCTGCATCTTCCATGGCAGGAAGTTTTGGCCATTAAATTTCTCGACCCTAAATTTACCATCTTCCGCCATTGCTCCAACTCGAACCAAGAATCCTTCTTTCTTGTGATTTTATCAGCCAAATAGACCTTCGACTCAGATACCATTTGTTAGAAAATTATATATTACAGAGCAATGAAACACAAAATATGTGGAAAACACAAGCACACAAAACACATAAAACCAGAGAGACACAGATATACGTGGTTCACCCAGTTTGGGCTATGTCCACCCTGAATAGCCAGTCCTTCCTTTCTATTATCCAACAAAATGAAAAGACACAACCTACAACAAATCCACTATAATATCCCCTGTTCTCTCTCACAATCTCCCTATCTGTTTCTCACTCTGAGAATACACATACAATACACAACCGCAATACAATACCCTCATACAAGTGAGGGGTTGCCTTCTAGGGCAAAAAAAACTAAACTAAACATAAATTCTACCATCAGATCATCGGCCTAATAAATGGCTCGTATTGACTAGAAATTACTGTACTTTTACAAGGCAATTTTAGCCGCGCCTCCTGGATCCCCTAGGATTCGTTTAATTACAGGTGGCGTTTCCGCCCCATTAAGTTACAGGGGTCCAACGCTGTGATATAAAATAAACAAGATAATCAGGCTCCACACCCAACACAGTCATCTACATATTTAGCCCAACCTGTTGCTAGTGAATTGTGTTGAATGTTCTTCTCAAGCTGCAAAACAAAATTCAAACACCCGAAATGTTACATCTATCAATAAAAAAAAACGTTACCTTTGAACAGGAGGGACAAAACCTGGCATATATCTTAGTTAAGCATATTGGGAAAAGTATTGAATTTATGTGATTGAAGCGAGCACTTTGTAGACATTTCGTGGAGTATTAAGGAGAGCAGACCTCATCTCTGCAACAAATATGGATTAATTCCACATTTTTCTTGGTGTAGAGTTTTTTTGCAATCAATATTGGATGAGAAGATCCAGCGTATGTGACATACAAAGATGCTCAATTTGTGACTATAAAATAAGCAAGTTTGAACCCCTCAATTTCGATTCCCTCAGAATAGATGACATCACAAAGGGAAAGTATGTGGCTATTACCAAAGCACGTAATCTAAGAATAGTGACTTGTGTTGCGAATCATAATTAGGGTATCCATATAATTATTGTCTTGAATTATATTGCATGGGATTTATGCTCTATTATTGTGGGAGACAGTACACTATTAATATGGTATTATTATATTGTGGACTATGAATTAAATCCATAAAGTTATGTTCATTTTGTCATATTATTAAGGGGTTTAATTCAGTTTTTTTCATTATAAATAGGATTGACTAAAGATTTTATTAATTACATTAAATTATTGTTAAGATTCTCTTAATTGCAATAGAAAGGTTTTGTGAAAAACCTAGTATCCTTGTGCAAAATAAAATAAAATAACAAGGGATACTACACGCCCATCTGTCTTGTGACTTGTCTGACTTGGTCTACAACAACGGTGTATTTTTACTAATCAGTGTGATTACATTTTACATTTGTTGGGCTCACTGGCCTTTCCGCACATAAGTGATTTGGCTTAAAACTACACAAGCACTTTGGTGTCAAAATTCATATACATAGGCATGATAGCCTTTAAAAAATATATCATGATTCCCAACACAATCCTGGCTCACTAGCCTAATTATAATATGTACGCTTACACAAGGCATCACACTAGAGTTTTTACATAGCAATAGGCTACAATAGTAAGGGTGCACTTAATACAGATCCATACAACAACAATTATGGCAATAATTGGCTCAGGTTCTAGTGCACAACACAGAAATAGGGAGGCACAATAAATTATGTACGTGAGAGGAGGGTGTATGTCCTCAACATGCATGCACCAATATTAGAATATTTACAATTTTTCCACTTTCAGTTAACTTAGTTCTTTTTTGTTCTAGATTTACCAAGTTCCAGTTTCACTTTAATTTCTAGATTAGTTAGTATTTTAATTCCAATTTAATTTTCTCGTTATCCAAAAAGGTGCACAAGTGATCTAGTCTAAGTAGGGATCACTATCTCTAGGAGTCAACACTCACTTGTATGCATGCTTTCTACTCCTTTTTTAGCACTTTAATCTAAGCATTTTTGGTGCAAGCCGAGGGAACATTTATTAGAGCTAGGACTAGGGTTTGGTATTTTAACCTTGGTGCATTGATTGCAAATATAGCTCCTCCTAGTCCATAAAGGAGTGAAAGGGTCTTCCACTGGGTCAGTTAAGGAAGTTTTGCGTTTGAGCATTTTAGTTTATTGTTTTCCATATTTGATATCAAACAATGTTGGAGATTTGTGAATTCAGTTTTATGTGTATTTGTTAGTGTTTCAAGTAGCAAAAGTTTGTAGAATCTGGCATTCAAAGATTTCAGTTTTGATGGTGTTTATATTTTTAGGTTACTTAGGATCTAGAATAATTCTTAATATGCATGCCATGGTCTCAAAATTTGAAGCTAGAAATAACATGGTCCTCGCCTTTCTTAAATGAGTGTGCACGTATACGAATTCTCTCCACTTAGGGAAATTTTCATGTGTCACGCGTGTTGTGAACTCTAATAAATTATGAACACAAAAGTTCGCGAAAGACAGTTCCTTGTATTACTTTGGAGCATTTATTTGGCAATAGTGAGCTTTCATAATTTTCAAAAAATATGCTAGCTTGTAAAGTACACAAGAGCCAAGGGATTAGCAAAGATGGAGTATAACTCTTCGTTCATTTTTCTAACTAATAACAATAAACAGATCTTTGTAGTTTATACCATGAATGAAATGAGAAAGCAATTATTGTTCAACCAAATAGAGGTCAGACAGAAATTTGAATTTTTTAATACAATAAATTAGGTGAAGACTAAGAACTCTAAAATAAGTATAAAACTATTACATTGCGAGGACTAGAATTTTATATTTTTACCATAATACAATATCAAACAATGAAGATGCGTGGAAGAAAATTAATAATATATCTTGTGATGTTCTCCTTTTTTTAGTTTAATTAGACATATAGGAAGGAGTGGGACTGTGTTTCCAAAGACAGACACAACACAATAAAAAAATTCAGAGTGGAGAGATAAGTTATGATAAATATTACAAATAGAAGAATAAGAAGTGACAAGAGTTGTCTAGGCCCCTCGGTATTTTTGACATTATATGTGTTTCCCATAGAGATCCATGAGGAAGATATCAATAGGGGAGGTTAGAAAGGAGAAATATTATCCTCCCCACTCAAATATCCTGCTTGTGACATGTTTCACTCTCCATGAGCCAGTTATTATTGAATTTGTGGTCCACAATATCTTACCCTTGTTTCCAAGTTGTAGGTTGGGTGCTTCGTTACATGTCAAAAAAATCCAATCGCAAGAGCGTGGTCCTATAGTTCTTACAAATAGTGACAGCCACATATCTTCTTGGAACTTCTGAATCACAATGACATACTAGCATCCATGGTAATATCATTGAAACTGAAAACCAAAGTTTGACCTTAACAACCGTATGAGGGTTTTCTTTCCTCAATTAAAGACCCCTGTCAATCTGAACCTAAATTTCCTTGCTAAAGTAGATGCTACGATAAGAAAATTTCATACATCAGAACTACACAAAGCCCATACTAAAAAGAATTGATTCAAAATAATTCTTTGAGATCTATCGGTAATGTGTGTAAAAATAATAAAATGTCCATTGATGCATAATAGATTTAAAAATAATTGAAACTTTGCACATCCTTCCATAATATTCATTTGCATATCATCTGAAGTTAAATTGCCTCACCACTAGATTAAACTAGCGATTGCCTCAATGAAAAGCAGATACGGTACCCAGAGACTAGACCAAACTCATTATACAAAGAGACACTGCACATTATATTAGGAAAATGCATTTTGATACATCAATAATGTGTATAACACATAAAATGTCACTGATATACATGTGGTTAAAAAGAAGCAAAATCTCTTAGTTTCTCTTAGAATAGTTTTTTGTGTGGGCATTTTCCTTCCAGATATTGAAAAATGTGATGCCTGAGTTTTCGGTATTTAGTTATCTCAGCTTTTCCAGCTGTGTAACCGTAGCTGCCATGTGTTGATCAATCACTGTCATGTTTTCCATCCCTATCCACTGCATTAATGTTTCATTTTATTATTTAATTGTTAGATTTATTTCAATCAAATAAAGTTTTGTTTTTTTGTATGTTGCGTTAGAGATACTCATTGTTGACTGTTAAGAGGTTAAGATATTTTTCTTTGGTGCCTTGTGGACCAGAGGGTGCTCTGTTTTCCTTTTTTGATTTACATTGTGTAACAGAGGTACTCAGTATCTCTTTTTTTATTTTTAGAAATAAAGCATAAGATAGAAACAGAGTAATTTTTCTTAGTGATATTTATTGCTGTAGTTTTTTATTAATATTCAATTTTTTGTCTGTCAAGTTTATTAAGTGTTTAATCAGGGTCTGCATTTTCTGGGTGTGACTCTTGTGAACACATAAATCCTTTTTATTCAGACCCTTCACATATTACACAAGGGTAAAAAAACTCTGCTATGTAGATATAGTTAAATACCAAAAAGGTAACCATTGAATTTGAGATCATAAAATGAAAAAGTTTATACATGAATAGCTCCCGAATTGAAAATATAAGCTAAGCCCACCAAGTCTACGGAGGGAAGCCTCCACTAACTGAAGCTCAAATACTCGACCACATGTTCCTCCTTAGCTTCAAACTTGCTGGTGTTGGGAAGTCGAGCTTATGACTTAAGAAGCTCCACTATACTAACCAAAGAACACCACTCTTCCGTTGCTTTAGAATAATGCTTGACCATTTTTTCTATGGAATTCAACTCATCATGAAATTGAGAGAACAGAAACAGAATGGAATAGTGTTCATCAAAAGCAAGACTGACCCATTCTAATATCAAATACAAGGAAGGAACCCACCTAGATATTTTAGTGTTCGGCATGGCAGAAGGGGCAGAGGACCCATCAATTGAATTTTTGAATACTTTGTCAGCCATTTTCCGAGGTACCGTAACAACTTCAGTACCTACACCATGTCCAACTCACTAATAACGAAAGACAACATGGTCTCGTCCAGCGACGAAGAAACAAGGAAATGCAAGCACAAATCCATGGACGAGAATCCATCAACAGCCGCGGCAAGAAATACGGCAGTGAACTCCAAGAAGTGTAATTCACTTATGGTTTTCAGTTTGCTCGATTTTATGCAGTGTATCTTCATGTGGGAGTACAACACGAAAAGCTCTCTTTTAGCACCATAAGTTAGCACCACTTATGTTATGTGGTGTTAATGTGTTGTAAATGTTTATGTATCATATTAAAAATGGAGTATATCACCATAAGTTAGCACCACTTAAGTTATGTGGTGTTAATATGGTGTAAATGTTTATGTATTATATTAAAAATGAAGTATATCACCGTAAGTTAGCACACTTAAGTTATGTGGTGTTAATGTGGTGTAAATGTTTATGTACTATATTAAAAATGAATTATATCACCATAAGTTAGCACCACTTACGTTATGTGGTGTTAATGTGGTGTGAATGTTTATATATCATATTAAAAATGAGGTATATAATCACCATATTTGACGGACAAGTTAGCACCATTCTTACTATGTGGTATTAAAGTGAAATAATTTTTTATTGATCTTATTGGAAGTGGAGTATATCACCATATATTTAAAGAAGTGGTGTATGCTATATTGTCAAGTTCTATAAATTTGGGTAGTTGAATTTGTGTTTGCCATGTTGGCATGTAGAAGTGGATTTATTAATGTGAATTGTCACCATAACTATAAAAAAATTACAAATATTTATATTATGAATATATAAATTAGAACTAAACTCACAAATATTTATTTTATAATATTTATTTGTTTTTCATGTTTACATGTAAAAATAAAATTCAAAGTAATTTTTTTCTAAATATTTTATTTCAATTATTTACTTTTTATATTATTCTCATGAGAAAATAAATACACAAAACCATATTACATAATTATTTATTTTATCAATAAGCCAATTAAGATCAATATTTTTATATTATTGTAATTTCAAAATAAAATGAGGGTGAATTCGATGGAGTTGGGTTACTCTTTTTTGGAATAAATTCTATTCCAAAGGTTGAAAATGTATCTTTGTGAGGGTATTTTTTAAGCCCTCCATCCAAGCTTTTAGAAGGTCCATCTAGGACTAAATAAAACGCTGAATTAAACTACATAGCTCCATCATCAATATGAAATTGATCTTTTAGAACTCTTTTCCTCAGCTCAAACTTGATCTTATCAAACTTGCTCTTGTAGTCTAGGAATTCTTGGGCTGATTTCACCAGGCTCATAGAGATCTGCTCCAAGGCTTTGCCAAGGATGCTCTTCATAGACCAATAAGAATATAGTGTTCGCTTGAATTATGTTAGTCTGCCCCTTGTTTGTCCCAAATTTGGTATTAAACCTCTCCATTCCTTAGTATCCATCTTTGTCTCTACATGTCTATTTATGTCAGCTTCCCATTTTTCAATGAGCTTTCGAATTTCCTCTGATGTGTTCTCATGGTATGCTTTCACTGCTTCTTGGATCACATCGATTGCAGGCCTCCTTCCTCTCAGCTTTCTCGGGGGTGAGCTAGGTTGGGCTTCTACCTCCTTCCATTTATATTTCCATCCATGACCTCAAGCTGCAGGATTCTTGGAATGGTCGCAAGCTGCAGGACTCTTAGAGCATGTCATCCCACAATCTATGACTAGGTTTTCAGGTAGGTAACCTATCCACACAATAAAACAAAGGCATAATTCCATATAATGAAAACAATCAAAGGTCCATGCATCTCAGTTATCAGAAGAAAGGTGACCCGGGGGCCTCTTCCTAAGATTTCTCCCCTGCCCATCCCTCTGTGGACCCATTGCCCTCATACCCTGCTTAATTTCTGCCACCCCCTGTCCCTGATGGTCACACGCACCCCATAAATTATCCCCATAACCAAAATATCTCATGCATTCTTTCAATCTACTGACCTCCCTTCTAGTGTCCTCTCTCTCATCATACCTCCCACCCTCGAAAATGAAAAAGGAGGTGTTGTTGCCCATTGCTCGGGCCTAGGTGGAATTCCCTCTCCCATTCCTCATGTGCACTAAGCCCAAGTAGCTCAAGGTGGTATAAACCAACAAATCCTTTGAACTAAACACAACCCGTGACTACTCCTTAACTCTATACCCTGGCCGGATTGCCTGACCCCTCACCATTCCATATTGTTGGCATCCCTTACCCGAAAAACTCACACTCAGGTGCAAGTTGACGCCATTCCCAATTCCTACTCTAACACATAGGCAGAGACCCAAAATAACCCCAATGTTCCCCCAACCAGAGTCGCAATGGTTCCGATCTCCCCTACCTAGCAGAAGACTATACCAGACTAGCTTAATCACCTTATGTTCCCATAGTGACTAGCCCAAATCATAAAACATAAAAATGGCATGAACAAGGGAGAGGAAACTAAGGACATACCTGAGTTTCATCATGGTGGAAGTGCAATGGAGGTTTGTTATCCCGTTGTCACACCTGCACTAAAGTATTTCGTCATAAAAAAACCCCCACACCTTCCTACACCCTGTTTTAAGCTCCATGCACGGGCCTCTGTCTCACTACCTCACCTCATGCTGCATGCGACAGTACAACCTGCCACCCTTGCCACTCATGTGCAAGGTGGTTGGCTTCAACCCTAGGGACACTACCATTAACACTGATGGGAAGGCCGATCTTCTTCATTACACCGCGATCGGGGAGCTGAATCCGAGAACTATGGGTGAGCTCTACACCCTAACCTGTCCTGCTCTTTGATGCTATGCAGCTTGATCCATCATTCTTCCCCGAGATTAGGAGGCATGCTTAATTCAATAAGTTCATTCAGGTGAGCGCAACCACAATTTTCCAGGAGGTCAGTTGATCTATTTCCTTCCCTCCTTACATGGGTGATAATGATATAATAAAATTTCTTGTTTGTATCCTCCAATCCCTACACATGTGAATAAGTACACCATCTTTGGCTTAGTTTTCCCCACTTCATTCCTTGATTAAGGTTTTTGAGAGTGTTCGTAACCAATTGAGAGTCTGCTTCAATTACTAGCTTTCTGTATCCTAGCCTGATGGCCAAGAGGAGACCTTGGTGAATTCCTATGAATTATGCTTCATTGTTGCTGGAAAAGCCACAGGAGTCATCATATATGAATCTTGTTGTGCCATGATGATCTCGAAAAATCCCTCCAACCCTTGCTTGCCTTGGATTGCCTTTCGAGGCTCCATCAAAGCTGAGTTTGATGAATCCTTCTAGAGGAGGTTTGAAGATCTTGATGGTGTCCCCTATGTTAGGGATAGCTTTCCAAGAAGCTGGGGAGACCATGCTAGGCGCTAGGTGGAGTTCCTGGAGAATTCTTTCTTCCTGAGGAGCCATTTGCCAATCATCTGGCATACATTTCTCCCAGAGGATGCACTAGTAGAAAATGATGAAATTAGTGACTAGGTGACTAAAAAAGTTAGTCACCACAATTATTTCAAGTGAATTACTACTAAATTTGATCAATTTTAAGTGATCAAACTAAAAATGACTAATTTAGTCTAGGGTTAAAATATACGACTAGATGATTTTATTGTACTAGCTAGCGCGCACTCTGACAGGTCGAGAGCAAGCTGACCTGCCTGCGACCTCCCAGTCGCCATGGCATCAGGAGGGGGACCCAAGGCTCCCCTTCCTCCTCCTCTAGAAGTCCTTGCATTCAATAAATTGATAGCAGCTAGCAACAAGCGCCCTCTAAATGGATCTCAGCAAATGTTCGTGAAGAAGCTGGATAGCATCCCTTCGGTGGCCCTTCAAATCAAAGAAACCTGTCGATCTGCATTGACCATGGCTGAAAGAGGGCTCATTGGATAGTTTACTGACCTTTGGACCTCTCCCAAAGTTGTGGAATATTGGGTGCAGAGGAATTGGATTCCTTTAGTCTCGAAAGGCATCAAAAGCCACTTTCTAGGCAAAGGATACTTTGTTTTTGTTTTTGAGAATGTGGAAGATAGAAGCCTCATCTTCAGGAATGGCCCATATTTTATGGGTCCTAAGGGACTATACTTAAATAAATGGACCCCTAACTTATATCATGCTCAATATGTGCCTTCAACTGTTGTATTGTGGGTAAGCCTCCCACATCTCCCACTGCATTGCTAGAACCAGAAGTCTCTCCAAACCATTAGCAATACCCTCAGAAAGTATATTGATCAAGAAGTGAGAAAAGATCAATACTCATGTGTACGTATATGTGTCGAGGTTGATTTGGAAGTTGGGCTACCTAAAGCTATCAAACTAACGGTCGCTGACTGGACCCATATCGAGGAGCTAGATTATGAGCATCTTCCATTTAAATGCGGGCACTGTCATGGCTATGGCCATTTTGCAAGGCACATTAGTACATTTGGTCAAAATTCCAACAATTATTTATGACACTTTTGATGTATTGTGAGAAATTTCCCCAATTTTTATCAAATTTTCAAATCCCACCAACAACCATTGCTCTAGCGACGTTTTTGGAGTATCGTCGGAACAACAATGTTTAGGACACTTGTCGGAATATTGACGTTACATGAAAAACCATTGGAATACCGACGTATAGGAAAAACCACCGGTATTGCAACATTTAGGAGACCGCCGTCAGTATTGTGAAGTTTAAGGAAACCATCAGTCTTGCAACGTTGAGGGAAAAACCGTCAGAATACCGACATTTAAAGGCCTATGATAAAGTTTATATTACAACTCTCAAGATAAATAAATTTATTTGTACTTTTTGTTTGGGGTAGCATTTGATTTACTACATATCGGAAAACGCATGACATTCAATGATGTACTTAAGTAAAAAAAACAATTATAGACATTGTGACTATGCATTTCAAAAGCCTATAGAGAATGTAGGTTTTAATACCTAGAATGAATTTAAATTAATGCATCACTCAAAAACTTTTTGTTTTATCTTGAAATTTTGTTTTACCATAGATAGGGGTTGTTTGATCTCATAGTTCACCATTATATGGTGGGATACATTAAGGGTTGACATGAAATGTTGTAGGCTGAGCTCTTAGTGTTGAGGAATATTGTGGATGTTAAAAAGTAAAATCTTTGGTTTAGTTTTTTTTTTTTAAATATCTTCAATAATTTTTTATTTTTATTTTTAAATTTTGTTTGAGAAAGGTCGTATCAAATTTGCTAAGTTGTCACTACACGGGTGCATTTTGCACATTCATGCGGTCTGTTTGCCATTTCTCTCTTATCCCTTCGTTCGGTCTGGCGCACCATGTCAGGGCGCTCGCCCAAACGCGTTCAGTTTGGGTCGTTTCATTTGAGGGCACCCACCAAGACGTGTTTGGGTCGGGTTGGGTCATTTCATTTGAGGGTGCCCACCCAAACACGTTCGGGTCAGGTCGAGTCGTTTCATTTGAGGGTGCCCATCCAAATGCATTCGAGTCGGGTTGGGTTGTTTCGTTTGAGGGCACCCACCCAAACACATTTGGGTTGGGTCAGGTGGTTTTGTTTGAGGGCGGTTGCCGAAACGCGTTTGGGTCGAGTTGGGTCATTTCGTTTGAGGGCACCCACTCAAATGCGTTCAGGTCGGTTCATTTCATTTGAGGGTGACCGTATCAAATTTGCTAAGTTGTGACTGCATGGGTGCCTTTTGCATGTTCATGTGGCCCATTTTTCGTTTTCTCCCTTGTGCCTTCGTTTGGTCGGGCGCGCCATGTGAGAGCATCCGCCCAAACGCGTTTGGGTCAGGTCGGGTCATTTCGTTTGAGGGCGGCCATATCAAATTTGATAAGTTGTGACTGCACGGGTGCCTTTTGCATGTTCATGCAACACGTTTTCCATTTGCTCCCTTGTGCCTTCGTTCGGTCATGCAAACTGTGTCGCACCGTGTGAGGGTGCCCGCACAAACGCATTCTAGTCAGGTCGTTTCATTTGAGGGCAGTCGTATCAAATTTTCTAAGTTGTGACTGCACGGGTGCCTTGTGCACATTTGTTCAGCCCGTTTGCCATTTGATCCCTTGTTTGGGTCGGGTCGGGTCGAGTCAGGTCGAGCCGAGTCGTTTTAGTTGAGGGCACCCATATCAAATTTGATAAGTTGTGACTGCACGGGTGCCCTGTGCATGTTCGTGTGGCCCATTTTCTAGTTTCTCCTTTGTGCCTTCATTCAGTCAGGCACGCCGTGTGAGGGCGCCCACCGAAACACATTCAGGTTGGTTCAGATCATTTTGTTTGAGGGCGACCGTATCAAATTTGCTTAGTTTTGACCACACGGGTGCCTTTTGCACGTTCGTGCAGCCCGTTTTCCATTTGCTCCCTTGTGCCTTCGTTTGGTTATGCATGCCATGTTGCACCATGAGAGGGCACCCGCCCAAACGGGTTCAGGTCAGGTCGTTTCCTTTGAGGGCCGCCGTATCAAATTTGCTAAGTTGTGACTGCACAGGTGCCTTGTGCACGTTCATGTGGCCCGTTTCTTTTTTACACCCTTGTGCCTTGATTCGGTCAGGCGCGCCGTGTCATTTCTTTTGAGGGCGCTTGCCCAAACTTGTTCAAGTCGGGTTGTTTTGGTTGAGGGCGCCTACCCAAATGCATTAGGGTTAGGTTGTTTCAGTTGAGGGCACCCACCTAAATGCATTTGGGTCGGGTCATTTTGGTTGAGGGCACGCATATCAAATTTGCTAAGTTGTGATCGCACGGGTGCCATGTGCATGTTTGTGCGGCCCATTTGTTGGTTGATCCCTTGTGCCTTCATTCAGTCATGCACATCATGTCGTGCCATGTGAAGGCACCCGCCTAAACGCATTCGGGTTAGGTCATTTTGTTTGAGGGCGGTCATATCAAATTTGCTAAGTTGTGACCGCACGGGTGGCTTGTGCACATTCATGCGGCCTATTTTTCGTTTGCTCCCTTGTGCCTTCATTTGGTCGGGCTCATCGTGTCATTTCGTTTGAGGGCACCAGCCAAAACGCGTTCGGGTTGGGTATTTTCAGTTGAGGGTACCCCCCCAAATGCGTTGGTGTCAGGTCGTTTCAGCTGAGGGCACCCATCCAAACGCGTTTGGGTTGGGTCATTTCGGTTGAGGGCACCCATATCAAATTTTCTAAGTTGTGACCACAAAAGGTCGTTCCACAAGATTTGTGCAGTACAGTGTTCAGGGTGGGCACGTTCAGGTCGATTCGGGTTCATGCAGTGCGTCTGTGTTCAAGACGTGCAGAACAATGTTTGAAGGCGTGAAAGTCGTTCATCAAGGTCGGGTTAGGTCGAACGCATTCAAACATTTTTCCAACATAGTATCAGAGCTGAGTTGCAAGAAAGAGACTGAAGATCACATCCTAGTTGGCATTATGGCAAGGGTTATAAACAATGGTTTCAAGTTTTTTGGGAATCTCACTAAATTCATCAAGAGTTTCATTTTGAAGATCATTTCCAAGCTAGAAGTAATGGATGGAAGTTTATTTTTCGCTTTGTCTGGGACTTTCAATAATGAGAATGTATGGGTTATTGATAATGGTGCTTCTAGACATATGATGGGAGAATGCATCCAGCTTCAGACTTAGTCAGAAGGAACCTCCATCTCCTAGCTCAATCTGAAATTGCATGTCCTTCTTGTTCAGGTAGCTGAAATACTTATTGTTTATGGTCATGTGGAAGGATGCCCACACCACCTAGCTCATCTTGAACCTGAGTGAACTTTGAAATATATGTGATGATGGGCTCATCTTTTCTCATCTGCTTACTTCTTAGCTTCTCTTTGAGAGCAAGCTTCATGACATCACTGTAAGCCTGAAACAAATTGAATATGGCTTTAAATTTAAACATCTCATACATTGTCTTCTTCTCATTGAGATGAGGAATAATATTATCTCTGACCCCCTCTATAATGATCCTTCTTGCCTTGGTGTCATTCTTAGTATGCTAGGCCAACCATTGGGGATCTTGAGGTGGCACCATTGCCTACTTGACATACTCTGCTACCCCATTATCTTCCAACACTACTTTGATTTTCTTCTTCCATGCATGTAAATTTGAGGCTCCTTCTAAACTGTGATTTGACCTTAGCCCTAGGACCGACATACTGCTATCCAAGGAACTGCTCTGCTCTGCTCTTCAAACTATCACCCTGAAACAATCTTGTCCTCATGTTTTCCTAGCTGGACTGACCTTGCAAACACACAGACCCTTGCTCCTACTTTCTTACATTCAGATAGTCCCTATTTCCTTGTGCACAGGTTTCCTAGTTCCTAGTGTAGAGGACTCCCTATTCTTTAGGGCTTGACTCCTATTTCCTAGCGCAAAATTGCCCTATTTCCTAGTGCAATTTTTCCACGAGAAAAGCTCTCTTCAATGCTGTGTATTGGCTCCCCCAAGATACGCACTCACAAAAAAGATCTCTCACAATCTCATGAGCTGTGTCTTGTCACAGCCCTTTGTGCAAAAAAAAACTATGAAACTTTGTGCCTTTGTCCTCCTTTATTGATTCAATCCATGCTAAAATTGACAAGTTACAAATTTAGAAAATGTGTTTTGATTGAATAGTTAACAAATTCTAACTGGTTCTCTAACTCGTCCTTGCTTCAATCAAGGATTGAAGCTCCCAACTCGTCCTCTTCTAAATTTATAACTACCTCTCGAACTTGTAGTCAAACTAAAGAAGGTCCATGTAACTGATCCTGCAACACTATGCATGAATTCACCATCTCCATGAACTTATCCATGGGAAAAGGAGGACAAATCATGGTATTTTTGGCTAAGGAACACACTAGAGAAGACCTTCTCTCGCTACACTTTTCGACAATCCCATTGTCCATCTTGATTACATACGATGTAATTGGGTTCATGGTCTTCATATCACGCTTGAATAATTGTGGGTTTTGCTCCTAACAACTATCGATTAAGACAATTCATTGCATCCTAGGGTTGACAGGATCACATCTATTCCATCTCCATGAGATCAAGTTTAACGATCACTTTTTTTAGGGAGGTTATGTTGTTTGTTTTGGGACTCAAGAGGTTCTCTTGTGACTTTATCTCATCGGTATGATTAGAGAGGCCTAGATTTAACAGTTCAAGAGTCGATTCTCTCTATACAAGAGACTTTGGATGGCCTCTTTAGAATCAATACTAGTTAGAGCATTTCTTGTTTATTCCAGCCTATTTGGGTTCTTGGTGGTTTGAATCCTAGGTGGACTCCTTTTCCTTGGAGTTAGATGGCATAGATTCACGAGACAATGAAGTTTTCCCACATGGTTAGTAGGCACATCACCTTTGTGATTTTAAAGCTTGATTTTCCTAGTTCAAACTATGGTCTCCTCAGGTTGGCTTGAGTAAGCCAAATCTCCATTGTGAAATTCGTCTCATAAAACTCTATAAAGAAGAGAGGAATTACCACCCTATATAAAGAAATGAAGCCTTTCTTGGTTCCATCCCTTTGACTGTTCCTGGTTTTTTGCGATGTTACTTGTGCATGGTTCGAAATTTCAACTAATATCCCACATCAGAAAATCAGTGAACACTAGCATAGCTGGGATCCCTTGCAACAAATATGGTAAATGTGATCTAGTTATTTGTAATGCAATGGTGATGATTATGATTATGTCTGATACTAGTTGAGAAACATTAGGCATGGGATGAGTGGGGCATGTTAGGTGATGGGATAAAAGTGAGTCCAATATATATATATATATATATGAGTCCAATATATATATATATATTGGACTCACTTTTATCCCATCACCTAACATGCCCCACTCATCCCATTTTAAAGCTTGGCCTTTAATTTGCTTAAGTCCCTTTTGATTATGCATCTGGTTCCCAATGTAACCTTGGGGTGATTCAAATGGTCATTAACACCTAGGGTCTAGGCCTTGGTTCCCCATGAGACCTTGCTTTGAAGGGGCATGTTAAAAGTAACCTATGAGAGTATATATGCTTTCATTGTCCTTGGGATTTGAAGATCATGATATCAATAGCAGAGTTATGTTGTTGGTTAGAGCTTGTTAGGTGTGCAGGGTTATGCTATTTGTTTGATCTTTCATACTAGAGAGTTAGGGAAATGTTGCTAGCATTGGTTAATTGTTCTTGAGATATGATAATATAGATAATTTAATCTTAATAAATGTCCACAAATAACTAGAAAAGTAGGTCAATGGGATTAAAATATTTATATTTTATTGAATTTATTAAAATATTAATTATCAATATTTATATTTTATTTGTTTTAATTATATTATATAAAATAAAATTTTAAATATATTGTGATTTTATCTTTAATTAATAATTAAAATAATAAATATTAATATTTTAATTATTAAAAAAAATTGTTTCAAGATTTGTAAAATTTTGATGCCATGCCACATAAGATTTTGTAAAAGTTTGATGGCATGGGTTAATTTCATTAAAACAAATAAAAACCCAAAGTGTTCGAAGCCCTTGTTCAAAGTCCCTGTTCACTTTCATTAAAACAAATAAAAGCCCGAAGTGTTCGAAGCCCCCGTTTGAAGCCCCTATTCAATTTTATTAAAAAAAATAAAAGCTCAATGTGTAAGAAAGCCCATGTTCGAAGCCCTCGTTCGACTGTTCAGGAAGACGAAGACGAGGTTGAGGTACTCGCTCTTTGACTGTTCAGGAAGACGAGGTTGAGGTACAGGAAGACGAGGTTGAGGTACCCGTTGTTCGACTATTCAGGAAGACAAGGTTGAGGTTTTGAGGATATGCCAAAGTCCCCAAAGTCGAACTTGACACCGTATGAAAGCCCAAAGTCGAACTTGACACCATAAGAAAGCCCAAGAAAACTCGTTGTTTGACTATTCAGGAAGACGAGGATGAGGTTTTCAGGACATGTCGAAGTCCCCAAAGTCAAACTTGACACCATATGAAAGCCCAAGAACAGAGAAAAATTAGTTGTTCTTACCCAAACTGGATGTGCTGGTTATTTTGCGCCAAATTTTTTGCTCTCGGGGCTGGGAATTTTTTCTATATAATTACAACTTTTATCATGGAATCTGCTTATATTGTATTGCGGGAGCTAGTGAAGACCTTGTGGTATACTTTGGCTCAGGATATCCAGCGGGTATATTCTCTTTTGCATTTGCTTTCCCTATCATCAATTTCAATTGTTACTAGTGATTATTTATTCTGCCTCTTGTGCCCTCAAGTCCTATATCTATTTCTCTAAGCCATTTTTCTGTACAGATCCTGAAAAAAAAACCTAGCTAGAAGAAAATAAACATCTAGTATTTGGAATTCCAACATTGGTACGATTCAGTTGGGCAACTTGCAACAGTTATACCAAAAAGGGTGCTACAATGATCTGGTAAGTCACATGCCAAGAATTTTTAAGGCATAAACTTAAGTTCGAAGTACAATGGAGGAAAAAGGAGAATAGTTAGGACTCATTGAAATGGCACAGTTGGATATGCTCAGTTTCACTTAAAATATTTATAATTTTTTCTATAACTTGATAATTTGATAAATCATGGATGTGAGTCCCTATTTTAGCTACTTAGATTACATTCTCTTTTTTTATATTTCAAATTTGACTTTCCTATTTCTAGTGTTCAAGATTTGAGGCCTCTCTAGTGACTAGTTCTTATAATGGTCACCTTTTCCCCCTTTTTTCCCTTGGGTAAAATGTGTCTTATATTTCATTACTAGACAATAAAAGGTACATCAAGAATTATGAATTTAAAGACACTACCTGTTGTGACTGGTGATGCAACATCCATAAATTCATTTTTGTAACAAACATTATATAAGATTTTAATGTAACAAAGGTTTTTTTCTATGTTTCGGGAGCTAGTAAAGTGCTCATAAGCAGATCCACCTGTTTCGGGAGCTATCTTGTATTGGAAATCCACCTGTTTCGGGCTGAAAAAACCTTCTTAGAATTCAACTGCTAAATTAAAAGTACTCATAAGCTAGTGGTTTGTATTTCTTTGATCCTTGAACAAAATCTTGTGAAAAATTGTTATCTTGGAGTTGTCTAGAAATTTCCAGCCACATGCTTCATAAACATGTAGTCCCTCCTTATGCACATATAAATGCTTCATCAAAACATATGTAAAAGTCTTTCCACAACCTTTTTAGCTGCAAAAGGAAATCCTTGGGGAAATCTTTTTAGCTCCAAAACCATGGTCACCAAAATGACAAAGAGTATGTTAGAAACAAAATGCCCTTAATAGATACTGGTTGTATTGTGTATGATTAACCAAGTGATTACAACAAAATATATTTGATCTTAACTGTATTGTATGTTAGGATGGATGTGTCCTAAACTAGGCCTCAAGACAGAATTTTTTGAGTTGCTGTAGAAGTAAATCCTTCTCTCTGGCCTAGAGCAGAAAGAGAATCTCCTTCTAGGACAAGTAACCACTCCGATTTCCTTTAATACATTTTGAGATCATTGTGGCTAGGGCAAGAGGTCCATTCATCTTTGTAAGAATAGAAACTGCTAGCACATTGGACATTAATTTCTTGTGCAATGATGTTGGAGGTAAATTTAGTGGCAGAAGAGCAGTAATTTCATGAGAATATTCTTGACATTTAACACTAGAATAAGTTTCCTCATCTAATAATTCTTGGGCTGAGATCTTGCTTGAGAAAGTAATTCTCTTTATAAGGTTGGATGATGTATTAGACCCTTGACAGTGGTGCAACATGGGTTCAAGCCTAGGTAGAGCTTATATTTTATTATCATTTTGGTATCATTGGGGAGTTTAGAAATAATGAATATTTTTTGTTTACATGGTACAACACTTAGATGGAGCAAACCCCCTCATTAGCATTCACTCAATTGCCTTAGCAATCCTACTTAGGGATACCCCCCTTATCTCGGAGAAGAGCCAGCCAAATGTAAGAGGAAGAACTACTGAGGTGACAGTGGGTATTCTTGCTACGTTACACAAGAATATGCTTGGGACTTTACACTTTGTCGATGCTAGAATTTGTTGTAGTAGACACCAAAAAAAAATTGTCGTTGAAAAAAAGGGAAACCTTTTGATAAATAATATGACCACTATAAGCACCAGATAAAAGAATGTTAATGAAAATAATTGATAAATAAGAGAGAAACTCTGTAAAAAACAATATGGAAAAATAATAGTTGTAACATGGCATGTCATGGTCGAACAAAATCTAATCTATAGATCTGAAACAAAATTACATAAATCATTTCATAACAAGGTTGTCAAACTGTAGGAAGGTTCAGATGCTAAACATTTATAATAGATGTTAACTCTAAAGGAGGCCATGACATCTAGTAGAATAGAGATCTCATTCTCTCCTAATAGCTTACGCATCAAGATGGCTAGTGTTTAGTGATCTGTATCAAGTCTTATGCTATAATCATAACTCCATTAAAGTTATATGATAGGCCCAAAGCCCCTGTATCTAGTAAAATAAGTTTCCTCATCTAATAATCACATTTAACACTAGAAGAGAACAATAAATTGTAAGTTATACCTATCCTTAGTCACATTGAACATTTTTGCCAATATGGGATTTGCAAAGAAGTTGGCAATGATTGAGGTATATTCTAGCATACTCATGAGATCTTGGATGAAAATTTTACTTATGACAAGTTCAATTCTCCAAATGATATATAAAGATTATACTATCTTATGTTTATGTTTTAATTTCATTCAAATCAGAAATAGTTCAACTATGACCATTCATCTAAGTAAGAATAGAAACTGCTAGCACATTGGACATTAATTTCCTGTGCAACGATGTTGGAGGTAAAGTTAGTGGCAGAAGAGAAGTAATTTCATGATAATATTCTTGAAATTTAACACTAGAATAAGTTTCCTCATCTAATAATTCTTGGGCTGAGATTTTTCTTGAGAAAGTAATTCTCTTTATAAGGTTGGATGATGTATTAGACCCTTGAAAGTGGTGCAACATGGGTTCAAGCCTCGGTAGAGCTTATATTTTGTTGTGATGTTGGTATCATTGGGGAACATTTTTTGTTTACAGGTACAACACTTAGATGGAGCACACCCCCTCATTAGCATTCACTCAATTGCCTTAGCAATCCTACTTAGGGATACCCCGCTTATCTCGGAGAAGAGCCAGCCAAATGTAAGAGGAAGAGCTACTGAGGTGATAGTGGGTAGGCTTTCTACGTTACAAAAGAATATGCTTGGGACTTTACACGTTGTGGATGCTAGGATTTGTTGTAGAAGACACCAAGAAAAAGTTGTCACTAAAAAAAGGGAAACCTTTTTATAAATAATATGACCACTATAAGCACTAGATAAAAGACTGTTAGTGAAAATAATTGATAAATCAAAGAGAAACTCTGTCAAAAACAATATGGAAAAATAATAGTTGTAACATGGAATATCATGGTCAAACAAAATCTAATCTATACATCTGAAACACAATTACATAAATAATTTCATAGCAAGGTTGTCAAACTGTAGGAAGGTTCAGATGTTGAACATTTATAATAGATGTTAACTCTAAAGGAGGCTGTGACATCCAATAGAATAGAGCTCTCATTCTCTCGTAATAACTTACACATCAAGATGGCTAGTGTTTAGTGATTTGTATCAAGTCTTGTTCTATAATCATAACTCCATTAAAGTTATATGACAGGCCCAAAGTCCCTGTATCTACTAGAATAAGTTTCCTCATCTAATAATCACATTTAACACTAGAAGAGAACAATAAATTGTAAGTTATACCTATCCTTAGTCACATCGAACATTTTCGCCAATACGGGATTTGAAAAGAAGTTGGCAATGATTGAGGTATATTCTAGCATACTCATGAGATCTTGGAAGAAAATTTTACTTATGACAAGTTCAATTCTCCAAATGATATATAATGATTATATTATCTTATGTTTATGTTTTAATTTCATTCAAATTAGAAATAGTTCAACTATGACCATTCATATTTGTAAGAATAGAAACTGCTAGCACATTGGACATTAATTTCTTGTGCAACGATGTTGGAGGTAAAGTTAGTGGTAGAAGAGCAGTAATTTCATGAGAATATTCTTGACATTTAACACTAGAATAAGTTTCCTCATCCAATAATTATTGGGCTGAGATATTTCTTGAGAAAGTAATTCTCTTTATAAGGTTGGATGATGTATTAGAGCCTTGAAAGTGGTTCAACATGGGTTCAAGCCTAGGTAGAGCTTATACTTTGTTGTCATGTTGTTATCATTGTGGAGTTTAGCTACAATGAACATTTTTTGTTTACATGGTACAACACTTAGATGGAGCACACCCCCTCATTACAATTCACTCAACTTCCTTAGCAATCCTACTTAGGGATAACCCCCTTATCTCGGAGAAGAGCCAACCAAATATAAGAGGAAGAGCTACTGAGGTGACAGTGGGTAGCCTTGCTACGTTACACAAGAATATGCTTGGGAATTTACACTTTGTAGATGCTAGAATTTGTTGTAGCAGACACAAAAAAAAATTGTCATTGAAAAAAAGGGAAACATTTTGATAAATAATATGACCACTATAGGCAGCAGATAAAAGATTGTTAATGAAAATAATTGATAAATCAAAGAGAAACTCTGTCAAAAACAATATGGAAAAATAATAGTTGTAACATGGCATATCATGGTCAAACAAAATCTAATCTATAGATCTGAAACACAATTACATAAATCATTTCATAACAAGGTTGTGAAACTGTAGGAAGGTTTAGATGTTTAACATTTATAACAAATGTTAACATTTGACAATAATTTTGTATGCCGTATTGGGTGTCAAAAAGTAGAGTCACCTTGCTAAAAATTGCACTGCTAAAATAGCACCACTTTGGAATTAGAGGAAACTTGAACCATAGGTAAATCTCTGATTTGACACAAGAAAATGCAGGAGCAAGATCAAGGTTCTGAAGAAGCTGGACAATCAACCTGTGAAGAAAATAGAAGGCATTTTTGTTGTCAGAGTCAGGATAGGGAGTCCATAGCCAGAGATAGGAGCCGCAGAGAGCTGACCGAGAGCCAGAGTAGGAGAGCAATGGGGCAGACTGTAAATCCATAAAGGTGGTTTAATTTCTCATAATGAGAATGCTTAGACATTTTTCCTTATGATTGTGAAATCTAGCTCTTGTGCCCTCTGACTCAGAGTGATGTTTGGCTATTTATGTTGTTGTAGCATATTTTGGTTTTAATTTTGTGAGTTAGAGTCTACTGCACTTAGTCTGCAGAATTTGAGATATTGGTGAATTGGCTCCATTGCGCTCCTGATTGTGCCCAATTGTGAGTGTATTAACCCAAAAAAGGTGAGCTTGGTCTGGATTTGATTAGATAGATAGATAATGATATTAACCATTGATATTCCAGTAATCATACATACATTTTAATTACTTTGCACATCTCTTGCTGCTGTGGTTAGGGAAAATAATAAATATCCATAAGGATAACAACATTCTACTAATTGGTTTCATAGCTGAAACTTGTAGCCAGTGAAAGCATATTCAATGGATTGTTCATTTCTGCAATGGTAATATATTACAGGAAGCAATAGGGGCACTTACCTAAACCTCGTTTTGAGATCCAGTTTGAACTTTGACATGCTGCTTCCAAGTGTCATGCCTGAGAATAGAACCTATTGAGAAAAATATGTTCTTCTTTTTAGTAAATATAGATGATCTCAGAGAATGAATTACAGTAGCTAACCTCAACAAGCCTTCAAGAGGTCCACAACAGACAGTGGGCATTGTCTTGCATACCTAAATAGTTAGATCAATTCAAATTTTACCCTCAGCACTCTACAATAGCACAAGCTGCTCCATTTTGTAAGGTTATTGCAAGGCTACCATTGTAGGTTATAACATAGATAGCGTGAATACATTCTAATTCAAATTCTAAGTTATTGCAAGGCTATTGGGTGAATCCATTGAGGGTCAAGGTTGTCATGTGGAAGGAGGGATCAAGGTGCTAAACCTCATCTCCCCTTTACTAATGCCAAGTGTTTGTCAAATCCATTTGTTGGACAAAGAATTATCAAGGGTTCCTTTAGTAAGGAAGTGATTTCATTCATATTTGACCCAGTGGTTGGAGACTTCTACCCAAGAGGAATTTTTCATTGCAAAATCCACAGATTGTATCAATGTTCTAGACTAGATGGGGATGTGATAATTGCCTAGACTCCAATCCCCTTTTCTAATCCAACATGCATAGCTAACAAATATAGATTTGTAATCTTGATCCGACACTCTGGAATTAAAAGCAAGGGAAAGATCTCTACTTTATTACAACATTTCTTCGACAGATCTAGCAAAGATTTCATCTAAGGGTTTGAGCATGTATAAATTACCTTTTAAGTTTTAACCCTTTGTTTTATTACAAATCTGAATTTATAGCTTATTATAAATTTTCTGGGGTAAAAATAAACATTCATAGATATTAGAAATTAGATTTTATTGTTGAAATAAATTTTTGGGTTTTGACCCTAGGGGGAATCAATCCCTTTCCGTTGCATGTAGTTTATAAATAGCTGAAAACTTCATTTTTACTTTCAGATCTTAACTTTGTTTGGCTATTTTTATAGATATTAACTCGATGCTCAAGGTTCCCCACCCACAGATCTATTGATATAGTGTTTTTTGACACATTTGGGTGGCCTCCAAGGGAACTTTTTCTTGTCAATTTTCTGTAATTTTTCCACTTTTGGAGGTCTGAAAGGTGCAAGACAATAACATATTTGTCCACTCTCAGTCACTTATAAAAAGGTAACTCAAGGAAATTTTCTCACGTTTGGTAGGGGCATTCTATCACTCACCTTTTGGTGTTATAGTAGGTTATTTCTAAAGGTTTGAGTAGATAACAGGAATTCATGTTGATTTCTCCCTGGCAATTTCAGAATGGTAGCCTTGCAATTATAGATTCAAGTTTGGAAGGCTACCATTATAGGTTATAGCATAGATTCAATTAACATTTTATTTGGGTTTTATAATTCTCATTAGAGTTATAGTCTAGCCATGGAATGTACCTCTTTGTTTTTTACAAACAAATGGGGTATGAAAGAACTCTGAAATCAAAAATTCCTTATGGGGGGGGATTTAATAGGACCAATATGTAAACAAAACAGAGCATACCATGATTCCATAATGATGATAAACAACACTGATAAACATATTATACCATGACAATGAAAAGAGGGCATTACATGACAAAGAGATAGGCATACCTTGCAGTATATTGTGCATGGCATTCATTCTTCCAGACTTGTTTCACCAAATGGATTACTCATCTTAAATGCCACTAAAAAATTTACCCACCAACGATGCAATAAGGAAAAAATTATTAACAATGTTTTATTTCTAATGTGGACTCAAGTTAAATGGGCACTAACTTTTAAGTTTACAAAGTGAATACACATTCATTATAGTTTTAGACAGCCCTATGATTAGATCCACCTTTACTATTCCCACCGATACCATTAGGATCAAGCTTGTGAATTTCCCCTTCTCTTCTGGAAGGAAGACGTTGTGGGAGAAATCAACAACCCTCTGTGCAGATATCTAGGCTCAGATAGCAGAAACATGAGAGGTTTATTCACGTGTGCTAGATTGTGTTGGACCAAGCTCAAATAACAATTTGTTGGACAGAATCATTTATATCTTGAGGGCTTCCCATGGACTCAAAATATGGACTATTAAAACATCTCTTTCAAGTGCAAGATCTGCAATGGCTTAGGCCATTTTATGGAAAATTTCCCCAAAAGAATCCCTAAACTTGAAGTACAAAATATGTTCCTCCAACTATTGGAGGCACTTCTATAAGGGGATTGACATAGATCTTTCTACAACAAGATCTAATGATTAAAGTTTAGAAGTATAGGCCTTATCAAGCTTGGCAAATAATTCATCTCTTTTCACTGTGTCTAAAATTCTAATGATAATTTCTGTTTCTTTTATAAATGTAGTTCCTTCAACTTCACATAAATAATCTTGAATTTTCTCTCCTCTTTGATGGTTGATTCCATTAGATGTTGAAGGAGGATTCTGCAATAATGGTTTGCAGATTTGATTTGAAGCCACTATGAGCTATTGAGCCCAAATCTGACATATTCCCAAAATGTAATTCTAACAGTCCCTTGCTTGATGGAAACTTGGATACATTCCTTGTGATTGCATTCCTTCTCTTGACAATACTACCTAGAAAACCCCAGAATTGGTCTGCTTGGTTGGTTTAGCCAACTTTGTTCTTGTTTTGATAACCCTACCACCATTAGAAACAAAAATAACAAAGCCAAAAAACTGCCATAGTGACTTGAATTTTACCAAAAACAAGATAAATGTAATGGCATTGATACACAATGAAGTTGCAAATTTCCAATACACTATCGCCACTGCTCTTCATGATACCCATCCAAAGATCTCCAAAGTCACCTCATGATGGGTTCAATGCATCATGGTCTCCAATAATATCTCCAAGACCAACTTCAAGATGTATATCAATTTTTCTCCAAGAAACTTCAAAGAGCTGCTCCAATGTCCAAGTTTAGTCTTCACAAGGGTTCAACACTTAGATCAAGGAATGTCCCATAATATCTTCAAGGTATCTTCAAATATTTTCTTTGGAGATGACTGTTCCAAGTGATTTATAATGGTGCTACTCTAGCAAGTACTGCGATATTACTGTGGGTGATTCTTCTTTGAGTTCTACACCCACAAGAAACTCACACCTATCTACTACTATAATGGAGGAAGCCTTAATCAAAGGAAAACAATATAAACCCTTTTCAAATGTGACTGTCTTATTGAGCCTGCAATTCTGAGCTGTAGTGAGCCTTCAGGTGGGTTGTCTTGTCCAAGTTTAGTCTTCACAAGGCTTCAACACTTAGATCAAGGAATGTCCCATAATATCTTCAAGGTATCTTCAAATATTTTCTTTGGACATCACTGTTCCAAGTGATTTATAATGCTGCTACTCTAGCAAGTACTTCAACTATTGCTTTTGTTTATTCCAAGACTACTTCATGAGGGATTTTGAAGATGCCCTTAAAAAGGAGGTTTTCTATAGGACTGAGCCTTTAAAGGCTAAGTATTCATTGGTCAAAGTATAGTATGAGTTTCCTTTGGTGACTATCAACTTCTATACTTCAATCCAAGCTTCACTACTTCAGCCCTATCAGAGAGCATAAGTGTTAAGCCTTCTTTCCAACCCAAATCATGTTTCTTCCACAGTCCAAGGTGAGTGACTATACACAAGTCTTCACTGTAGTAGCAAAAAACTTTTGTAATGACAAGCTATAGGACTAGGTGCAGATCTGTGATATTACTGTGGGTGATTGTTCTTTGAGTTCTACACCCACAAGAAACTCACACCTATCTACTGGCATAATGGAGGAAGCCTTAATCAAAGACAAACAGTCTGAACCCTTTTCAAATGTGACTGTCTTATTGAGCCTAGAATTTTGAGCTGTAGTGAGCCTTCATGTGGGCTGTCAACCTGCGACTTGAAGAGAGAGCCTTAGACTAGGCCTCTTGGCCTTTAAATAGTCCTGCATAGTTCTGTCCATAGGTTAGTTCTGCAATCAATGTTATGTCTGAGCCTTTCTAGCGAGTTTGAGCTTGAACCTTAACACTGAAAATTCCTAAACAACCTTCCTTCCTTGGCCTCCCTTGAACTCTTCTCTGCGTTTATGCCGGCACAGGAACGTTCCACTAGTTCAGGACTTGGTCTGAGCTCAAGTGATGACTTCTCTTAAGGTTTGCAATTAGCAAGGTCTGTCTCCACAGTCAACTGTCTGAGGTCTGCTTAGGATTGTTCAACACTACTTCCTTTTTTATGATGTTTTTAAACCTTAAAATAGATTTAACCCATCTAATACACTTCTCCTCAGCCCTAGTTCACCTTATGTGATTCTTCTTTGAAATATTGACTGAAATAAAAGAAATAAAATGAAGAGTACAGACTTCTATTTATACTGGTTTGAAATTTGACGAAGAGACACGTCTCTTGGATGACATGTCAAGACTACACAAGTCGGCTTAGGTTGGCTCAATGTCACAGTTAATTTCCTTAACTTAAAAAATCAATATCTCCCAAACTATTTGGAGTTTCGGGGCAAGTAAGGGCTCGTTAGAAAGGGTAAAATATACTCTACAAGATTGTTAGGTCCCTATATTACTAGTATAATCCCTTATTTTTTTTAGTGTAACCCCCTTATTTTTATTATTGTACCCTTGTAACCGCCAATTTATTATTATTTTTCCCTTAGATTATTATTGTTAGGTCAGCTAGGATTACATTGTGGCCCACTAGGATTACATTATGGCCCCATGGACTCCTATATATAGAAAGGAGGTTTTGTAAATTGGATCATCCAAGAATTGTTCATTTATGTAATGTATTGGAGGTTGCCCCCTCGAAGTGGCTTATTTCTAAGACATTGATATCTCTTTTCTTCTATTTTTGGAGCTGGTTACACAACATTTGGTATCAGAGGTTTGGATTCTAGAGTTTCACTGCTCCAAACATGTCATCATGGAATTTTCGCTATAACTTTTTTTCTACGAAGTTTCAGAAGCTGAAACTTTCAGGGTGCGAAGCCAAAATCCTGAGGAAGATTGTCTAAAAATTTTAGAGCTTGGTTCGCAATATTTTCGGAGATATGATCTGTGGAATCTAGGTATTTTTTCAGGCTCCTAAATAGGTCATCGTGGAATTTGCACTATAACGTTTTTCCTACGAAGGTTCAAAATATGAAATTCATATGGTGCGAAGCCGAAATCTTGAGGAAATACTTCAAAAAACTTCAGAGCTTGGTTCGAAATATTTTTGGAGATATGATCTATGGAAGGTAGTGTTTTTTCAAGCTCCTGAATTTCATTTCAAAGAGGTGATCGTGGGAAAAGTTCAATAACTCTCTCTCTGGGCATTGGATTGAAGTGCTGTAAAAAGTGGTTGCAAGTAAATGGAATGTAGTTTCTTGGCTATCAATTTTAGAGACAAAGGACGAAACAGTGACACGTGGAAATTTGTACAAGTTCGCTCTACTGAACTAGTCCATAATTAGGTCATTGTGGGAGATTAGACACAAATTTGACTTGGAGAATCCAAATCAGGTCAAACCTATGGCATTCGAAAGATAATTCAGAGGGCTACTTTAGTACCAAAATTCAGATATTGAAGTGCTGCAATCACAGAGATAATCCAATTTCAATATCGAGCTCCTCAAAAGCAAGAAAAAGGTGTGTATTTTTTTTCCGAATTGCATAAGTCTTGTTTGAAGAATCAATTTCAATTGATTCCAAGGGCATATTGTAGAATAGATATCAGTATTGGGTTCTAAATAATGGCCCCAAAAAATAATTCAACACCCATTAAGCCTTTATAAGGCTCTACTATGACTCATGAAGACGAAGAATGGCAACATGACATATCAAAAGTACAAGAGAAAGTGCAGCAAATTTCGCTCTCGCAAAGAACAACAAAAAATGACATAGAAGTTTTGAAGAAAGGCATGGAAACTAAGATGGACGGTTTGAAGAAAGGCATGGAAGCTAAGATGAATGGTTTGGAAGCTAAGATGGATGGCATGGAAGTGGGCATGGAAGCTAAGATGGATGACATGGAAGCTAAGATCGATGAAAAAATGAAATACAACATGGAAAACATGAAGAAGGATCTAAAAGTAGACATCAAAGGTTTGGCAAGGTTGATACATGAAATGTTTCCTAATGGTGAAAAGATGGTAGAGGAAACTCATGATGAGAAAAAAATAAATGCTAATCTTGATTTCATAAACTCTACTGTTGGAGGGAAGAACCACCATATTCCAAAAAATGGATATGAGGAAGTTTGATGGAAAGGATCCTGTAACATGGATACTACAGATGGAACAATATTTTGATCTCCATAATGTGCAAAACACACAAAAGGTACGCATTGCAACTTTACATTTAGAACAAAATACATTTGTATGGTATCGATGGCTTTTCTCCCTTAAAAAAATTGTCACTTGGTCAATTTTTACAAAGGAAATGATAGCACATTATGAGGATAAAAAGAGCAACACCTTCTTTAGCCAATTGATAAATCTAAAACAAAAGGGTTTAGTGGGGCAGCACATTGAGGACTTCGAAAAATTGAATATAAGTGTAACTGATATTCCAGAGGAACACAGGATTGATCTCTTCATAGGAACTTTAAAGGATAACATTCAACATGAAGTTCGTGTTCTGGAACCTGATTCATTGGAGAAGGCATTCAAGTTGGAAAGAAAAGTTGAATGTAAAATTATGGCGACAAGGAATCCTACCACTCAATTCTATAAAGAAGGAAGTGTTGCTCCGCCTAGATTTCCACAACCTACAAGGTTGACACCACAGCAATTGGAAGAAAAAAGAGCAAAAGGGCTTTTATATAGTTGTGATAGAAAATACA
The DNA here is from genome assembly GCA_034641835.2 of Pinus albicaulis. NCBI lineage: Eukaryota > Viridiplantae > Streptophyta > Pinopsida > Pinales > Pinaceae > Pinus > Pinus albicaulis. The sequence goes on along the minus strand of CM076578.1, from coordinate 331,164,111 downwards.
CTAAAGTTCATAAGTGTGCTGAGAAGAAATTATTTTACATAGATTGTGAAGAGGAAGAAGAAAATGAACAAGAAGAGGATATACACTAGGAACCAGCCCTAAAAGAGGAAGAAATGAATCCAACCATATCATGTAATGCACTAGCAGGAATTACCACTCCTCAAACTCTCAAGATACAAGGACAAATCAAGAAGAAAAAGGTAATAGTGTTGATTGATTCAAGTAGCACCCATAATTTATTCATTGTAAGGTAGCCAAGGAATTAAATTGTTTCCTATACCCAGCACCAGAATGTCAAGTGATGGTTGCAAATGGAGGAACTATAAATTTCTCTGGAAAATGCCATAATATCAAGCTAACCATGCGGGAATATGTATTGACTAGTCCAATGCTTTCCATTCCTATGGGAGGTGCTGATGTTGTACTAGGAGTACAATGGTTACAATCTTTGGGGACGGTAGCTTTTAATTTTCAAGAACTTTTCTTGAAATTTTTTTCGGAAGGAAAGGAAGTCGAATTACGGGGTATAGCGGGGAAGCCAGGAAGGATAATAAGCTCTAATGTCATGACAAAGCTTCTAAAGAAAGAACGAGGCGTAATTGCACAATTATGCTCACTAGAAGTTCCAACATCAAAATCATCTATTTCTGTAGATCTCCAACAAGTCTTGGACAATCATTCCAAGGTGTTTGAAACTCCCAAAGGACTCCCACCTATTCGTGATCATGATCATGCTATTCATTTGATTCCGGGAAGTGTTCCTCCAAACATCCGGCCTTATAGATATCCTTACTTCCAAAAGAGCGAAATTGAACGTATGATTGCAGAAATGTTAGAGGCGGGTATAATTCAACCTAGTCAAAGTTCTTTCTCTGCTCCTGTAGTATTGGTACACAAGAAGGATGGATCATGGCGCATGTGTTCAGATTATAGGGAGCTCAATAAGCTCACCACTAAAGATAAATTTCCCATTCCTGTGATTGATGAATTATTGGATGAATTACATGGAGCAATTTATTTTACCAAGTTGGATCTTCGTTCAGGATATCATCAAATTAGAATGAGGACTGAAGATATTCCAAAAACAACATTTCGAACTCATGAGGGTCATTATGAATTTTTGGTCATGCCTTTTGGCCTTACCAATGCACCTTCTACATTTCAAGGGTTGATGAATTCCATTTTCAAACCCTTCCTTAGAAAATTTGTGCTCGTATTTTTTGATGATATGCTAATCTATAGCAAGTCTTGGAAGGATCATGTTGAACATGTTGACGGGGTGCTCAAAATATTGCAGGAGAAACAATTATATGCAAAAACATCCAAATGTTTCTTTGGAGTACAAGAGGTGGAATATCTGGGTCATATTGTATCTCACGAGGGTGTTAAAGTAGACCCTAACAAAATTAAAGCCATTAAGGAATGGAAAGTGCCCACAACCATAAAGCAGTTGCGAGGATTTCTCGAGTTAACAGGGTATTATCGCAAGTTTGTTAAGAATTATGGGAGAATAGCAGCACCTCTAACAACATTATTGAAGAAAGATGCATTTTCATGGACTCCTGAAGCAACTAAGGCCTTTGAACATCTTAAAGAGGCAATGTGCCTAGCACCGGTCTTAGCTACGCCAGACTTCACAAAAACCTTTATTCTGGAATGTGATGCCTCAGGAAATGGAATTGGTGCAGTTTTAATGCAGGAAGGAAGACCCATTGCTTTTGAAAGTCGTCCAATCAAAGGAAAGTATTTACAGAAACCTATTTATGAGAAGGAAATGTTAGAAATACTGCATGCACTAAAGAAATGGCAAACTTACCTAATTGGAAGACACTTCAAGGTAAAAACTGATCATGATAGTCTTAAACACTTTTTGGAACAAAGACTATCTTCAGAAGAGCAGCAAAAATGGGTCACGAAGATGTTGGGTTATGACTTTGAAATAATCTACAAAAAAGGAAAGCTTAATGTTGTTGCAGATGCACTCTCAAGAAAGAATGAAGAGGTGGAAGCATTGCTTTGTGCCATTTCTATTATCCAACCAGATTGGATAACCGAAGCAAGAGATGAATTGAAGAAGGACAGAGATGTATGGACACTCATTCAAAAGTTGTAGCAAGATCCTAGTACATATGATACATTTAGTTGGAAAAATGATTCCTTATGGTACAAAGATCACTTATATCTTTGTAAGAATTCCCAACTAAAACAAAATATTCTTCTAGAATTGCACACTTCTCCTTAAGGAGGACACTCAGGATTTTTAAAAACTTACCACAGGGTGAAGAAAGAATTTTTTTGGGATGGCCTCAAATTTGATATTCAAAAGTTTGTGGCGGAATGTTTGGTTTGCCAGCAAAATAAAGTGGAAACAATTAAGACCCCGGGACTTCTACAACCTTTATCCATTCCAAGTCAACATTGGGAGGAGATTTCAATGGATTTTATCACAGGTTTACCTAAGTCTGAAGGAAAGAGTGTCATCATGGTGGTAGTTGATACACTTACCAAGTATGCACACTTTTGTGCATTATCTCATCCATTTAAAGCAAGTACAGTTGCTACTACATTTATGGACAGAATTCAAAAGCTACATGGAAGCCCAAGGGTTATTGTGAGCGACGAAGATCCCATTTTTACTGGAAATTTTTGGACGGAGTTATTTTCTTGTTTGGGTACTCAATTAGCTCATAGCTCATCTTATCATCCTCAATCGAATGGTCAAACTGAGATAGTAAATAAATGTTTGGAAGGATATCTTCGTTGTTTTGTATCTGATAAACAAACACAATGGGTCAAGTGGTTACCTCTCTTTGAATGGTGGTATAACACTTCCTTCCATACTGTAGCAAAAATGACCCCATTTATGGCACTTTATGGATATCATCCACCATCCATCACATCATCTTTAAGGGAAAATTCGAAGGTTCAAACAGTGGAAGATCACATCGAACATCAGCAAGAAGTTCTCCAACTCTTAAAGGATAACCTGAATTTGGCACAAAATCGAATGAAACAACAGGCAGATCAACATCGCAGCGAGAGAAGTTTTGATGTAGGAGATTGGGTATTTTTACAACTACAACCATACAAACAAATGTCCCTCAAGAAAGCAAAGAAGGATAATAAATTATCGCCAAATTACTATGGTCCTTACAAGGTGTTGCAAAATATTGGTACTATGGCATACAAATTGGAGCTTCCCGCTTCTTTGCAAGTACATCCAATTTTCCATGTTTCATGCTTAAAGAAGGTTATCAGTGAAAATCTTCCAGTTCAAACAATATTACCAAAACTTGACGAGGAAGGAAAAATCATATTGGAACCTAAAGAGGTCACGGAAACAAGAACTCGACAACTATAGAATCGATCAATTTCAGAGTATCTCATCAATTGGAAGAACTTACCCACTGAAGATTCTACATGGGAGGATGAGAATTTTATACAGAAGCACCCAGAGCTACTCAAGTGTTGAGGACAACACTTTTTCGAAGGAGAGGGGCATGTTAGGACCCTATATTACTAGTATATTCCCTTATTGTTGTTAGTGTAACCCCCTTATTGTTATTATTGTACCCTTGTAACCCCCATTTTATTATTATTGTGCCCTTAAATTATTATTGTTAGGTCGGCTAGGATTACATTGTGGCCCACTAGGATTACATTATGGCCCCATGGACGCCTATATATAGAAATGAGGTTTTTTAAATTGGATCATCCAAGAATTGTTCATTTATGTAATGTATTGGAGGTTGCCCCCTCGAAATGGCTTATTTCTAAGGCATTGATATCTCTTTTCTTCTATTTTTGGAGCTGGTTACACAACAGTTCACCTTCTGTGATTCTTCTCTGAAATATTGACTGAAATAAAATGAAAAAATGAAGAGTACAAACTTCTATTTATACTGTTTTGACATTTGACGAAGAGACACGTCTCTTGGATGACATGTCAAGACTACACAAGTTGGCTTAGGTTGGCTCAATGTCACAGTTAATTTCCTTAACTTAAAAAATCAATATCTCCCAAACTATTTGGATTTTCGAGGCAAGTAAGGGCTCGTTAGAAAGGGTAAAATATACTCTACAAGATGGTATAGAATCCATTTTGAAAGGTTGCCTCTAAGGTGGTGAAAAACATTTTTCTTTGTGACTTCCCTTGAATTATTTAGTGCAGAAAATGATTAGTATAGTATGGCTTCTTTGTTTGGCTTCTCCATTGTTTGTCTTCTCCATTATTTGGCTACTTCATCATAATAAGAATATGTATGAAATCCATGTCATCATGATAATGTCTAGCAATGAGTGCATCACCCATGTCATCACATAATGGTGTAGTGATATGTTATAGTGTAGCATTATTAGGAGAACTCCAAAAATATTTTTCCAACCCTCAAATGATCTCCAACCGTGATCATCATATGTCATCATCAAGTATCAAAGTGTATGACATCATCACATAACATCAAGGGTTAAGATCTAGATCATCAAGTGCATGCAACATTAGGTCAAGTACTTCTTAGGGCTTCTTTCATTAGTGGTTTGAATTCTTCATGATTTGGCATCTTTATTGATGGCATGACATCATCATCTTGAACCATACATCTCAATAATATTGACATCTCGGTCAATGCCACATTGACATCAATGAAAACCTTGATTAACAATAAGAGGTCATGTTACAAGTGTTGTTCAAACTTCATGACAGAAATGCTTTACCTACCTGAGGTAGTTCTGCTTTGACAGTTGCTCGGGGTACTAAACTCAATTTAGCTCCCCAGATTCAGCCAAAAAGTTAGGGTTCTCTCCAGAATTTCTGTCCTTCAACCTTGGATGGTAAGAAAGTGGGGCAACCTTGGATGGAAAAAATGTGGGGCTGCTTTGCTCCCACACTTCCCCAATATCAACAGTCAAGCTCCCTCAGCCCTAGTTAGCCCCCAAATGACATCATTAGCCATTTACAATGGTCAGCACCCCTGCCTCGGCCATCAAGACTAGCAGCCAATGCATCCAACTCGAACTGCCGCAAGTGGCCTGCCATCAATTCTAACACAACAGTAAACATGTACTGCAAGATAGTAGCAGCTATAGTGGGAGCTGCAAGCTTCCATTGGCCCATGCACTCAGACCAGGTTGTGCTGCTCAATTCTTTGTGCCTGTGACTGCTATCTGAGGTGGGCATTAAGCTATCAAGTTGCACATACTCGTGAACTCTAAACGCATTGTTGTGTTCATTGGAAGGATTCTGAACATTTGGGTACCTACCTTCACGTCATCATGCTTTTATGTACAAAACGTTAGTCATAGTTGGTGCACTTTATTGGATGCCTTTGCAACTCTTTTCATGGGCTATTTTAGTGGTGTAGATGATGATCTAGGGTGCAACTTTGATTGTTGTTATAGATCAGATTTCGGCACTCTCTTTGAATTCTCTTCTGACATTTATCTTATGTTCATCCTTGCTTGAAGAGGGAACTGCCACAGTGGTATTTTAGCCTGTTTCTCTACCAAGAAAACCACCATGATTTCACGAAATCATTAAGAGCAACTGAGATAGGTTCAAGAGGCATTGTTGTTTAATCATCAGAGGAGAATAAACAATAATGGATTTATCGTATTGGTTTAAATATGTTGAGTAGAAATAATGGGTGTATCATATTTGAATTTAATTAATGTGTATTGATGAATTTAAATAATTTCTTTTAGATTGATGGATTATCTCATAACTCTTGATGGATTACTTTTAACTCTTAAATGTATCTTAGGAGAGAGGAAATAGTTTGAGATTCTATGCAGTCTATTTTTCTGTTAGAAATTTTAGTTTTAGTTATTTATTACACTATTTTATTTAATTGAAAAACTTTGAGACCACATATTTATATATTATGAGATTAATATGAGTAAGATTATTTGTTGATTTTTTTTAGGTTTCAGTGTAAAACATGAACAACCTTGAATATGGCACATATGAATGGTGGAAAATGGATGTCTACTACTCATGAAATCACTGCTATGGTAGAAGATGCCAAAAACGACATGTTGAGAGGGACCATTTATCATTAAATGGTCCCATGCAGGGTTTTTTGGAGAATGATGAAGAAATGAATATGGAAATGTCCACAAGAATTCAAAATAATGATTTAACAATTGGAAGTGTTAATGGTTTACCCAACATCATTGGTGAATATAATGTTAATCATAGCCCCAATAATGACAGTATACATAACGATTACATGGATGGTTCTAACGACGACCATGCACATGTAGAAGAACAAATAACTATTGAACCCAATGCAAGAGAAATTCTAGATTCAATTAATATACATGTTGATGGACAACATCATGATAATGATATTATACATATGGAAAAGATAGCACTATACCCTGGTGCACAATGCTCCATATTGCAGGCTGTGTTACCCCTTCTTAACTTAAAAGTTGTCCATGGATGGACAAACAATAGTTTCACTGATCTTCTACAATAAGTGTTTTTATACAAAATGGAAATTTCAAGTTTTTTTTAATAGATGTTTCCAAAAATATAATTCCACTCTAAACTATATCTTATCATTGTTGATGGTACTGTCACAGGTTGTTATCAGGTATACTCCTTCCAATTAATAACAAATTGCCTAAATCAAAAAATGAGATCATGTCATTGACAAAAGATTTAGGTATGGATGCTTCCAAGATGTATGATGCATGTCCCAATGATTGCATCCTATATTATGGAGATGGTAAGGAATCCTTAGATGAATTTCCAGAATGTGGTGAGAAAAGGTACCATATAAGTACATCATCAAAAAAAGTAGGAAGAAAGGTACTACATCACATACCTTTAGCCCCACAATTTGAGAGGTTATTTGGATGTAAGGAAATGTCATAGCTCATGGATTATCATGTGAGGGGAAGGAGAATATATGGTGTTATGAGGATGCCGACTGATGGAGTGGCATGGCATAAGATCGAGGAGAAGTGGCCAATTTTCAAAGATGAGCCACGAAATGCAATAATATCATTAGCATTAGATGGTGTGAATCCTTATGGAAATCAATAAACACAGTGGTCTACATGTCCAGTAATTGTTATCAACAACAACCTACCCCCATGGTTATCAACGAAAAAGGAACATGCTACGTTGACACTTATCATACCAGGCTATACTTTATGGAAATTCCTAATATTGAGTCTACATGGTAATAGTAAAAAAATTCATGGTGCAACTGAAAAATTGAAGTTGATGTCTTTACAGGTCCAAATCAACCGAAACATATGGACACATACTTGGAGCCTTTACTAAACGAGTTATTAATGCTTTGGCAAGGAATGAATATGAAGGATGTGTCTCGTCCTATTTCTTCAAGGACCTTTCAATTTCATGCAATGCTTCTTTTCACAATTCATGATGCTCCAGGGCTATCAATGTGTTGTGGTGAGTTATAGTTGGTGTTAATAACCTCATATTGTATTTATTGATTTCATTTATTTCATATTAAAATCCTAAATTATTACTTGATCTTGCATATAAAAATGAAAGGCCTTCAGACTAAGGGACCTTATGAGTGCCCAACATGTGGGCCTTGCACCTCATCAAGAAGATCGAGTCATTTGGGAAAGACTGTATACGATGAATATAGAATGTATCTAAAGCCTGATCATCCATATCGCGTACAAGATAAGGATGATTTTGGTGGAAAGGAGTGCCTTCTTAGAGAACCTTCAAAGATGAATCCCGAGAGATGGATGCATGCATATAGAAGCAAAAATGGTAATTTTCATTCTCGCCTTTTAAATGATATACGATTACATTCCTAAAACATTGATTTGTTAAATTTATTATGATTTTTATTTTTGGTAGGATCCCTCCCTTCAGGAATGACTTGAAAGACAATATTTTCATATTTTCCATATTATGAAGACCTACCTATTGTTCACTTGTTTGATACAATGCACATAGGGAAGAATGTATCTGTTTGCTCATATAATATGCTATTTGAGAAGAGTTCAGTACATGGGAGGAAACTAAATAAGCTACAAGTGAGGATGGACCTCAAATAAGTAGGAAGAATGCCTCATCTGGCCAAATGATGATGGTAACTTTGTAGTTGATCTATGGTCTCTCACAAAGGAGGGGAAAGAGCAGATGATTAAATCCATAAAATCAATAAGATTCCCAACAGGTGTTGGAGTAAATTTTAAGAATACATTCTCAAAAGGAAATGAACTTGTTGGAATGAAGACCCATGATTGTCATAATTTCCTAAGGGTATATGCACATTGATAGACATTAAATAATTATCTATTATGTGATTTTAAAATTCTTTATTTAAAAAATAATTATATAGCATGAGTAATTGATTAATTTTAACATTCTAATTGCAGTATCTATTACCGCCAGCCTTCCAAATAATATCAATGACAACATTAGGAGGAAAATATACAAGCTAAGTAGATTTTTTAGGTATGATGCATGGCCTGTATAAGGAAAAAGGTCTCTTCGAGTATAATGTGATATACTAGAAAATTGTTCATCTATAATATTTTTTTTTCTTTACACAAATCGTGGGCTTAACTTAATTAATTATATTCTACGTGGGTCACTTCAACAGAGATACACAACAAAGACTTAAATATGTGGAAGAAAGAACTTCCCATTTTGATGTGTGACAAGCAAAAATACTTCCCAACAAGTTTCTTCAATGCACAGGAACACTACATTATGCACCTCTGACATGAAATAGAGTTGTGTGGACCAGTTCAAACAAGGACAGTGTTTCCTATTGAGCGCTATTTAAAGGTTTTGAAAATTTTTGTAAAGAAAAAGGCTTGTCCTGAAGGTTCCATGCTTCAAGGGTACATGTTGTTCAAATCCATAGTTTATCTCACTGAATTGTACAAAGAATTAAATATTGAAGGGCCACGACTATGGGACTCAAAAGAAAGTGAAAAAGTTGAAGGACATGTATTCATAGGACGAGCAAAAACTAGGGAAATTAAAGGTGATTAAACTTATATACATATGGTTCAAGAATTTGATTTGTGACTATGATGGTATAATGTGTTTTATGTTTATGATTGCAAATGTTGTTGAAATGGAGGCTTTATTATTATATGTTGCAAGAAATAGTGAACACACAAAAATATGGAGGGAGGAATATAAAAGACATCATGATGCCCAAAAAATGCGTTGTTTGTCATATGTATCTCGAGGTGGTCATAATTCATCTTCACATTCAACAATAATGATAAAATTTGAAAAGGATTGGCCACCAGCTATGAGTTTAACATATTTGAGAGATAGAGTAGCAAGGGAATGTAGAAATAATGATGAAAGAGTTACAACACATGTATTGGACATTATAAAAGGAATAGAAGAGAATAAGGTGACTCATTGTAAGGGGCTGTGGTGCAAGGGTCATCATTACCGTGTTCAGAAGCTAGATGAAAATTGACAAACATTTGACTGTGGAATTTCTGCATATTTTACAGTATATTTTCAGTCACATGTTCATGATGGAAACATAAAAACCGACACCTTGAGATACTATGGATTAATCGAAGATATCTTAGAGCTTAACTTTAGATATTTCAAGGTGGTATTATTTGAAGCTAAGTGGTTTAGAAATATTGTAGTTGGAAATCATCCAACAACATATATGCATGAGAATGGTTTTTGCATCATCAATCATACCAGGTTTGAGCAAACATATGAACCATATGTTTTTCCTGACCAATGTGAGCAAATATTTTTATGTTGTCATCCTACAGAATGATCAAAGTCATTTTTCATTGAGTATAATCCTAGATCAATAAGAGTCTTCCAGCCTTCACATGAAGAACAACCTATCTCAGTAGAAATGTCATCTAATGGTAGCTCAGATGATGCATTTAATGGGAAAGAATACATGCTTGAAATGTACAATGGCTATTCAAATTATTTTGATGATTAATGACAAATTCTATGAATAGTTCTACTCAAGAAAATGTAAATGTCTAGTAGTTCTATATTAGAGTTGTATTTTCATTTAAATATATTATATGGATTTGTTTAGAAGAATCAAACCTATCATAATATAAAAATTAATAGTATTTCAATGTTAAACATATCATAGAATTATAACATGATAACAATGTTATATATATTATCATTATGTACATTTAGATTTCTTTTTCTGATTATTTTTTTAGAAAACTTAATAATTAATGAATTTCTATCTTATAGAATTGAAAACTTTTTTTTTACAAGGAAAATTTAGATATTAGAGGATTTGTTAAGATTTTTTTACCCTCGAAAATGATATTTTATGATTACAATATTTTCAAAATGTTTCATTTTATTATGATTTACTATTTTTTTTTGTTTCTTGTATGTATTTTAATTCATTTGCATACTTTTTTTTTATAATATACTCATTATTGCACTTAATATAATCAAAGGTTGATGCTTTATATATATATTGCACTTGTTTCATTATTGGATTAATGCAATGAAGTATATAAAACTTGTTCTAACTTGGGAAATGTGTAATATTGAATTAGGTCTATTGATTCAATATGCGAACAAGAAAAAGAGAAAAGTCTATTTGGAGAAAGAGTTTAAATGAATTTATGAGGGACACACCTTCTGGAGTCATAGGTATTAATGAGATACCTTCCAAAGGAAGTAATTTATTTACAATTCCATCTTCCCATTTAGATTTTAGAGATGATGTATATGTCCCAGTAGTAACTGATACTTGCCATAATGTGGAGCCTACACTTGAAACTGGATTTGAAATTGATAGATTGCAGTCATATAGAGAGTGGTTGATGAAGGCTGATGTTGATCCAGTCATAAGAGATGCAATTCATGCAGCATACAAAACAACTTTATTTGACACAGAGAATGCAACATATACAGAAACAACAGTTGATGATCTACTAACGTAAATAGTCATTTATATTTTACTTATAAAATTTAGGGTTGTGATTACATAACATGTGATTATTAATAATATATTATATCGCAATGTTCAGGAGTAATATCAATGTTCTCTAAGAAGACACTAACACCAATGGACAACAAAATCTATCTCCTCCATCAGATGACCAAACTATACCATCTATTGGTGCATTTTTTCAACCTCTCTTAAAACATCCAAATGAATATGTTAAAGGAGAGGCAACTAATGGTATGCCATTCACAATCACATTAAATGAAAAAGGGCAAGTGTTAAATTATGAAGGTGGGAGAACATGGAGAGACATACTTCATCGTGAAGCATTGATATTATTTGGTCGTACAATTATTAAATATTTTTGTCATCAAGGTAAAACACATATACTATGTTTTTTCATAAATTGCTTACTTAATTTATGTAGTATAAACTATATACTTAACATTTCATGTTTCATATATATATATATATATATATATATATATATATATATATATATATTGTACTCAGTGTTACATTCCCTAAATTTCATTACTATGATACTAGAAACCTTAAGATTTTTTATATGGATTATTTAATTTCTATGTGTATTTCATAGATAAATCTAAGAAGGATGAGTTATTATCTCTTATGCATAAAGTATCAAAAATTGTACCTCCAAAACAAATTCTTCATAGTGTTGCTGAATATATTAAAAATACCAAGAATGCTTTGAGAGGAGAATTGGTAAGAAACAAAAATGTATTCAAGCTGCACTTCATAGGAGAAGGAGAGTGGAAGAGGTTATTGGATGAGATTGCTATTAAGAAAAAAAGAAAAAATGGAACTTTGGTTGGAAAAGACAAATATGCACATATTGTACGAGCCTCTAGTTTGTCCACATGCCATTGTTTGGGGAAAGGTGGCATGTTATTTGCAGAGGAAAAAATTGTAAGCTTAATACACTACTATGCTTCTCAAGGAAAAAATATTTTTTATATAATCAAATTTCTAACTATTTCATTGTTATTTAAAATATAGTCGCAGGTGTTCAATATTAAAATGTTTGAATATGGCAAAGATTTTGCTTCATGCTATGGTGTATCTTCTCTCACTCATCAAAAGATTAAATATGGATTTAATCCTATTACAGATTATGACGGTATTTTTTGACCTATAATTTTTTTGTTCTAGATAATTTTTTATAATATGAAAGAAGTATATGCAAATGAAAGTTTCAATTAATATAATTTATAATTGTGTTGATATTATCTTATATGTGTCTTAGATAACTGATCAACATGATGAAAGAGAAGATGAAGCTGAACTTTGAATCATGCTTCAACCTTACCATATGTTTGGTTGGTTCACTTCAATTATTTTTTAAATCAATAGGATACTTTAGTTATGGAATACCATTAAATGCACACACTTTTTATGGTTTATTTCAATTCAATTGAAGTTATTGTTTGTGTTTTTCTCTGTTTATTTCATTTATGTATTTTTATTCACAAACTTATGTTTATAATTTTCTTTTTATGATTTTTCCATGCAAGCGGTGACAAAAATTCTTTTAAGGATGAGCAATACAGATGATTTCAAACGAGTTATCAGTTTCATTTTTTTCATATCTCATAATAAAACAATTTCAAGACCTAAGACATTTCATTATATTAATAAATGAAAAGTGATTTTTTGATAATCAAAGTTGGAACATATGTATAACTTTTATTTTCTTTAATTAAATTATCTCTTTTTCTATACTCATCGTTTTGATTGTTGTATAATATACTTAAAATTTTAACATATGTAGATATTGTTATTACTTTGTAATTATTCATTTAATGTGAAAGATATCCACTTAATATATTTTTTCATAACTAGAAAGATATGTAATAGATTAGAAAAACAAAATTTTTCGAAATATCATGCCATCTTGAAGTTTTCACTCAAACAAAATTCTGTGAGACTTGGAATTGAAATGACACTGCTTAGAACTTTTATTTATTTATTTATTTTAATTTTCAAAGATTGAAATGATTCATCTACATGATCAATACCGTGCTGACCAAAATGATGAGTAATGATATTATATATGTAAATTTATTATGCCCATCAACTTGGAATCATGTGAATGTTTCAATGGAGAAACTCTTCCATTACTTGTAATTGATACTTGCCGTAATGTAGCCAAGCACAAAAAAAGCTACCATAGTCTTATTGTACACAATGAATTAAAATTTTTGGATGTAACTATGACATACTTCAATTGTGTTAATACATTTGATATTAATTAAATATATTTATGGTAATTGGATTTAAGCATAAGAAAATGGTCAAAATGTTCTCTTTCTTAATAAAATCAAACTCTTTCCACGATACTCACCACAACCAATATATTGGTTTTTGGTGGTTTGCACCATACACCATGGAATGCCACATATGCATTTAACACCAAATTTAACATTTTTTATTGACTCCACTTTTGCACCAGAAAACATAGCACCACTTGCATCTCCACATTATCACCACTTTTGCACCACTATTTGAAAAGTAAAGATTTCTCAAATCTTTTACAAATTGTGGTGCTAATGTATGGGTAAATGACCCTTCTTCTTGTAGTGTCAGCCCAAAATATGATACGCTTGGATGATCCACTGACAAAGAATCGAACCCTGGCAGAAAAAATGGAATCTTAATAAAACCAAAACGGGTCATGATATGACCATTATATGTGGAGTCGAGTGGAGCTCTCCGGGAGTGATCTCATTCGATAATATTATTTCATGGATAGGGATATGATAATGGGCCAAAATAGAATATAACATTGAATGATAAACTCGGATGACACTGATAGAGAGGGTACCTCTCTATTAAGTAATGGGTAAAATTACTTGAAGAGCAACTTCAAATACATTAGAGAAGAGCTTATAAAAACAACATGGTAAGTGGGTGTCATTATAGGTTGAATGCTCTCGATGTGAGCTATTGTGACAATGGTATGTAATAATATAGTATCTAGAAGGTATGTAATAATATAGTATCTAGATTTTTTTCGTGATGTGAGGTCTATGTACCATTGTATCTTATGCTTGGATAGTATGGTGTCTGCAGATTGTTTTTTGGTCACTTTATGTTTTTTTTGGTTCCTCAGCAATGCAGGACTGAAAACTATGTAAAAGTGTTTTGATGAAATATATAGGCTTATAGAACTACAATACAATAGAACAGATTCAATGATTGATGTAAATGTGAAAAGAATGTCTCGATTTCTTGTGCTGGTACAAAAATAAACCAGTTATTTTTTCTTCTGGAAAAATCTAGAATAAACTCTAATATGACAAGTCTAGAATCAAACCTTAACTTTCCTTTCACATACAATATAAAGGATCGAGATTCGAACTTTGAACCGAATCGAACTATTCACCCTCGGTTCAGATATCTAATATGAAATTAAATGAGATTCGAACCCTTCACCTTCGGTTCAGATATCATAAAATGAAATATTAAATGAGATTCTAACGGTTCACCCTAGTTCAGATATTTAATATGAAATTAAATGAGATTCCAACCCTTTACCTTCGATTGAGATATCATAATATGAAATTAAATGGTACTTGCTAAAAGAAAAAGAAAAAGAAAAAAAACAGTAACATTATAATGATAAATAATAATAACAATAAAGAATTATTCCAAAAATAAAACGGACAAATATTTAAACACAAAATTTCAAACCCAGCCTAGCCATAGATAGAAAAGACGCATCTGCAAAGCGTAGAATAGTAGACAATAAAGATGTGATGTAATATAGAGACCAAGTAGACATGTTAAAATCACTTCAAAATTTGATGATTTTTCAAAGTACAGTAGGGGGATAATTTTATGAACAGATTTATGTCGATGAATACTTGTTAAAATCACTGCAAAATTTGATGATTTTTCAAAGTATTGTAGGGGGTAATTTTATGAACAGATTTATATGATTGAACAATTTCAGATAACTAGGAAAAGAAAGCTTGAACATAAGCCTGAAAATACAATGTAGGTTACAGAGCCCAATAACAAAGGAAAAAGCAAAGACATGCATCTTAAGGAAATTAAAGAAAACCTAACTCACTGTTTCCATAATGAAAACATAAACATAATGACAATTTGCATGGAGCTCCAAGCATCTTAGTAAATAAAATTCAAATTCTATCCACCTCTAAAAGGGGAAAAGAAAAACATAATCTAGGATAGATGAATTTCCGAGAGATAGAGAGAAATGGTAGGAACAGGAGTTGATTTAGAAAAATATAAAGAATAAGAGGCCGATGAAGATCTTGTCAATTGCAAGGCCTTCGCCCTGGTTCATCCTAAGAAATATCTATGTTCATCCACAACAAGGAATACACACAGAAACATAAAATTATCACATAAAAGTATCAATGTGGTAAGACCCAGAATATACCATGCTTGTTACAATGCTTGTTACAGTACAGCCAAAAGAGCCCAAAAGAGAGCAAAGATGGGGATAGATTAAAGAAAATAAAGAAGAAAATATTCTTACCAAGATGAATGTTTAACATAAACATAAATTATGCTCAAAGTGCAAGGATCAAGCATCCTAACGGTTGAACCTCCAAAGTGGGGCCTTATAGTAGGCCAAGTAAAAGAAATTAAAGCGATAAAGCAAGAAATAAAGTGAAGAGAGAGAACTATTTACCTGAAGAGTCTTCAATTCCCTACAGTGTCTGTCATATCTCTTCCCTGGAAATAACAAGGGGACACATTACTTCATGTTGTATTTCAATCTTAGACCTGTCGTGTTTAATTAAATGATATAATTCATTATTACTGAAAACCGTAAATACTTGAGGAAAGAAATATATCTTGTCTTTCTTAAGTGTCTGAGAGGCTTCTAGAAATCATGTTGCAGTTGAACTCTAAGCCTCTACCTCTGTTGTTCATTTAGAATGCCTCCCCTTCCAGAAATATTGAGGCACACAGAGAAACTGCAACATATATACACAAATATTGAGAACACAGAAAGAATGCAACATAGAACAAACAAACAAGTTGTTTCACACCCCAAATAAACAAAAAAACACTCAGAAAGAAGAGCTTCCCTTTCAAGTTTCAAACAAATAATTCTATTGATAGGAAATTTATAGGGCTTTAGTACTCTCTGCTCCCCAAAACGGCTAAATTTTAGAGCCCCATGCATTTGACACGTAGATAATAAAGAAAGATAACACACGTGGATAGTGAAACAAACTCATAGTTTCTCAACAGTAATTTACATCCTCAACATCTAAACCCCTCCCACTAGGTTTGAATTTGGTGGGGAAATAGTTTCAATTCCCCCCAAAATAATTTTCATCCTCAACCTCTTTCCATGACATTTGAACTTGGTGGAGAGTTCCCCCTAAAGTAATTTCCATCCTGAACATCCAAATTAGAAGTTTGGAAGTTATTTTTTCTCGGTTTTAGTATTAATATTGCAGTGATTAGGTTGATCTTAGGCCAATGTTTATTGGATGGAAAAATTATTACTTATTAGTGGGATCCTACCACTATGATTGTGGACACCCATTGAAATTGTTTTAATTCCCTCAATAGTGACTTCCATCCCTAACCCCTCCCCATGAAATTTGAACTTGAGACCTATTGAGATTAAACCCTACTCAAATAAACTGATGTACACCCAATAATTTTCATAATAAAAACTTCTTACATATAATATTCTTTGTAAATAAAATAAACATGACAACAATTTCTATCTAAAAAAATAAAACATGTTTAATATTTTATTGTTTATAATATGTCTAGACTAGTAGTGGCATCTACACACACCGTAATTGTTAGACTCTTAAAACTAGAGATAATTGAAAATATATATTTTTTCGAAAAGGAATCTTAAAAATCTAAATTTAATGTATAAAAATTATGACAATGATTTAATAATATATATGGTTCAGGAAATTCATATAAATAGGTTGTTTCATAACATTCAAAAATTAAAATTATTACAATGATTTAATAATTTATATGGTTGAGGAAATTCATATAACTAGGTTGTTTCATAACATTCAAAAATTAATAAATGAATTGGAAATGTGAATTTTAATCACTCTAACTCTATTGATAGGAAGCAACTTTAGTTTGATTCTGTTTGAAAAACAAAATTTGGGGGGGTTGTGGGTAGTGAGATAATCAGTAAACTCTTTTAACTTCATTCACTTCTCTTCTTTTGTAGGCATGTCATTTTTGTGTATAGAGAGAAATGCAACTAGAGGATGATTAGGTTTTCTAGGTTTGAGTGTAAGTGTTTTAGATAAGTTGTAGGTATGTCATTTTTGTGTATGGAGAGAAATGCAACTAGAGGACGACTATGTTATTTTCTATTTCTTGGTTTTCTTCTAAGTGTTTTAGAGAAGTGATAATGAGGTAGGTCTTAAAAAAACATTTTTTTGACCTATTTGCAAGTATCTCGTTCATTTATTTTTCCCTACCCCATCTTTGGTGTTGTTTCATAATTAATGGGTTATTTTTTAAAGTCAAATTTCCACTATTATCTCAAAAAAATAATTGAATAAGTTTTATTTTAGCCCTGTAAGTAATGTTGGTAAAAATACTGAGAGGGGGGGTGAATCAGTATTTAGGGCATACTCAAAAATTTTTACTTTTTCATTCTTTAAAACCCATACGCTACCTTGCTGAAGCCAACTAGCGTATACACGCGGATATCCTTCATAAAACTCGCGTATACACAGATATATTATTATGCCATTAATTATTTACTTAGATCTATGCAACATTCATTCTTCTGATGATTAGATAACAGTAAACATATGCAGTAATAACAGAATAAGCCATCACACATAAGCATCACACATGAACACCAATATTTTAGGTGGAAACCCAAGTCGGGAGAAAACCACCACTGCCGTTGTCTCAGCCTTCAATATTTTATTATAAAGAAAACATCTTACAACTTATGTACTGGCGCAGACTCATACCAGTACACAGGCACCCACCTGCGCTCGTTTACCAGCCTCTCCTGGAAGGGAGCTACGACCCCCTGCTCTCGTTTACTAGCCTCTCCTAGAAGGGAGCTACGACCCCCTGCTCTTGTTTACCAGCCTCACCTAGAAGGGAGATACAACCCCCTGACTGAAGGCTACAACCCTCAGCACCACCATGGACCACGTTTCATCAATTTTCACACTGGATCCAAAAGCTTTCTTTAGAGCACAACTTGCAGGCCACTTTTCATCATATTTTCAGACTGGACCCACTCCACACATTTAAGCTCAATCATACATCAAACTGAAACTCATTGACAGATAGCAGTAAACTAGCAGAACAGATCAGGCATATTATTCCACAAACTTCAGCAAACCCTAGTTTTCACACGCGCTTTCCTTTCACTGATCAAGCGTATATACGCACTTTCATGCACATAAACTTGCGTATACATCTGCACATATTACAGAACCAATTTGACAACCCATACGCGCTTTCGCTTTATCCAACCTGCATATATACACGCTTCCTCTGTTACAAACTAGCGTATAGCTCTTCAGACACTTTAGGGCTCTCCAGAACAGATAAACAACTTAGATCTTCATTCATTACTTCAGCACAGATTCGTCAGATCACATATCTAATCATTCCATAAACAGATCTAGAAAATACAAATACATTTCAGATCTAGATTCCCTTCTTCATCATTTTCTTCATAGGTGCATCACAGATTCATATCTATCATCAAGCTATTACCCTTTCCATACAGATATACTTCAGAGTGAAGTATTCATTCAAACCCAGACATTTTGCACACACTTTGCACAATGAATTTCTTCTCCTTATATAGATCTAGCCTTTGTCAATACCATGAGCCAAAACCACATCACATCCGATGGTATTCCTGGATGGGATCAAATAGACAACCTAGCGCTCAATACAATGGGTCAATACCATGGTAGTAACCCTTGGTTTTACAAATTTAGAGCGCAATTGACCATACGCGACTTGGAACGTACTTTCCCGCTTGCATACGCTACTTCTCCTAGGAAAACCCGCGTATGCCTTGTGACATACACTTTTCATCATTGTTTTGGCCCTTACTGATATTTCTTTCTTCTGCACCTTCTGAGCTACTTGTAGAACATCAGATTTACATCATTAATAAACTCATCAAGCATCAAGAACAAATTCATCAAGTAGGTTGCCATCATCTTCATCAAGTGGGTTTCCATCAAGGACAACACTCAGCATCATATTGCCAACAATCTCCCCCTTTGGACTCAATGGCAACCACGATGGTCTTTGATCACCACAACAGATATTAAGCATAACCATTATTCAATAACCATGTTACTCTCCCCTTATTCAAACACCATGTCCCTCTCCCCCTTTGACATCAAGGGAAAAGGGCGGATCAAAACCAACACAAGGATTTTCTCCCCATGTAGAAAGAAGAGTGCTGTAGATCTGATGTGCACTGAAGTTACCATGCTCCCCTTGAGTTCATGCCGAATCTTCAACCAAGTTTTTCAATGAAGTACATGACTCTATGACATTCCTATCACCAAGGACTCATACTTACATCAAGGATCCAACCAAGTGGATTTACATATGAGACTCAAGTACCCAACCAAGTGGGTTTACAAATTGAACAAGTCCTTACATGACTGAATATTACAATTTTACATCATAGGTCTCAACATGACCTTTTCATCAAATTACAAATATGACTTTTCATAATCAATATCAAAGAGACCTCAAGAGAGAGAGATCACATTTCAGAACCATCATAATGCCAACAATGCATTATACTCAGTAAGGCTAATGCTCCCCCTGAAAATGTATATCCAAGCATCCTTTCCATATGACCGAGGCACCTCCTTAGCTTGTGCAACATGAAGCTCTTTCAACAGCAAGTTATCAACAACAATTTTTGCATGATCTGTCCTTATCTCTGAATCATAAGACTTCCATCTCATCCATGTGTGAAAGCAACGAAAAATCTTCAGCAAAAGCTAACAGGGCTCATTCACAATCATAAGAAACCATGTAACATGTCATCATCATTTAGAACTGAGAAATAAACAGATACAGTGCCAATAATACAATCATTAACAGTCAGACTTATGCTCCCCCTAAACCTGTGCTCCTGATCTTCAGATGTCACACAAATTTTCTTGTTTTTCAGGCATACGCGACTGTCTCCAATGAAAATCGTGTGTATACGTGGCTTTAGTTCACAGAACCCACGTATGGAAAGTGAAACATGGAAACTTTCACATTCCTTCATCTCCCCCTGAAGTTGTACCACCTGTACCTGTCTTATTCACATCAGATGCTCTGTCAGAAATACACATAACCAAAATAACCAAATCAACCATGAGAATCATCATACATTGCTCCCCCTATGATGATACATTATTGATTCCTATAATGTATCTCACTTCTCTCCTGCAGTCATTATGAAAATTAAGCGTTAGAAGTGGATGACTGCAGTAGGGTCAACATTCCCTACGTTTCTAACCGGTCCTCCTTCTTTCTCCAAATTTTCTTGAACTTTCTAATTGTGTGCTGGAATTTATCCAACTTCTCATATCTATTCATCCTGCATTCTTTTTCCACATGTCCATACTTGTTACAAGCATAACATCTCATGTGACCAGAGAAGTAAGCATAAGGATCATAGTGTGTTTCTCTATTCTTCCTTCTATTGCAATCAGTTGCTTTATGACCATACTTGTTGCATGAAAAACAATATCCCTTGAACCAACCAGAGTACCTTTCTAAATAGAATCTGTTTGATTGTGACTGAAATGATCTTCTTCTGCAATTTTCTACAACATGCCCATAATTATGACATTTAAAGCATTCAACATTATTGAATGATTTCCTTTGAGAATTCATGTTTGTTGGTTGACCTTTTGTTTCTCTCAACACTTCAGGTTTTTCTTTGACATCCTTTGAATCTTTAGCACTTCCTTGCGAACTAGATTCTCCTTTAACCATTTCATGAAAACCAAGACCAAGTTTAATACCAGGAGATCTTTGATTACTAAGAATATTGTCCAGAATCTTAGTACTATCTTGAAAACTCAACAATTTATATTTTTCTTCTAATTTACCTTTGAGAAGGTTTACCTCAACCTCCAAGCTTTGGCACTGCTTCTTCATACTTTCTTCAACCCTTCTTCCTTCTTATACTTGATCATTCAGATTTAGAATCTCTTCTTTCAACCCATTTTCTTGTTCTTCAAAATTTTGTAAGAGTTCTTCATTCTTCTTATTCGATGCTTCGAGATCTGCTTTCAGAGAGATGACTTTTGCTTCAAGTTCTTCATTCTTATTATTTCATTTTTCCGGATCTTCTTTAAGAGATATTATTTCAGCCTCAAGCCTTTCATTCTTCCTTTTTGATTTTTCCAGATCTTCTTTGAGAGAGATGTTTTCAGCTTCTAGTTCTTCATTATTCTCATTTGATTTTTCCGGATCTTCATTTAGATCGTTGATTTCTGCTTCTAGTCTTTTAATTCGATTGGATGCATAGGCATGAAACCTTTGATACTTCTCTATCTGTCCATTCATTATTTCTATCCGTCTTTGATGCATTTCCATCTGACCATTCATTGTATATATATGTCCTTTCATTTGAGAGATCATCTCTTTGTAGATGGATTCTTGCTTATTAGACGATCTTTGTAGTTCTTCAACTTTAATCTTGAGAGCTTCTTCTAGATCCATAACATTCCTTTAATTGTTTTCATCATTACATGTACAAGCAAGGGAATCACAAGAACAACAATCAGTACCTGTTTTATCTTCTTCATTTTCTGCTGCACATGTTTTCTGAGATATCTCCTTTTCAGTAGCCTTCTACTTTTTCTTCCTTCCCATTGTGACGGATCTCCTTCAAGCGATCAAGCTTCTGCAGAAGGACCTGCTCTAATACCAATTGTTGGGAAAAATACTGAGAGGGGGGGGTGAATCAGTATTTAGGGCATACTCAAAACTTTTTACTTTTTCATTCTCTGAAACCCATACACTACTTTGTTGAAGCCAACTAGCATATACACGCGGATATCCTTCATAAAACTCGCGTATACAGAGAGATCTTATTATGCCATTAATTCTTTACTTAGATCTATGCAACATTCATTCTTCTGATGATTAGATAATAGTAAACATATGCAGTAATAACAGAATAAGCCATCACACATAAGCATCACACATGAACACCAGGATTTTAGGTGGAAACCCAAGTCGGGAGAAAACCACCGCTGTCGTTGTCTCAGCCTTCAATATTTTATTATAAAGAAAACATCTTACAACTTATGTATTGGCACAGACTCATACCAGTACGCAGGCACCCACCTGCGTTCATTTACTAGCCTCTCCTGGAAGGGATCTACGACCCCCTGCTCTCGTTTACCAGCCTCTCCTGGAAGGGAGCTACAACCCCCTGCTCTTATTTACCAGCCTCACCTGGAAGGGAGCTACAACCCCCTGACTGAAGGCTACAACCCTTAGCACCACCATGGACCACGTTTCATCAATTTTCACACTGGATCCAAACGCTTTCTTTAGAGCACAACTTGCAGGCCACTTTTCATCATATTTTCAGACTAGACCCACTCCACACATTTAAGCTCAATCATACATCAAACTGAAACTCATTGACAAATAGCAGTAAACCAGCAGAATAGATCAGACATATTATTCCACAGACTTCAGAAAACCCTAGTTTTCATAAGCACTTTCCTTTCACTTATCAAGCGTATATACGCGCTTTCATGCACATAAACCCGCGTATACATCTGCACATATTACAGAACCAATTTGACAACCCATATGGCTTTCGCTTTATCCAACCCGCGTATATACGCGCTTCCTCTATTACAAACTAGCGTATAGCTCTTCAGACACTTTAGGGCTCTCCAGAACAGATAAACAGCTCAGATCTTCATTCATTACTTCAGCACAGATTCGTCAAATCACAGATCTAATCATTCCATAAACAGATCTAGAAAATACAAATGCATTTCAGATCTAGATTCCCTTCTTCATCA
This sequence comes from Pinus albicaulis, assembly GCA_034641835.2. Taxonomy (NCBI): domain Eukaryota; kingdom Viridiplantae; phylum Streptophyta; class Pinopsida; order Pinales; family Pinaceae; genus Pinus; species Pinus albicaulis. The sequence goes on along the minus strand of CM076578.1, from coordinate 331,141,127 downwards.
TTTTCTTCATAGGTGCATCACAGATTCAGATCTATCATCAAGCTATTACCCTTTCCATACAGATATACTTCAGAGTGAAGTATTCATTCAAACCCAGACATTTTGCACACACTTTGCACAATGAATTTCTTCTCCTTATATAGATCTAGCCTTTGTCAATACCATGAGCCAAAACCACATCACATCCGATGGTATTCCTGGACGGGATCAAATAGACAACCCAGCGCTCAATACAATGGGTCAATACCATGGTAGTAACCCTTGGTTTTACACATTTAGAGCGCGATTGACCATACGCGACTTGGAACGTACTTTCCCGCGTGCATACGCTACTTCTCCTAGGAAAACCCACGTATGCCTTGTGACATACACTTTTCATCATTGTTTTGGCCCTTACTAATATTTCTTTCTTCTGCACCTTCTGAGCTACTTGTATAACATTAGATTTACATCATTAATAAACTCATCAAGCATCAAGAACAGCTTCATCAAGTAGGTTGCCATCATCTTCATCAAGTGGGTTGCCATCAAGGACAACACTCAGCATCATATTGCCAACAAGTAAAATGTCCATTAGTGTTATTAATTTGGAAGTTTTAGGGGCATCTCTTTGTACTTCATTGGACATAACATTACTATAATCCTCAATAAGTTGGAGTCGTATAGGGACTTCGTTTTATGAAATACATTTGGACTTGGCAAATGGATAACCATGACCATCCAAGCCAGTGTACATTTTATGAATATTTTTCTCTCCAAGGGTTTAACTCTTGAAAGTAGAGAAAGAAGTTGGAGGAGAATGAAAAAATGATCAAGGAACTTCAAAAAAAAAATTAAAGCACTTGGAGATGGAGAAAAATCTTAATATTGAAGAGTTGAGAAAATATGCAACCTTAGCTACATCAAATGGTTCTTTTACACAATATTAAACAATGGATTTGAAAGAAGATATAGTGGAGCAACAAATATAATGCTTTAAGAATATTTACCCATCTCCTATATTCAATACTAGAAGAAAGACATCAACCCATCTAAGTCTGCATCAACCCAACGAAATGAGCTAACAAAAAAATATGATTTCTTTTTCTTTTCTTTTTTCTTTTTTCAATATTTTTATTTTTGTTTTACTTAACGGATATATAGGACTTTATACATTTTAAATTAAAGCACCTGAGGATTATTTATTAGCCCTTGATTTATATTAGAAAATTAAATAATATAGAGACAATGTTTTTTTTATTGTTAATAAAAAAATCATTCATTTTTATCAAATTTATATAATAAAAGCATTATAATATTAGAGTTGACTTAAGTGCTATTTTTTGGAGATCTTTTCCAGTTTATTTTCCCATCTAATTTGTCTAGAATCTACCAAGGATTCATTGAAATCACAATTTTGATGGGTGAACACTTCACAACGAAAGTGGCTATATTTATAGTAAATAAACCAATTTAAATAACACAAATCAAGATTTGACCACAAATCCAATGTAAATTCAAAAAATAATACTTAAAAACTACTCTTTATAATATTTCCATAATATAAAATACTAATTAAATATTTCATTTATAATTATTTATTAATTTCTCAAGTATTATAATATAATTTAATATTTTTTCTTAATTTTTTACTACATTAATAATTATTTTTTTATCTAAATTTAGAATTTCACTTTCATATTACCCATTCCGTAAAATATTTATTATAAGTAAATTTTTGAACCGCCCTTCATTCTATAGGCCAACATTTTGAGTGCACTTGAGTTTATGGTATAATTGTTTTTTTTAATGAAATATTAATTGGATGAAGATAATTTGGAAGATATGCTAGTTTGAATTTTAAAATTGTAAATATTTAACACTCATCAATTATATTTAACCAATGATCTTGTCATAAAGTAAATTTTTTTCTTTAATCCAGAATTCATAATAATTATATATATAAAAACATAAAATTACAAATATTTAAAAATCATCAATTATATTTAACCAATGATCCTTTCATAAAGTATTTTTTTTTTCTTTAATCCAAAAACCATAATGACCATATACCAGCCTAGATCCATCTTAACTTCGGATCTATCAAGCGCTGAGAGGGATCAAATCTCTCGAGGTGAAAACCTCTTTTTTGAGTGCAAAACATGAGGAAAGGCTTTCACCTTGAGAGATTTGATCGCTCTCGGCGCTTGATAGATCCGGAGTTAAGATGGATCTAGGCTGGTTTCAGTCGTGTGGGACCAAGGAAAATCTATTGATAATATGAAGAACATATGCTTAATTTTATCAATAATATGTAAATACATCTAATATTAACATAACCATTTTAAATATGTTAAATATGTCTGAGATTCATTGAGTCATTTTAATTTTAAATTCGATTAGTTACCTCAGTTTGTTGAGATGATAAATATTGTAAAATAAATTTAATGATGAAATAAAATTTTGAACACAAAGTGACAATGTAATAATATTGAATGATAGAAACTGTGAATAATAATAATGTAGTCAATTACGAAGTCTTCATTGTGATCGATTTCAAACTGTTTTCTTCTAATATTCTTATTTTCACCCATGTTAGTTTTGTTATATTTTCATATTGATTATTTGAAAAGGACACTTGGAATCGTAAACCATTTAAATATTTAGCTCGAGCTATTGTAGTAAACATCATACCTTGTCTCTCTTGCTCTCCAATATTAATAGGTTGAATTACTATAACAAAAAAATCAATGTACATTGACAATAATTTTTTGTGCTTACACTGAAATCATTGCACACACACTATTAATCCAATGAATTTAAAATTAATGTACCATCATACATCAAATTAGAAATCAACATATACACTGAAATCGATGCAACTAATGCAAGAAATCAAATAATAATAGAAAACAACATCTAAACTAAAATCAATGCATATAATGCAAGTAATGAAATATGATTAGAAACCAACATCTACACTCAAATAAATGAGTCTAGTGCAAGTAGGAAAATAGGATTTAAAGCCAACATCTACACTGAAATCAATGCATCTAGTGCATGCAATCAAATAGGATTAGAAATCACCATCTACAATGAAATAAATGCATTTAGTGCAAGGAATCAAATAGGATTATAAATCATCTACATTTAAATCAATGCATTCAGTCCAAGCAGTCAAATATAATTATAAATCTACATCTACATTGAAATTAATGCATCTAGTTCAAGCAATCAAATAAGATTAGAAATCGCCATCTACACTGAAATCAAGGCATTTAGTGAAAGAAATCAAATAGGATTAGAAATCACCATCTACATTGAAATCAATCCATTCAGTGCAAGCAATCAAATAGGATTAAAAATAATCTACATTGAAATCAATTCATCTAGTGAAAGAAATTAAATATTACCAAAAATCAAAATCTACATTAAAATTAATGCATCTAGTGAAATCAATCAAATAGGATTAGAAATCATCATCTACACTGAAATTAATGCATTTAGTGCAAGCAATCAAATAGGATTAGAAATAATCTACATTAAAATCAATCCATCTAGTGTAAGTAATCAAATATCATTAGAAATCAACATCTACACCAAAATCAATTCATCTAGTGCAAGAAATAAAATAGGATTAGAAATCACCATCTACACTGAAATCAATGCATCTACTGCAAGAAACCGGCTTCCTTATCTCCCCCATATATATCTATATATCCATCCATATCTCCTTATTTTTCTCTTTATCTCACCCCACCATACAGACACTCTCTCTCAGTCCATATCTATCAATTTCCTTGTCCCCCCCTCGTTATCTCCATCTATCTTTTTTTCTCTTCACCTTACATCTATATCTATATCTCACTCTATCTCTCTATATCAACTCCAAAACATAAACTCTCTTTCTCCAATCTATCTATCTATCTATCACTCCCTCCTCCTCCTCCTTCTCTCTCTCTCTCCCTATCTCTCTCTCTCGCTTCTATCTCTCTTCCTTCCTACTACCCTTTCTCCCTCTCTCTCCATCTTCTTTATCACTCCCCCTCTCTCTCTCTCCACCTTTCACCCTATATGTATTTATTCTTACCTCCCCCTCCCTCCCTCTCTCTCCATCTTCATATCTCTTTCCCTACCTTTCTTCACTCTCTCTCTTCCTTTATCTCTCCCTCCCTCTCTCTCTCTATCTTCACCTTCCAACTTTGTTACCATATGCCTCTTTCTCTCCTTCTCTCCCCCCTTCTCTCCATATCTCCTTATTTGTCTCTTTATCTCAGCCCAAAACATACACACTCCATCTTCATCTCTCCCTTGTCACTCCCTCTCTCTCTCCACTACTCACTCTCTATGTATTTATTCTTCCCTCCCTCTCTCCTCATCCAGTTCCATCTCTCAATCCCTCCCTCTCTCCCCCTCCAAATCCATATTTCTAACCCTCCCTCTCTCCTCCACTCTCTCCTCCTCTCTTTCAAGTCCCCTCTCCTTTCCTTCCTCTCTCTCCCCTTCTCTCCCCCCATCTCTCTCTCTCTCCATCTCTCAATCCCTCCCTCTCTCCCCCTCCAAATACATATTTCTATCCCTCCCTCTCTCCTCCCCTCTCTCCTCCTCTCTTTTCCTTCCTCTCTCTCCCTTTATCTCCTGCCTCCCTTTATCTTCCCCCATCTCTCTCTCTCTCTCTCTCTCTCTCTCTCTCTCTCCCCTACAATCCTCTCTTCCCCATCACTCTCTTCCTCTTTCTCATCATTCCTCTCTCGCCTCCTTCTATTTGACCCCCCAGCTCTCTTTCTTTTTCTCTCTCTCTGTCCTCTAATCCTCTCTCTTCCCCCATCACTCTATCTCACTCTCCAACTATCTTACTATTTCTATCCCTTTATCCTTCTCTCCCCCCTTGTCTCCATCACGCCTCCTTCCTCCTTCTCTCTCCCCTTGTCTTCATCACTCCTATGTATCTTTATCCCACCCATAAGCATACACACTCTCTCTCCATCTCTCCCTTGTCACTCCCTCTCTATGTATTTCTTCTTCCTTTCCTCGCTCCACCTCCAGCTCCATCTCTCTATCCCTCCTTCTCTCCTCCTCCCCCTCCTCTCATCCTTTCTCTCTCTCCCTTTCTCTCCTACCTCCCTCTACCTTCCCCCTTATTTCTCTCTCTCTCACTCTTCACCCTCCAATCCTCTCTCCTTATCCCTCCCTCTCTCCTTATCTCTCTCCCACCTCCATCTTTATGTCTCCCTCTCCCTCTCTTACCCTTCTCTAACTCTCTTACTCTTCTCACTCTCTCTCTCTTCATTCCTCTTCTCCCTTCTCCTTCAATTTATCTCCATATCTCCCTTGTCACTCCCCATATTTCTCCACCTCTATCATATGTCATGATATATTAATATATATTACAATATAATAAATTTAATATTGTATTAATATAAACATATTAAATTTAATAATATTAATATTTTAATATTAATGTTAGGGTTAATAATGTTTTTTTTGGCATGGTATTAATAATAATTTGGTCCATGGTATTTGACCCTTATACTTAATATATAATTAGATCTATTTCTAATCGTATTTGATATATTTTTATTTATTTACCTTACCTCTTTATACCTCTTTTATATTTACTTATTTACCATACCTATTTTATAAATATATTATTTGGCCCATGGTATTTGCCCATGGTATTATTAATAATTTGTCCCATGGTATTTGGCCAATGGTATTAATAATAATTTGTCCCATAGGCTTCACCTAAATAAACATGTTTTTGAGTTTTTGTCAATATAAAGTGGTTTATTGAGTAAAAATAAAAATCGGTTTTATTTATTTACCAAACCTCTAGTTTATTTATATTTTTATTTATTTACCATACCTCCCGAGTAATATAAAAAGAGGTTTTATTTATTTACCATACCTATGGTTTATTTATATTTTTACGTATTTACCATATATTATTTATTTACCATATCTCTTTTTTGAGTGTTAGTAAACTCTTCATATGGTTTAAATTTATTTTTAATAAATTTTTAATTGTTCATTTATATGTTTATGTAAGTTATTGTTCAAGCCGACATTTTTTTTTGGCTTCCGACATACGGGGCTGTAGAATGCGCCTCTCGGCGCAATAAAAAATATAGAATAACATGAACACGATACCATTATTTTTTCCATCTTGTTAGCTATCACATCCTTCACTTCTAACATTTTAACCATCCCATTAATTAATTAATTATATATTAAAAACATAATAATTCATACATTTCAACAAAGCTGAAAACACCGTTCTCTACGTCATGCATCTACCACAAGACATTTTTGTCAAATACATTTTGAAAGTCAAAATACATCGCTGCAAGGTGGAAATTTTTGAATTGCAGTTGTCTTCAAAAATAAAGATATTACAAAAAGCTTGGGTTTTAATAGGGATTTCATATTTGTGCTTTTTTCTTTTATTGAGTTTAGAGGCTTATTCTACAATCTAATATAAGGGACATGTGTAAATATGTATTGTCCTAAAAAAAGTAATAAAATAGTTCTCTCTCATGACAAACAAAAAAACAAAAATTAAATAACCATATAAATAAATAATTTAAAATCTTTTAACAAAACAATTACCTCCGTTGTTGATATTTCACTTTCAATCTTCAAGTAATAAATACAATATTTCAATGTCTATCTTAAGTAAAATAATTTTACAAAGATAAAAAATCCAATGTGGATTATGAATAAAATATTTTAACATGAGTTAATATAAAATAGCTCAATACACATGTTATGTAATCTTTATAACATTCAAAAATGTAATTTAAACAATAAAAGAATACACATTGTTTTATGCACTATAAAATAAGTTCGCAACAAAAGAAATTTGATCCCTCAGAGCTCATGTTGGATTCGTGCTTTAGATGGATCTATGTTGTTTAAAAGTATTTTCATGGATGACCACATTGGGTCACGTGTCTTTTAAAAAATTGAGGGCAAAAGTATTTGGTCAAGAAATTGTTCTCCTTGAATTTTTGGTTCCTCTTAACTTTTATGTCTCATAAGGTTCATATATTAAAAGCTTGTTCTAGAGGTTCTATTTGCTATTCCAAATGAACACTCGTTTTCTTTTTCTCAAAAAAACTAATTAGGCTCTTCTATTATTAAGTTAGAATTTCACATGATGGTGGATAAATTTGATTTGTAAAATGCTTATTAACTTTAGAATTGACTCATCCAATTATTGAGATTGTGACACTCAATCAGACTTTATTAGGATTATTGGGAAACTATCAATTAAGAATAACAAGTCATATTCATCCAAACAATGGCAACTAATAAATCTGAGATCCCTACCCCACAATCTAATGGATACTAGTGGTTTTAACTTATTTTAGCTATTGATAAGGAAAACATATAACTATGAGGCAATTTTTAGTACTATGGAGTTATTTTATATCTTCTTCACCACATATTTAATAAGACAACCTTCAATAAATGGTGTTTGTTGAAATGGGATGTGAATGGAATTTTTTTGAATTCATACCAGGGTTTGGGGTATAAATAGATTTGTCTTCTATTTAACATTGAATTGGAAGCCCAACATGTGCTTGAGTATGGTACATGGCATATTGTAGGCTTCTTGACTTATGTACAAGGATGTAGCATTGACTTCAATCCAAATGATAAGGGACAAACCAACTACCCTTTGTGACTCAAGTTTCTTCACTCCTTGTAGATATTGAGGCCCTTTGTTGATTTGTTTGCTTATTGGTTTGGGAAGATTTTGATCCCAAATGGTAAACACAATTTCTTGAAACTAAACATGAGGGTCTATGTTGAGGTTTATTTGAGGAAAAATATAGCCCCATTTATTTTAGCGATGACTACAAATGGAGTACATTAGTAGAAGATATGATATTTGAATTTTTCCAATCCCTATTTTTCTCGCAAAATGTAGGGTCATCTCTTATGGGAAAACACCTTAAGAAACTCCTCTTTAGGGGATCCTATAGAAATTATAGGATATTAATTTATATCTTGGATTCTCCTGATCTAACAATGTGCTACTGTTAATTGCAAAATATATTCTACAAATATTTGCGGAATTTAGAACACAATTTCCAATTACAATATGATGAAGAAAGATCAATCACACACAACACATATAATTTCCCAGGAAAAGCTTACAGTAAAAAACCCCACTATCTTCTATTGTATATTATATCATGGATCATGAAACAATTACATACAAAGCTCCAATCATCAGCTAATTGTCTCACATTGTCATACAAAATTGGCAAATCACTTGCTCAATTTACTATCTCTAGACAACCTACCTCTACTGCACAATCCCCGCTGATAGCAATCTCTGAATGAATGAAATCTTGCATGGCTTGACTGTACAATCCTTATGGGCACATCCAATGTGTGTATGGTTGCATGTGTGCAACCGGATAATGTCAAAACTGATAGTTTACTTCCCTTTCACCTGGAACTCGGCTGGGTCTCCAGTGGATCTGACATGCATGCAATTAATAATAGTAAATCTTTAGTTTCATGTGATACAATCGATTGTAAATTAATTAATGATTAATTCACTTGATCTCTCACTAGTGTATTGTTGGCCAGATAAATCGATCTTGTGAACAAGACCGATCTCCCTAGTATCAGAAGATAGTCTAACAACAAACAGATAATTAAATCTATCTTTCTCTAGATATATCATGATTTATAAGTAAATGCTACAAAGGTGTTACAATATTACCTTGATCCAACACTTGTTTGTAGTAGTTGTCCTTCAGTCGCCTGAAAGAGTTATCTTCGAAGATCTGCAATCACAAATAAACAAACATCAAATAGCACCTGCATAGCATATATTCATAAATCATATCTATTATGGTGATCAAGGAATCCATAAAATAAACAATCAAATGACAGCTTATTGAGAAAAACAAATTTATTTGTATTAACTTTGAAATAATAGAAGAACCTTACAACCCTTTCAGCCTTGATGTTGAACAGGTATTCCTGGGGTTCGAAGCAGGAATTTCCTTTACTCTAGCAAGCCTTGCACTCTTCCAACCGAGATACATAGAGGTATGTAATCTTTCCTCATAAAATTTCAGCTAAAGGAGTCTATGTTCCAACAGCAGTTTACCTCAAATAACATTAAAGCTTCAACTCCTCCATTGTCTAGTTGTTAGTAAACCTTTGAGGCTACCCTATGCCTCTTTTTATAGTGCAAAAGAGGAGGTTACAATTCCACCTATGAAGGGATATAATCCTCCTTCAAAGGGATAAGCTCCTCACATCAAGGGGTTAGCTCCTTAAGGCATGGGATACATGAACCTGAAAAGAGCGGACTTGCCACCACAAGATTCCTTCCAGAAGCTTCTATAAATGATTGAAAGTGAGATTTTTTGAGTTTACTTGTGCCTTTTTAATATTTAGAGGGGTCCACACCCTTAACACAGAGAAAGTGCAGTCAGGTATGCAAGAGACATGACCATTAGGTGCGGGACCGTAGGTAAGACAAAGAGAAAGTGTGATACGAGAGTTTTAGAGGCTTTTGAGAGATTTTCTCTTATTTTTAAGTCTTAACATGAGGAACTTATGTTTTAAGACTTGCAGAGGAGGAAAGTATGAGTGATAATGAGCTCATACATATAGAAGAATGTCAAGGTGACAATTTTCAATGCAACAGATTTCCCCCTAAAGTGCGAAGTCTGTAATAGATGAAGATAGAGTCTGTCATGTATGAAGAGTGAAGTACTTTATCATTTCAAGGATCATCCTATGAACACCCCAGTCAGAAACTGGTAAAAAATTCAATGCAAAATATATATATGTATACATATCATCGTTGAGGTAGGCATTCCCATACTCAGATCAAAACTAACTAGAAAAATGACTTAAATTGTTATGATACAGGAATGATTTTTCAATACATCAATAGTATAGACATGTGTAGACACAATATGGACGCAGCCATTTGTTTATGAATAGTCCACTGTAACAATGAATAACAAAATTCCTCGCAACCTGTATGGTAGAAACTAGATCCAGGGTCATGATTTCTGCTTCCCGAACTAGTATGATTCTATCCATCTGAATGAATGTGTCGAAGTCAAACATGGTAGAAACCACTTGATTACCAGTCAATGATGTGAACCGTTAACAAGTGTGAGAGTAACCACCGATAACGTCAATGGCCCTCAAAGTACTCAGTACAATCCATGAAATGTTAATGAATGAGCTGAAGTCAAACATGTCATGGAATCATTCGATCGAAGGTCAATGATGCATCCTGTCGTCAAAGGCGAGAAACCTACCATTGAGGCATGCAGATTTCAAGGTACTGACGATTTCTAGATCAACTTCCTAGATAATGAGCTGTCGTCGATAGAAAGTGATCCGTCATAGGCAAGCCCACAACATGAAATCATAGATCAAGTTTTGAAGAAATATATTGGCAAGGACTGACTCAGGGATGGTCAAAATGGAAGACAAATATTTTGCAGATGAATGGTTTTTTGGAACTATCCTCTTGAACACATAACGACACTACAAATGGCTTGGTGACAATTGACCCAAAGCTAATACCCAAAAACTGGCTGAAGACTTTCAATATGGTTTGATTAACTGTTAGGCAAAGGATTTTCCCAACCCAGGTGAACAAAAGTGTCGTGTTCAAGAGTGGTTAACATTTTTCCGAATAATCAAAATGTAACAAACAGGTTCGTTTTTCTCTTTTTTCCCCCACCATTTCTGGAAAGTACCTCTTTATTTTTGACAAGCTTGAGGAGGATAACATTTTCTTGTTTATAAGCTCATCCTTCAGATGAGTCCAACTTATTTTAATATTCGAACCCTAAGAAGGAGTGGTTCATTCCTACTTAAAATTGAACAGGTCCTTTACTATTAAATTTTAACGAGTCCAATATAGGAAAAACTCGATGTTTTTCATTTTTAGGGAGTCAGAAGAAAAAACTTAGGAAAACTCCATGGGTGTACTTTTTCGTAAATTTAGTCTCTCGAGCTTGAAAAAAGATAAAATAATTCGGGAGAGAAATCTATTGACCGTAATTAGTCAACGTATACCTTTTTCATAAATAGTCCATTTCAGTCCATAAAAGGGGTAAACTTATACTGAAAGGACGATCATTCATTTACTTTAACGAGTTTGAATAGTCAAGCACTCGGCAATCTTTTCATTTTTAGAGAGTTTGAAAAGGGCTTAAAAGAGAACTCCAGGGTTTCGCTTTTCCGTAAGTTTTAACGAGTTCGAAAAAGGGATAAAAATGTACTCATGGTTTTCACTTTTTCGTAAGTTTTGTCGAGTTCGAAAAAGGGATAAAAATATACTCCTGTGGACAACTTTCAATTTAATTTACGAGTAGGAAAAGACGGAAAGAACTCGGTATTTTCATGTGTTTTACCATAATGAAAGATAGCAAAATAATCTTGGGATTTTCATGAGTTTAACGAGTCTTGAAAATAACCTAAATCGACTCGAGATAGGTTTCATTTTTTCAAAATCTTGAAACAGAGAAAAACTATGCTTCAGATAGGTTTTAATGCCCCGTAAGCGTAATCTGTTAGAGCACATGCCCCCCAGCTTCATTTCATTCAAGTAAATAGACTACTAGTAATTAATAGCTGGATGGAATGAAGGTTCATTTACGAGATCATATGAAAGACCCGACCTAAAAATGTAAGAAAATTATGCAAAAACTGAAATAACTAACCTAAATATATAACTTAACATTTACGAGATCTAGTCAAAGACTTGACTCAATTAGGGGAGGATTTGTTTCATTTTTTAACGAGATTGACACAGGAAAAGAACTATGCTCATTGATCCACTGATTCATTTTTAATGAGGTTGACACAATAAAAGGAACTTTCCTCATACATGATTCATTTCTTTACGAGGTTGACTCAGTAACAGGAACCATCCTTAGAAACTACTTATTTCTAATCTATCAATATACTCTCTACAATCTACCTACTGATTCATTTTTTAATGAGGTTGACATAGGAAAAGAACTGTCCTCATACCTGATTCATTCTTTAACGAGGTTGAATCAGTAACAGGAACTATCCTCTGACCAACTGATTCATTTTTTAACGAGGTTGACACAGTAAAAGGAACTATCCTCGCAAGAATTTGTTTCATTTTTTAACAAGGTTGACACAGGAAAAGAAACTATCCTCACACTCACTGATTCATTTTTTAACGAGGTTGACATAGTAAAAGGAAATCTCCTCACAGTGACTTGATCATAGCTTCCAACTGGAAGAAACACATGTCAATGGACACATCTTGATCATGGTTTCCAAGACGTCTTCATCGGAAGGAAGAATAGTTCTCTGGAAGAAACACACGTCAAGGGACTCAAAAGGGATAAGAACTTCGCGCTCAAATAATCCCATAGAGCTTTCCATGTCAATTACCAGATCTAAGTCAAAGGAAGACGAGAAAACAGTGAGAGGCTTGCTTGCATCGGTAACTGAAAACATGGGACTGGTTGCCATATAATTAACCCGTGGCAGGGTAGATACCACTTTTGTATGAGGAAAATTTAGGGATGTCGGATTATTGGTAGTCGAATCAAGACTAGGGAATGAAAGCTGGTCTACAGTCAAAATATTTACATTTTGAGGGAAAAACATCACCTGAAAGAGTGTCGATACTACAGCTTTCATTGCATAGACATAGTCTCGCCCAAGGAGTAAATTGAAATCCAAGGGGCCTCGAACTACTACAAGATCAATACAGACAGTTTTACCTTCCAAAGTAATAGAAAACTTAGGAAGGATCCCTAAAGGTTCACTAATGGTTCTGTTAAAAGCTTTCATATTCTGCGTAACAGGCACGAGATGGGGGGAACCCAAAGCTTTCCAAGCAGTTGAGGATAAAATACTAACAGAAGCACCTTCATCAACATGTGTGCGGTGTATGTCCCTACCACCAGTCTTCACAATGATTTGGAAAGGGATGGAGGAAGGAAGACGAGGTTTTGTCAGTCTATTCCAATCAAAGGAAAAAACCTTGATACTTGGAGGGGGTTATGTAGGAATAGGTGAAATGCCCCCTGGCGTAGAAGAATCTGATGTAACAAGAAGAACCTGAGCGGTATGAAGTTCACTCTCTTTAGGGAGAGAGGGATCGAATGAATGTGAAATCGAATCTACCACTTGATCAACTAATGGATCATCAACCTGAGTGATATGAGTTTCACTTTCCAATGGAATAGTGGGATTGACTGTACTTGAAATTAGATCAATCACTTCGTCAGTTGACGGTAGGTTGGGAGAAAGTTGATGGTAACCAATTGGAAGTTCTTGCTATGGAACAGTAAGGTTTTCCAACAATTTTGAGGCTTCATCCATGTGAGGGAAAATGTGAGTTTGATGAATCCCTTTACACAACTTACAAGGAAACCTAAATTTACCCTTTTTCCTAGGAACCTGACTATCACTGGTTGATGGATCAATGGAAAGTTGATGGGATTTTTCTGACCATACTTCCAAGGATTTTGGAATACCAGGACAATTGATAAGGAAGTGGTCACCCTTACAAATCCTGCAAGGGTATTTGGGTTTACGATGCATGCTGGAGGTTTCCTCAACACTACTAACATTTACAACCATGGTTGGTTGGTTGACTTCTTTATTATCTTGCTTCTTCTTCTTCTTCTTCTTCCCTTTCTTCTTCTTCTTAGTCACCTGGTTACTAGCATCAAGTCTTTTACCAAGCGAAGAGGAAGAAAGGGAGGAAGAAATATCGGGCGAAGAAGGTAAAGGGTCAACAGAAGGTTGGTGATGTTGAGATGGTGAACTCTGTTGAGGTGGAAAAATTGGAGTATTCGGGGCCAACGAAGTTGAAAATAACCATATCGGTAAACCTATTGTAAATCCAGGTAATGACAATGTAGGCATATAAGGAGGACCAACATTTCCAGAGCAAGGAAAATTACTAGGATTCTCAGTAAGAGGGGTTCCTTGGTTGGTAAATTCTGGAACAGTTTCCATTATATTCAACTTCAGTGAATTTTATTAACAATTTAAAACTAAAATTAACAATTCACAATTCACACCTAACAATTAAAATTCACAATTCACACTTATGGTCTCTAAAAGTAAAAACAAACAAATGAACACGCGCTATCAAATCTAGGAGTCAAACCACACACAAACAGTAGATTCCCGCACTAAAAACACTAGTTGGTGATGAAATCCAACATCGTAGAATTTTAATGTAGAAATGGTGGTTGGAACAATTTCCCTGACAACCTGCTTAATGAAATAGACCGGTGCAAGTTTCTCCACTATGCCATCTCAAGTGAAGAGAACCCTCCAAAGAGTCCAAGTGAGTCTAGCCGATGTCTACTCCAGGTACAGTGGGATCTTCCCTCCACCGTCACCTTGGGAAATAATCCTAAAGTTTATGGCCACTAAGGTTACCAACAGAAACAAATATACTTGGGGGAAAAGTCTACGATCTGACACACACGCAAGGGCAGAGTAACAAAGCTCAATCCCCTTGAAGGCTCCTTGACATAATCCAAGGTTTACCGACAAGTGACCCCAGGCTCCTCGACAATGGTCAATCCGATGTTTACCGTTGTTAATATGTGTATATCTTCTATCGTTCTCAATGAGGAAGGATTTTCTACCTCACTGGTTCGGATATGATCTCGTTCTTGACTCCTTTAGGAGGAGCTTCCCAAAGCATACATGCAACAATTGGAATTTTTCCTACCGCAAGATCAACTACTTGTTTGTTTTAGTTGCTTTGGAAAGTTAACTACAACCTATTCCAAAGCACTAATCCTGAGCTATATTGGTGGAAAGAGCCCTAAAAATGTAAAAATTTCTAGATGAATTTTATTAAGTGCTATGTTACTTAGGCTGTTATTACTCAAAGGGTAAATGGATATGAAACCAATGGTGTTATGACCCGACCCAAAACTGAATGCAATCAAATATGATAATGTAATCTTTTCAATTCGATGAATCCTCACTAAAGTAAGGAGAGAGTTTCCATTCACTTCCAAAATGCAAAAAATTGATCACTAAGAGAAAATATAACAAATTCTCTAATGCACTAATTTCATCAAGAAAAACTAATGCAAATCAATTCCAAAACAATTTTTTTTTATTTTTGTGTTTTTAAAACAAGCATAAAAACATGTAAATTCAAATTAAAGAAAGTAATATAAATCTACGATTGATTTTTTAGAATGTAAACTATGAAATTGTAATCTATGCACAATTCACTTGAAAAATATGCAAATGTAATCTATGCACATTTTTCACTCATATTCTGAAAATGAGAATTCTAATTATGCAAATGTGATCTATGCAAAAGAATTCTCAAACACAACATGATTCTAATGTAATCTAAGAACCAATCAAGTGCAAGTAAAGAAAATTGGGCGAGAGTTCCAAAGATCAAAAAATAAAAACACTCAAAGGCGATTTTATTTAAGAATCTTTAGTACTATGGAGTGATTTTATATCTTCTTCACCACATATTTAATAAGACAACCTTCAATAAATGGTGTTTGTTGAAATGGGATGTGAATGGAATTTTTTTGAATTCATACCAGGGTTTGGGTTGTAAATAGATTTGTCTTCTATTTAACATTGAATTGGAAGCCCAACATGTGCTTGAGTATGGTACATGGCATATTGTAGGCTTCTTGACTTATGTACAATGATGTAGCATTGACTTCAATCCAAATGATAAGGGACAAACCAACTACCCTTTTTGGCTCAAGTTTCTTCACTCCTTGTAGATATTGAGGCCCTTTTTTGATTTGTTTGCTTATCGGTTTGGGAAGGTTTTGATCCCAAATGGTAAACACAATTTATTGAACCTAAACATGAGAGTCTATGTTGAGGTTTATTTGAGGAAAAATATAGCCCCATTTATTTTAACGACGACTACAAATGGAGTACATTAGTAGAAGATATGATATTTGAATTTTTCCAATCCCTATTTTTCTCGCAAAATGTAGGGTCATCTCCTATGGGAAAACCCCTTAATAATTTCCTCTTTAGGGGATCCTACAGAAATTATACAATATTCATTTATATCTTGGATTCTCCTGATCTAACAATGTGCTACTGTTAATTACAAAATCTCTTCTACAAATATTTGTGGAATTTAAAACACAATCGCCAATTACAATATCATGAAGAAAGATCAATCACACACAACACAGATAATTTCCCAGGGAAATATTACAGAAAACAACCCCATTATCTTCTATTGTATATTATATCATGGATCATGAAACAATTACATACAAAGCTCCAATCATCAGCTAATTGTCTCACACTATCATACAAAATTGGAAAATCGCTTGCTCAATTTACTATCTCTAGACAACCTACCTTTACTGCACAATCCCTGCTGATAACAATCTCTGAATGAATGCAATATTGCATGCCTTGACTGCGCAATCCTCATGGGACATCCAATGTTTGTATGGTTGCATGTGTGCAGCCGGATAATGTCACAACTGATAGTTTACTTCCCTTTCACCTGGAACTTAGCTGGTTCTCCAGTGGATCTGACATGCATGCAGTTAATAATAGTAAACCTTTAGTTTCATGTGATACCACTGATTGTGAATTAATTAATGATTAATTCACTTGATCTCTCACTAGTGTATTGTTGGCTAGATAAATCGATCTTGCGGACAAGACCGATCTCCCTAGTATCAGAAGATAGTCTAGCAACAAACAGACAATTAAATCTATCTTTCTCTAGATATATCATGATTTATAATTAAATGCTACAAAGGTGTCACGATCTTACCTTGATCCAATGCTTGTTTGTAGTAGTTGTCCTTTAGTCGCCTGAAAGACTTATCTTTGAAGATCAACAATCACAAACAAACAAACATCAAATAGCACCTGCATAGCATATATTCATAAATAATATCTATTATGGTGATCAAGGAATCCATAAAATAAACAATCAAATGATAGGTTATTGAGAAAAACAAACTTATTTGTATTAACTTTGAAATAATAGAAGAACCTTACAACATTTTTAGCCTTGATGTTGAACAAGTCTTCCTGGGGTCCGAAGCAGGAATTTCCTTTACTCTGACAAGCCTTGCACTCTTTCGACCGAAATACATACAGGTATGTAATCTTTCCTCATAAAATCTCAACTAAAGGAGTCTAAGTTCCAACATCACTTTACCTCAAATAACATTAAAGCTTCAACTCCTCCATTGTCTAGTTGTTAGTAAACATTTGAGGCTACCCTATGCCTCTTTTTATAGTGCAAAAGAGGAGGTTACAGTTACACCTATGAAGGAATAGAATCCTCCTTCAAAGGGATAAGCTCCTCACATCAAGGGGTTAGCTCCTTAAGGCATGGGATACATGAACCTGAAAAGAGCGGACTTGCCACAACAAGATTCCTTCCAAAAGCTTCTAGAAATGACTGAAAGTGAGCTTTTTTTAGTTTACTTGTGCCTTTTTAATCTTTTACATGGGTCTGCACCCTTAACACAAAGAAAGAGTGGTCAGGTACATAGGAGACATGACCATTAGGTGCAGGACCGCAAGTAAGACAAAGAGAAAGTGCGATACCAGAGTTTTAGAGACTTTTGAGAGATTTTCTCTTATTTTTAAGGCTTGACATGAGGAACTGATTTTTTAAGACTTGCAGAGGAGGAAATTATGAGTGATATTGAGCTCATACAGATAGCAGAATGTCAAGGTGACAATTTTCGTGCAACATGTATCTTCAGTTACAACTAGCACAATTGAGTTTAACTCACTTAACTGAGTTAAACTACTTTACAACTTGCACAACTACACTTCCAACTCTGTTACAACTTCGAATCACTCAATTACAACTAATTCAACCTGCATTTCCCACCAACCAACCACTCAACTCGAAATTCCTTTATCTAACTGATTTGAAACTTCAGTTAACTATTTAAAAGTGCTTATTGAGAATAGATTAATCAATTCTCAACAAATGCATTGGTAGGCCCTGATCATGTAACATCGCTCATGATGCACCCATGATCATTCTGTTCTTCCTCTTCATGACCCCATTCTGTTGTGGGTTATGAGGAGCTATGAGTTCTATTCAAATTCATTCTTTACTGCAGAAGTTCTTGAATTTGTTAGAGATGTATTCTCCACCATTATCACTCCTAAGAGCCTTCACTTGCTTCCTCGACTCTTTTTCCACCAATGCCTTAAACTCATAGAACTTTGAGAATTTTTTATCCTTATTGTGCATGAAGAAGATCGAACATTTACGAGAAAATTCATCAACAAATATTACATAGTACTTATGTTTTGTTATTGAAGCAACCAAAAACAATCCACACGTCTATGTGAACTCTCTCAAGGATCCCCAAAGCACGATTCTCATTCTCATGAAAGGTGGACTTTACAGACTTCCCCGTGGTGCAACCCTTTCACTGATCTAACTGAGCAAGTGTTCCCATTGGAAGTCCAATAGATATTTGTTGCATGACTTTCAAGGCTCCATGATGAAGATGGCCCAATCACCTGTCTCATAATTTAATCTCATCCCGGCTCACCACTTTTTCTGTCTTTCCCATCATGGCAGCACAACCATCTACCTCTAGCTTGTAGAGATTCTTAACTTGAATCCCTATCCTCTTGGCTTGACCCGTTATTTTATGTCGCAGAAAAGCTTTTCCATCACTAAAAACAATGTCATAGCCTCTGTCCTCCAACATTGTGACTGAAACCAAATTTTTCTTCAGACCTGGAATATGCATAACATATTTTAATTGAATTGGTTTACCTGAATCCCTCTAAAAGGTAATGGTATCAATCCTGGTAGCATTGTACCATCCGTTGTCACCCATATCTATATGCATCTATAGATATTTCTCCTCCAAGTCACTGAAAATTTCCTTATCTCCCGTAATGTGAAAGGAAGCGTCAATATCCAAATACCACACTGATCCCAATGCACTTGACACCATGCATGCAATCAAGGAGAATTCAAGGTTAAATTGCGAGGCAAGGGCCTCACCAGTTGTAGCTCCAACAACCTTATTGTTCTTCTTCTTTTGTGGATAGTTAGTATCAAAATTCCCATGTTTGTGACAGTGAAAACACTTTACCTTGGACATATCTAGCTTCTTGCCTTTAGACTCAGAATTCAAATTGAATTAGTTCCCCTTCCCTCACCATTTTTTATCTTGATCTTCCTGAGTTTATCTTTGAGTGGCAATTTCCTATGGTCGCTGCTGCTTTGGAATAGATCTGTCAAAGCCTTGCACATAGGATATGGTGTGGCTTTTCCGTGGAGGCTTGAGACAATGTGCTCTCATACTCCCTCCAAAAATATCCTCCTTGCCTTTTCCACTTTCTTTTGCCATACATCAATAGTGGCAAAATTTGCAGCATCAAGCTTAGGAACATCTTTTTCAATGAATTCCTTCAAGCCATTGTCTTCGAATACTGCCTTCATCCTGTCCTTCCAAGAAATGTAGTTTGAGCTAACCTCGAGTTCATACTCTAACCTCAAGCCATTGAAATCCATTTCGATCTTGAATTAGTTATAGGACCAAGAAAATATTTTTGCAAATTCGAATTCTTTCCACCAACAAACGTGGCTCCTTCTTCACTTCTGCAATTTTATGTGCTTTGATACCATGTAAAAATTATAAAATATTCATGTATATCTTAGATTATCCTCATCTAACAATGTGCTCCTGTTAAATACATAATCGCTTCTACAAATCTTTGGGGAATTTAAAACACAATTGCTAATTACAATATCATGAAGAAAGATCAATCATACACAACACAAATAATTTCCTGGGGAAAGCTTACAGCTAAAAACCCCAATATATTATTTTGTATATTATATCATGG
The DNA here is from genome assembly GCA_034641835.2 of Pinus albicaulis. Lineage (NCBI taxonomy): Eukaryota > Viridiplantae > Streptophyta > Pinopsida > Pinales > Pinaceae > Pinus > Pinus albicaulis. The sequence goes on along the minus strand of CM076578.1, from coordinate 331,121,264 downwards.
ATCATGAAACAATTACATACAAAGATCCAATCACAAGAGCCCGCAGTACATCAGCTAATTGTCTCACACTGCCATACAAAAATTGGCAAATCACTTGCTCAATTTACTATCTCCAGACAGCCTGCCTCCACTACACAATCCATGTTGATAGCAATCCTTGAATGAATGCAATCTTACCTTCCTTTATTGCGAAATTCTCATGGTCACATCCAATGTGCGTATGGGTGCATGTGCTCAATCATATAATGTCACAACTAATAGTTTACTTCCCTTTCACTTAGAACTCAACTGGGTCTCCATTGGATCTGACATGCATGCAGTTAATAATAATGAATCTTTAGTTGCATGTGAGACCACAGATTGTGAATTAATTAATAATTAATTCACTTAATCTCTCACTAGTGCATCTTTAGTTACAACTAGCACAACTGAGTTTAACTCACTTAACTAATTTAAACCACTTTACAACTTGCACAACTGCACTTCCAACTCTGTTACAACTTTGGATCACTCAATTATAACTAATTCAGCCTGCATGTCCCACCAACCAACCACTTAACTCGAAATTCCTTTAGCTAACTGATTTGACACTTCAGTTAACTATTTCCAAGTGTTCATTGAGAATATATTATAGTTTATTGTCCAACTAATATTAAGGGATAATAATAGCATACATGCATCTATAAATATACATGAATTATATAAATAGATTATACACATACATCTGTAAATATACATACACCTAAAAAGAGCCTGAGGCCCCATCCTAGTGTAGGTGCTTAATTTTCACTAGGATCTTATTGTTGAATCTCAACAACTCCTTAATATTCAAGAGATGTTGGTGTTTCAACATATTTTTCTCAACTTGGTAAGGGATGTTCCTTAGTTGGCTCAATTTAGGTTATGAGGGAAAGTATGTTACATGTTCCTCTAAGAAGGATTGATCCTCCTTTGACCACTAAATTTGGAACCAAATCAGTTGGAATATTGCTTCAAAGGACTCAAAAAGGTGTTGTGGGTTCGACAGGATATGTGGTTTCCAATACCTCTAGTAGCCCTCTAACAAACCCTAGTGCTAGGACATGTAAAAAATTTAGTGAGTCGTAGTGTTCCAATTCATAGTATGTAGGTGGATGAGGCTTCACATGTAAAATATAATAATCATAAGGAGGATTAATTTTCAATTTCTTGGGGATAATTGTAGCTTTATCAAATGTATGCCAAATGTGGTCTTTCAAGGAGGTAGTGACCCACTATCTTGAGAATAGAGCTTCTGTGTTGGTGATTAATAAGTTTATCACCTTGGACAGTCCCTTGTTTTGTGAGTGAATCACTTTCGTTTTTCATGGTTTATTAAAGGAATGATTATCCCAAGTAGGAAGTAGGTTTTTAAATCAATTTTACGTAAATTTAATCTAGTGATAGTGTTTTTTCAAGAAGTCAAAGCAGTTGGAATTGAGCTTCACAGTCATATGAGTTAAAGTTTAGAATGGTTCTTTCTGGACCACATATTGCAATTACGGAAGTAAAGTGGTGGTATTATGAATTTTATTTTCTTTGAAAAGTTATATTATATCATAAGGTAGTGATCCAATTATTTTATGTGTGTGGATCACTATCCAGTTTCAAGAGATATTAATTGGACTTTATTCTATTTATGCACCAAACCTTTGTTTCAATCACATTCATATGTAAAGATGGATGGATGTCTATCTACCATATATTGAATAGATTATTGGAAGTACTTTTAATATGGTTTAATGGGATGGTGATAGGGATGTAGGGGTTGAGAAAACCATAAGAAATGCATAGAAGCATGCATGATGAAAGAGTAAAGCCTCTCTATAGTTTCTTTTATTTGACTTGGGGAAGAAATGGTTAGAGAGTATTGGATTATTTATTGTTCCAATTTTATATAGTGCTCCACTAGAGTAAAATCTAGGTTGGACCAATTTTATGGAACAAATATTGTTATCTCTTTTGTTGGTAATAATATAATTGAAGTTTTGATTGATTTCACAAGTCCATATCACCTTCCCATTACAACTTCAATTTCTATAGGGAATGTGGTGAACTTCAAAACATCATATCTATTCAATATTAATGTCTCATAATTGAAGTCTCTATATTATTTGCATTGGTTCATTATATTTTTAATCTTGTTCATTTCCTAGTAGGATTTTATTCACAAGCTCAAGATCTATATGAGAAAAAATATTGTCGTAGCTACTAAAAATAAATAGAGGAGAGAGAAAAATTGCTCATAAAATTAACTAAGTAATCGAGGAGACAATTTTAATTACACAAGAGAAATGATATGAGATTATGGTATATATTATTTATAAACATGAATAAAATATATACACTCTCCAAGAGGAAGAACTGGTTTGAATTAGGTTGAGGTTCCAGATGCATGTATTCAGTTAGCTAGAAAAGAAATTTTCCTACTTAGATAGTGAATAAAAAATAGAACGAGAGACATAAATTATAAAAATATATAATGATAGAGTTAATTGGAATTAAGAGGAGTTATAAATTCTTAGAGCTAATGTAATAATTTTCACATGCAATAACTTCCTACTAAAACTCGAGATGTAGAACTAAAAATCAATTAACATGTGGTAAGTGAGTAAAGTTATGTTTGGTAGTTGCTAAAATTAATAAACAAAGTGTGCATTAACTGTAGGGAATATTGAGCATGATTTAATGTGAATTAATGGAGAGTAATCAACCATGGCATCATCTAGTAAAATTCTAGTCAACACCACATTTCATCCTAGGTGACACCCTTACTAAAAAAAGGATATGCTAAAAATATGAAATGATCTCAAATAGTAGGGAATGCTTAGTAATGAAATAAAATTCATGATTTGTGCCCCTATCTATGTATGGAAGAGGGTCAAATGATGGCCATAGTGTATATCTTGATGAATTATTTTTAGCTATTGATAAGGAAAAAATATAACAATGAGGGAATATTTAGCACCATGGAGCGATTTTATATCTTCTTCGCTAGATATTTAATGAGATAACCTTCAATAAATGGTGTTTCCTGAAATGGGATGTGAAGGGAATTTCCTGGAATTCATATGGGGGTTTGGGGTATAAATATTTTTTTTCTTTTATTTAACATTGAATTGGAAGCCCAACATGTGCTTGACTGTGGTACATGGCATATTGTAGGCTCCTTGACTTATCTACAACCATGTGACATTGACATCAATCAAAATGATAAGGGACAAACCAACTACCCTTTGTGGCTCGAGATTCTTCACTCCTCGTAGAGATTGAGGCCCTTTGTTGATTTGTTTGCTTATTGGTTTGGGAAGATTTTGATCCCAAATGGTAAACCCAATTCTTTGAACCTGAACATGAGAGTATATGTTGAGGTTTATTTGGCGAATAATATAACCCCATTTAAAAAGAGTACATTAGTAGAAGATATGGTATTTGAATTTTTCGAATCCCTATTTTTCCTGCAAAGTGTAAGGTCATCTCTTATGGGAAAATTCCCTTAAGAATCCCCCCTTTAGGACCTCCTCAGCCATCCAGAGATGTAGGTGTTTCCACATATTTGTCTCAATTTGGTAAGAGATGTTCCTTAGTTGGCTCAATATAGGCTATGAAGGAAACTATATTACATGTTCCTCTAGAAAGGATTGATCCTCCTTTAGCCATTAGAATTGGAACCAACTCAGATGGAATATTTATTCAAATGACTCAAAAAGGTGTTCTAGGTTCGACATGATATATGGTTTTCAATACCTCTTGTAGCCCTCTAACCAACCCTGGTGCTAGGACATGTAGAAAATTAAGTGAGTCGTAGTGTTCCAATTCATAGTTTGTAGGTAGATTGGGGTTGCATGTCAAATATAATAATCATGAGGATTTATTTCCAATTTCTTGGGGACAAATGTAGATTTATAAAATATATGGAAAATTTTATCTTTCAAGGAGATGGTGACCCACTCTCTTGAAAAGGGAAATTCTTTGTTGATGATTAATAATTTTAGCACCTTGGCCAATCCCTTGTTTTGTGAGTGAATCACTTTTATTTTTCATGGATTATTAAAGGAATGATGATCCCAAGTAGGAAGTAGGTTAGTCAAGGAGTTTTACATACATTTAATCAAGTGATAGCGTTTTAAAAAAAAATCAACGTAGTTGGAATTTAACTTCAGAGTCATATGAGTTATGCCTAGAATGGTTCTTCCTGGACCACTTATCACAATTAAGGAAGCAAAGTGGTGGTGTTAGGAACTTCATTTTCTTTGATAAGTTCTATTATATAATAAGGTAGTGATCCAAATATTTTATGTTTGTCTATCACTATCTAGTTTCATGAGATATTAATTGGCCTTTATTCTATTTATGCACCAAACCTTTGTTTCAGTCACATTCACATGTAAAGATGGATGGATGCCTATCTACCACATATTGAATAGATCATTGGAAGTGGTTTAATATTTTTTATTGGGATGGTTATAGGGATTGGGGGGTTGATACAACCATAAAAAAATGCATATAAGCATGTATGATCTAAGAGTAAAGCCTCTCTATAGTTTTTTTTATTTGACTTGGGGAAGAAAGGGTTAGAGTGTATTGGATTATTTATTGTTCCAATTTTAGATAGTATTCCACTAGAGTTCAATATAGGATGGGTCAATTTTATGGACCACATAATGTTATCTATTTTGTTTTTAATAATCTAATTAAAGTTTTGATTGATGCCACAAGTCCATATCACCTTCCCATTACAACTTCAATTTCTATAGGGAATGTGGTGAACTCCAAAAGTTCATCTATATTCAATATTAACGTCTCATAATTGGAGTCTCTAGATTATTTTCATTGGTTAATTATATTTATAATATTTTTCCTTGTCCTAATAGGATTTTAAGCACAAGCTCAACATCTATAGGAGAAAAAATACTATCCTAGCTACTGTAAATCAAGAGAGAGGAGAGAAAAATTCGTTAGAAAATTAACTAAGTAATCAAAGAGAATTTTAATTACACAAGATAAATGATATGAAAGTATGGTATATTTTATTTATAAACATGAATACAATATATAGACTCTCCAAGAGGAAGACCCGGTTTGAATCAGGTTGAGGTTCTAGATGCATGTATTCAATTAACTAGAAAAGAATTTTCCCTACTTAGATAGTGAATAAAAAAATAGAATGAGAGGCCTAAATTAGAAAAATATATAATGGTAGATTTAATTGGAGGTAAGTGAATTTATAAATTCTTAGAGCTAATGTAATAATTTTCACATGCAATAACAACCTTGTAAAATTTGAGATGTAGAATAAAAAATCAACTAACATGTGGTAGGTGAGTAAAGTTAGGTTTGTAAGTTGCTAAATTTAAGAAATAAAGTGTGAATTAACTATAGGAAATATTTATCATGAGTTAATGTGAATTAATGGAGAGTAATTAACCATGACATCATGTAGTCAATGTCTAGTCAATACCACATTTCATCCTAGGTGACAATCCTAATAAAAATAGGAGATCCCAAAAACAGGAAATGATCTCAAATAGTAGGGAATGTTTAGTAATGAAAGAAAAGTTGTCATATGTGCCCTAAGGATGTATGGAAGAGGGTCAAATGATGGCCATAGTGTATGTCTTGATGAACTATTTTTAACTACTGATAAGGAAAATAAATATAACTATGAGGGAATATTTAGAACCATGGGGTGATTTTATATATTCTTGAGCATATATTTAATAATATAACCTTCAATAAATGGTGTTTATTGAAATGGGGGGTGAAGGGAGTTTATTTGTATTCGTATGGGGGTTTGGGGTATAAACATATTTGTCTTCTATTTAACATTGTATTGGAAGCCCAACATGTGCTTGAGTGTGGTACATGGCATATTGTAGGCTCCTTGACTTATGTAAAACCATGTATCATTGACCTCTATCCAAATGATAAGGGTAGACCAACTACCCTTTGTGGCTCAATTTTCTTAACTCCTTGTAGATATTGAGGACATTTGTTGATTTTTTTGCTTATTGGTTTGGGAAGATTCTCATCCCAAATGGTAAACCTAATTCCTTGAAACTGAACATGAGAGTCAATGTTGATGTTTATTTGAAGAAAAATATAGCCGCATTTATTTTAGTGATGACCAAAAATTTAGTACATTAGTAGAAGATATGATATTTGAATTTTTCCAATCCCTGTTCCCTGCCCCCCCACTCGAAGTGTAGGGTCATCTCATATCGGAAAATGCCCTTAAGAATCCCCTCTTTAGAGGCTCCTTAATCTTGAAGAGATGTAGGTGTTTCAACATATTTTTCTCAACTTGGTAAGGGATTTTCCTTAGTTGGCTCAATGTAGGTTGTGAAGGAAAATACCTTACATGTTCCTCTAGGAAGGATTAATTCTCCTCTGGCCACTATATTTTCAACCAACTCAGATGGAATATTTATTTAAATGACTCAAAAGGTGTTGGAGGTTTGGCATGATATATGGTTTCCAATACCTCTATTATCTCTCTAACCAACCTTGGTGCTAGGACATGTAGAAAATTGAGCGAGTCGTTGTGTTCCAATTCATAGTTTGTAGGTGGATGAGGGTTGACATATAAAATATCATAATCATCAGGAGGCTTCATTTCCAGTTTCTTTTGGGGGCTGGTAGCTTTATCAAATCTATGCCAACTGTGATATTTCAAGGAGGTAGTGACCCACTCTCTTTACAAGGGATATTCTTTGTTGATTATTAATATGTTTATCACCTTAGCGAATGCCTTGTTTTGTGAGTGAATTACTTTCATTTTTCATGTGTTATTAAAGGAATGATGATACCAAGTAGGAAGTAGGTTGTTCAAGGATTTATACATATAACTAATATAGTGATAGTGTTTTTTCAAGAAGTCAAAGTAGTTGTAATTGAGCTTCACAGTCATATGATTTATGTTTAGAGTGGTTCTTTTTGGACCACATAGAACAACTAAGTAAGAAAAGGGGTGGTGTTAGGAATTTTCTTTTATTTTCAAAGTTCTATTATAACATCAGGTAGTGATCCAACTATTTTATGTGTATGGATCACTGTCGATTTTTAGGAGATATTAATTGGCCTTTATTCTATTTATGCACCAAACCTTTGTTTTGATCACATTCACATGTAAATATGGATGGATGCATATCTACCATATAATGAATAGATTATTGGAAGTGATTTTAATATGGGTGAATGGGATGGTTAGGAATCCAGGGTGTTATCACTAAGGGAAATCCTGGCTACAAGGAAAAACCCTAAGGTAACCTCAAACCACTTTTAGGTTGAAAGCTGGCCCTTAAACCTAGAGGGGGATCTCTCTGTAAAACTCAAATACTCGATGGTCACTATAGTAGAAGGTTTTCCATAATTGAGTTTAGGTGGCCATATTTATATTTAGGTACGAAATAGTTGGATGATATTCAAAACCTACTATTGGGCATGTATCAAGCTATCAACCAAATGATATCACATATATAATGAGAAAATTGAACAAAGAATGGTAGTAACATGTCCTTTGACTGTTTGGGAGATTTCGAAGAAAAGTGGACTAGGAGAAAACATAATTTATAAGATCTGAGAACAATAATTATTTAATAACTGATAATTTAAGAGAGGAGCATCAACTGAAATCCAATCTCATAAACTAACATTTCAGACAAGGAAGAAACAATTAATAACAGAGAAACACTGACAAGGAAATGAAATGCATGAATTTGATACTAACTACTCATCAAACACTACAAATACATTTTAGATTGCTCCAACATATCCAGACTACATCTGTTTTTTCAAATGATTTCCAACCCTATTTCATTATTCATAAACTGCCTTTATAGATATTTACATAACAGTTTGCAAAATAATAGAATCCTCATGATTACAATATAGAGATATTAAAAATAACCTTTAAGTTCATGCATGGAAAAGATCGACTTAGAAAATATCTAACAAACCCTAGAAAAATTGTAAGCAAATTTGTAGAAATTATACAAGATGCATGTATATTACCAGACTCCCCTGATCTATCAAATTATCTTATGTTAAATACATAATCCTTCCACTTAATTATTTGTGGAAATTAAATCGCCAATTTCAAAACACATATGAAGCAAATCAATCGCACATAAACACAGTTGTTTAACGGGAAAGCTTAAAGCTAAAAAACCCCAACTATCATATATTATGTATATCAATGGATCATGTAAGATTCTCATACAAAGCTTAGTACATCAAACTCTCAATACAATCAACCATCATTACACAATGTCATGTGGAAATTTACATATCTATGCACCAATTTCTTACCTCCTAACAGCCTGCCTCCACTGCGCAATCCCTACTGAAGAAGACCCTTCAATGAATTTGAATTTTCCTTGCCTTAACTGCGCAATCCTCATAATCATCTCCAATGTGTGCCAGATGCATTGAATGCATCACTATAGTCACAACAGATATTCCATCTCACCCTTTCAGCTATCTCTCCACTAGGTCTCCACTAGAACTGACATGCAAGTAGTTAACTATTGTATTTGTTCAGTTGCAAGTGAGTCTCTAGATGTGAATTAATTAAATAATTAATTCACTAAACTCTCACTAGTGTATCTTTAGTTAGAACTAGATACAACTAGTGCAACTGAGTTAAACTAAATAACCACTCCCATAACTAGTCTTCTAACTCTATCACAACTCTGCCACTTCAGTTCTAACTGAGTCTTCCATGCATGAGTCACCAACCACCCTAGGAATTGCATAATTCCTTCAGCCCACTGATTTTCCAAATCTTTTCACTGAAATAAAGTGCTCCAAGAGAATAAGTTGATATTTATTGTCGGATTATTATTAAGGAATAATAATAATCGACATGCATCTATTTTTAGATTAGCGATATATAAATAGACTTTACCTAATCTTCTAAAAATAGAATCTCATCTATTTTTCCAACTTGATCAACCATCTACAAATAGCATCCTGCAACTTATAGAATATGCTCACCATGTCTAAAAATAGACATACACCTAAAAATATCCTGCGAGCCCCACTTAGTGAAGGTGCTTAATTTTCAGTAAGCTCATCATCTTGTTGAATATCAACACTCCCTCTCAACAAGATAGGGATTATCCTTCACCCTGATCCTGCATCTATGGTATTCGAATTTTCTCCTACTGAGTGCCTTCGTCAGAATATCTACATCCTGATCTTGCGTAGGAATGTACTGAAGCAACATGATCTTCCGCTGCACACAATCTCTGATATGATGATACTGAATATCCATATGCTTAGATATATCATGAAACATAGGATTAATCAAGATTTTAATGAAAATTTTATTATCACAATGTATCACTGTAGGATCTGAATGAGAACCGAACAAACCGACCAGGATCTTCCTCATCCAAATAGCCTCACATGTAGCTTGACTTGCTGCCATGTATTCTGCTTCCGCTGAATTGAGTGACATGGATCTTTGTTTCCTGCTGTACCAAGAAACAGTTGTAGATCTGATACTGAAAACCTCTCCTGATGTGCTCTTTATGTTCGTTGGGCTACCTGCCCAATCTGGATCCGTGAAGCCATGCAACTTCACCTCATCTTTCTGTTTGTACCATAAGCCATACTGAGATGTGCCCCTGAGATATCTTAGGACATTTGATCCAGATTTATGCAGGAACACAAAATAATACACATATAACCATAAATACAAAGACACAGTAGAAATAATACTTCATTTAATTAATATCAAAGAACTGAAAGTGGTTTACAGACAGAATGCAAATAAACTAGCTAGGGTACTGGTAGCTTATCTCTGAGATGAGATGTTCTGGATCTAGGCCTCTGAATTGTGTCACAATGAGGATCAAGGGGATATTTATTATTGAGAAACAATGGAAAACCCTAAGCATAAAAAACCTAACCCTCGGAGATGAAGCACCAAAACTATGGTCCTCATTTAGGTAAATTGGTACATCAACTTGTCGAGGATGTAACTTTGGGATACGATATTCATTTGACATGCACTATACCTCGTTAGAAATATATATCCGATGAATAAAAATTTCTAGTGAGAAAAATCAATTCATGGACCCATGTTGCTCCCAGCTTTCCCAAAAAATGTTATTGAGGGCCTCAAAATAGTTCTGGAAGTTCAGGGCCCAAAAAAGTGCTAAAAATAGTAAGTTGTGCTACAATTAAGGAAACTGAAAAAATGAAAGAAATAATGGTGCAGCCCCAAGTGGAATAGGTGGGTGGCCACCAATATCCACTTGGATCATTCCTCCACTCTTAGGAAGCAATGGTCGCTATTGCGTTGATTTCCTCCATGAGATGGGGAAACTTCTGCTGAACTTGGTGCCTAGTGAACCACTTGCCTTGGTGCAGGAGTTGGCCAGATTTGACAACCCGATATAGTTGGATCTTTTGCTGGCGAGTGTTCCTGATTTTCATGTCCATGATACAATATGTGGTGTCCTGTTCCATGTAGTCTGGGTTTAAATCTGTTGGTGTGAGTTATTCTGCAATGTCGGAGGTGTCTAGTAGAGGTTGGAATTAGGGCCGAAGGCAATCCACATTGAATATTGGGTGCAAACCAAGGAATGGTGGAATACTGAGCTCGAAGAAATTGGTCTCTATAGCCTTGGTTATGGTGTATGACCCATATCAGAGTGGGAAAATATTGCGGTGGGGTCCAGTGAGGTGCTCCTTCTGCAAATGTAGCCACACCTTGTCGCCCACATGTAAGTTGTGTGGCACCCGATGTTGATCATGTTGTTGCTTGTACTTAGCATTGGCTATGTCCAATATGTCATGAACCTATTGGTGGATGTGCTAAATGTTCTCAATGAAGTTGTTTCATTTGTCATCTTTAGATTGGACATGAGACGAATCGGCTTGAGTAGCCGCAAATGGCATGCCTACATCAATGGGACATAGTGGCTAGAATCCCAAGCCCACCTAAAATGGGTTGTGGCCAGTTGAGATGTGAAGAGACCAGTTATAACTGTGTTGTACATAGGGAAGGCTCTCATCCCATATGTGTGTATGCTTTGAATTGGACATGCGCAAAATGTATACAATCATCATATTGACAACCTCTGTCTAGCCATTAGTTTGGGGATGAAAGTTTGTGGACTTGGTGAGCTTGGTGTCCAGCATTGACCAGAGGCTGGACCAAATGTGCTAAGGAACCTATTGTCCCAATCTGAGATGATAGATTTTGCGATCCCAAGGTGCACCCACACTCATTCAAAGAATATTTTAGCAGTAGCTTCTCTTGTGATATTCTTCTTGTAGGCCGCCATAATGGCCATCTTCGAGAATTTTTGAACGACCACGAAAAGACAGTCGTTTCCATGCTTAGTAGAAGGAAGGTCCGACATGTAATCCATGGAGATGAATTCCCAAGGTCGACTACGGGTAGGTAGCAGAGTATAGAGGCCTTGCTTCTTGATGGTTTGTTTGGGAATGACGCAAGCAGTGTAGGATTTGATGTACTTCCCCAAATCCTATCGAAGGTTTGACCAATAGAAATAATTGTATAGTACTGCCATTATTTTCTTGACCCCAAAATGACCAACGAATCGACTATAGTGTGCTTCCCAAATCATCTTGGCTCGCTTGCTTGAAGGAACACATATTTGGAACTTACATGCCCTCCAAGAGTGTCTTGTATGTATGACTGAATTCTGGGTCACTCTTTTTGAGAAGAGGCCAATCAAAAGTATTGTGCCCACAAGAGTTAAGAACAATGGTTAGTGCCACGATCAAGGGTCGACTGTGGTAGTCTGCAACATTATTGGTGCTTCCCTTCTTGTACTTGATGTTCAATTGAAACTGCTGTAGATATGTGGAACACATCTGATGGCAATCGTTTTGAAACTTCTTTTGTGACTGTATGAACTACAGGGGTTGGTGGTTTGTGTGGATGACCATTTCCTTCCCCAAAATGTAATGCTTCCATTGTCAGAAAGCCTGCACAATGGAATACATTTCTCTATCATAAGTGGGATACTTTCGGATTGTGTCAAACAGTGTCTCACTATGATATACCACTAGATTCCCCTATTGAGTTAGAACTTCCCCAATAGCATAGTCAGAGGCATCTATCTCAACGTCAAATGGTTGTTGTCAGTCTGGTAATGTAAGCACTGGGGTATACCAGAGGCGATGTTTAAATTCTAAAAATGCCTTCTGTTGAGATTCTGACCAAAATACTTTTTCTTTAACTCCTCCCTTGGTAACTTGACTCAAGGGCCAAGTGATATGAGAGAATCCCAACACAAACCTACGGTAGAAATTAGCAAGACCTAGAAATTTGCGAAGCTTTGTTAGAGTGGTTGGGGCTGGCTAATCCCAAATGACTTGGACCTTGGTTGAATCCACATTCACCCCCCGTTCATAAACAATGTATCCTAGACACTGAACCTAGGTCATGCCAAAAGTGCACTTCTCCAAATTGGCACACAAATTGTGTTGCCACAGTGTTTGGAGGACCTGTCGAATGTGGTGGAGGTGCTCTTCCCAAGTCTGACTGAAGATCTACATGTCATCCAAGTACACTACTACAAATGAGCTGGTGAACGACCACAAGATGTCTTCTATCAGCCTCATGAAGGTTGCGGGAGCATTCGTCAACCCAAAAGGCATGACCAGCCATTCAAAAAGTCCCTCCTTTGTTTTGAAGGCAGTCTTCCACACATCAGATGGTTCGATTGGTACCTGGTGATACCCGGAATTCAAGTCAATCTTGCTGAAATATTTCGCCCCTTTGAGTTGGTCCAGAAGGTCATCAATCCATGGGATCAAGTACTTATTCTAGACAATGATCTTGTTTGGCGCTCGATAGTCAATACATAGTCTCCAAGTCCCATCCTTCTTATTGCCCAAAGTAACAATAACAACGTGAGGCCAAGACTCATACACAGCATGTATCCTCCACAAGTATTGTTGGCCTAATAATACATCAAAAACATCAAGATGATAAATTTCACATAATACGTCATCCATGAAGGGCTTGATGTTGTAGGGGAGGCGGAACTACTGGCTAACACAGAGATCTTTTCCTTGGTGAAGCCACCCAATGGTGTACAGTTGTGTGTGTGTTGTGGTCGGAAATCGCAACCGCTTCACAACCTCTTCTGAAATGAGGATATTTTGGCTCCCACTATTGATAATGAACTATAGCGGGGAACACTTTACCCACATTTGAGAGTGGAAGAGATTCTCCTCCTCTGGATCTTCAGGTTCCTCCTTCTGGATCTTCGCAGTAGAAACGATGGCGTTGGGCTCTGCATCAATAATATTCTTCCCTTTTTCATTCGCATTTTCGAGTTCTGATTTAGAGTCAGAGCATGCATCTGATTCAGAAGCCCTCATCTCAGCCACTAGTGACTGCTTGGCTCGACACTCACTTGTGTTGTGAGTGGAGCTATTATGGAACTCACACCACTTTCCCATCTCCTTCTTTGGCTTTGTGGTGTTGTTGTTTTCTTGCGGCTTCGGTAGGTTGTCTTGGGTTTCCATGCCTTGGCTTTGTCCTTTGTTCTTCAGTTTGGGTGCACATTTCCCTTTATTTTGATTCAGAGATCTAAAGTCTCATTTATTCTGTTTGATTTTTTGCTCAATCTTGGCAACATACCCATATGTCATACCAAGTGAGAGGATGTCGAGGAAGTCCATTTCCTCCTGAATGCATTTGTGCAGGAAACTGTGGTACTTCAACACCAAATTTTTCTTTGAATCTTCGATACCCAACTTTATGCACAGAGTATGGAACATATTTGTCATCTCATGCACATCTTGATCACTTTGCTGTCGCAGCGTAGTCCATTGTATGTACTTATCCTCATAGCTCCCCACGGGATAATATTGTTCCTTAATAGTGTCTCAAAAATAATTCCATGTGGGTAAAACCAAGAAGAGAGAGGTTTCCCCCTCATCCTTTTTCTCACAGTAGGTTTCCCACCAGTCCTTGACATGGGCAGTAACTTTGAGGAGTGCAAAAATAATCTTCTCCCGGTTAGAAAAGTCATGAACTAAGAAATATCCTTCTAATCAATTCAACCATCTATCTACGGTGTCTAAATCTACTTGACCCTAAAATATGGCAATTTTAAAGTTTACTTGTACCTTAAAAGGTGTTGCACCTCCAGAGTGGCTTCTGGATGTAGATGTGCTGCCGGTGGGCAGTTGTTGAAGGATCTGGGCAAAGTTATCCATCATTGCGTTCCTTTGTTTTTTGAGGGCCCCCTCGAGAAATATTTTGATAGGATCTCCTGCTCCCTCATATTTATTTTCATCCCCCATGTGCGGCCATTAGGGTTTTCGAGGCTGATCTTGCAAAGGTTCCACCAGATCGAGCCCTAAATCCTTATACCCCAACCTCTTTAGGGACATGCAAAGAAGGATCAAGAAAGAGAATACCGCCATGATACCATTGATCCGGATTTATGCAGAAATGCAACCGAATACACATATAACCATAAATACAAAGATGCAGTGGAAATAATACTTCATTTCATTAATATCAAAGAACTGAAAGTTGTTTACAGACATAATGGAAATAAACTAGCTAGGGCGTTGGTAGTTTATCTCTGAGATGAGATGTGGTGGCTACAAGCCTCTGAGCTATGTTACAATGAGGATTGAGACCCTATTTATTTTTTAGAAACAATTTAAAACCCTAAACATCCAAAAACCTAACCCTAGGAGATGAAGTGCTAAAAATATGGGCCTCGTTTGCGTAAATTGGTACATCAACTTCCCCGGGACGTAACTTTGGCATACGATCTCTATTTGATGCACATCATACATCCTTAAAAATATCTATCCAAGGACTCCAACTTTTTAGTGAAAAAAATTAATCCATGGACCCATGTTGCTCCCGATTTTCCCCAAAAAGGTCATTTAGGGCCTCAAAACGGCTCCGGAAGATCAGGACCCGAAAAACTGCTAAAAATAGTAAGTTGTGCTACATTTAAGAAAATAGAAAAACCGAAAGAAACAATGGTGGGGCCCCAAGTGGAATAGGTGGGTGGCCACCAATATCCACCTGGATGAACTATTTACTTCCTTCTTGGGCAGCGTGGATACCTCACTGGGCTGTGTTCATTACCAGCAAGGGTTTTATACCATCTGGGAGTTGCATCTACAACATGGAGGTGTAAGCACTAAAGGGGAAGATAGTCATTCTCATTTCTACACATTACCTCTTCTTGGTCACTTGTTATTCATCCTTGTATCAACCATACAGTCAATATAAACACCATATACATGTTGTAACAACCAATATTGTGGAAGATGCTCATTATCTACATTTCTGTGGAGTTGTTCAAGCATTTCTAATAGTGTGGTATTCATTCTCTAGTTGTATATCATTGTTGGGTTTTATTGTTCTATCAACTGGAAACATATATACATCCCAAGTCAACAAGAATACACTTCTTTGTTACTGATGTATAGGAGGCTCATAGCCATTATGAATAGTAAGACAAGTACTAGAAATGCCAGGTTAGGTTTTCTATTCATGTTTGTCATTGTTGTTCATGAACAATTTTTTTATCATAGTATATACATGTGCAAGTTGGTTTTTTTTAGATTAAAGGTAATAAAGTCTTGTGGGGTCTCAAATCGTACACACATTGCAAAACATTGAAATACCGAAGAGTAATCATTAAATCAGCATAATAGTAGCTGTAAAGAGGAGTTTACTCTGGTATTTGGGAAAATTGGAAAAATGTTTGATGAAGGTTCTAAGCCAAATAATCATATTGAACATGTCAGAAATACATTTAAACACCGAGTAGATCAACAGGGGATATTAAAAATAGTACAAGTACTACATTCTGAGCAGAGTACAAATTTTATTTAATCATCGTAGGCTTCCTTCTTTCCTTTTTGCAATTTACCAAAAAGTCAAATTTAATATACATGTGGGTAGAAAGATACTGTCATTTATCTTCTCTACCTCCTTTTCCAGGTTTCTTCATATTTCAGCACTATTGATGTATACATTCCTTTCAGCTTTGTCCTGTGCATGTCAAATATTGTGCAAGCTTACAAAAATCTTGGAGTTATGGATGTTGTAACATGGAATTTTTTTTTTTTTTTGCAGTGATTGTGTGCATTTACTTGGCCTTTCAACTCCGATAAACCACTAATTCATGCAAGTTTCCTAGGAAGACTCTTTACTTGATTGTCTATATTGTGAGAAATTATAACTGATTTTTTGTTTGTTCAATTTAATTAGAAATACTATTTTTCTTCTGCGAAATAACTATGAGACTAAATGGTACAATGAAATCACCTATTGCAAATCATTTGGCAAGTCCATAGCAAGAAAAATGACCATTAGGGCTTTCAGAGTTGAGGATCAGTTCTTGAAGCAAAACTTGGACCTTATTGACAATACAGTTTGAGGCCCTTTTTCTATAGTTTCTCAGCCATTGAATGGTTGATTCAGCGGTTGGATGTGTTAAATGTAGTTGCTCTTTGCTCCTCTTATCTTGCTATGGTTCTATTCCCAAAGGGAAGCTTCAATCCAAGTATGAACAATGAAACTAAATGTCAACTATGGGTGATTTCTGCTGTAACTGGACACTTTTATGTATAAGATGATCATGCCTAACAATTTGAACTGGTGCATGATTTTTTTGGATGGCCTTCTCTTATGGTCTATCATTGAACACGTCGTTTGTTAAAAGTATTCAATTCCAATGTACACTTGTAAACTACATTGTTTCTGTAGAATTCATCAAATAGTACATGCACATTCCTAGCATGAGCTAGCCATTATAGAAGATCACAAACCACTAGATAATTGGCCCTTGCACAGGAAGTTGGAATTACAAGACTTCAAGGTATCTAAGTTGTGTTTTATAACAAGATGAATGTGCTCAAATTATAAATTTGAATGGTTAATGGTGTTTTCAGTCAAATTTATTTGATGTGTGCATATTAGATATAGATCCAACAATCCCCTTATTTTACAGGGCATTACATGTATATTTGGAGGGAAAAATATTGGGATTGTTGGCCTTTAGAAAATTTAAATGCTTTTATAATAAAGTTTGCAGAGGGATTATTTTTTTTACACTCCTTTAATTAGCCATGATCTATTTTCTTTCTTTGAATTTTCATCATTTTATATGGACATAATGGTCAATATTTAATAGTATTGAGTTAAATATTCTAAATTAATATAGTTATGATTTTGCAGGAAACATAGGCTAAGATTCACAGATATATTGGGCAATGATATGAAAGTGTTTAAAGAGTTCAGTCCAGATGTCCACCTTCAGCTAGTAGACCTTCTTACCTTGGATGACTTCAAGTATATTCCTGTCTACTGTGTTTCACTGCCATCTATTATATTTTCTCCCATATAACCGAGTAGTTGGTTACATGTAGGGAAAATGAGGAAATTAAAGACTATAGTCGAGATAAAAAGGCTCAACGGACCCTTGCATTTTTCAATATTAAAAATCTTATTGAAAGCAATGATTCCATCCAAAAAAAGCTGACCTTCCATGCCATGGAAAATTCTCGGCTCAGATTACTCATTAATCATAGGTTCTACATTTCTAATAATTTCATATTACACTGGTTCACTTTTTCTCTAGAACCTAAAAAAGACAACTTCTTGATTTTAAATTCGTTTCTTTCCAAGAACACTTCACCTTCAATCTATTGCAATTTCTAACAACCACATGATGTATTCCTATATACAGTGTTCTTTTATATAGTATTAATTGGTAGCATTGTTGTTGCAAAAATCCTCGATCTAGTCCAAATGTCACAAGTATCTTTATGGATCACAATTGTAAGCCTTCGAATGGAGTGTTATCACTGGAAAATCGGACAAACAAAGATGACATTATTCAATGTCAGGAAGAAGTATTTATAGGTCTGAAAGACATTAGAGAACCTAAAGTATTTAAAAATATCTTAGGCCTGAAAGGAAAAATAAAATTGTGCATAGGAATAACCAGTCAAATGTGCCTTTGCGCGTAGAATTCTTTTATAAACGTGTGTTTGAGCACTTTTTTCCTAAAAAGCCGCGCAATCCTGAGAGTGGCGGAAGTCACTTTCCGGCACCACAAGGCACACTCTAGGACATTGATTCCACACTTGTGGCCACCTAAGGACAGCTGCCCAAGCCTCCCTAGGACCTCAAGAGAGCACACAATGGAATAAATGTGGCACACAATGGAATCACCTTCCTCTCTTGGGTCACTATCCACAATGTACCAGGAGAGAGAAGGAGGATTTGAATTCTCCTATAAAATGCCACCAAGAGATGAAAAATAGGAGAGAACATTGTTATGCTGGCCATAATTTCCCCAAGCAATACCAGCAGTGTGTGATCCAGGGTAGAGATAGAGGGGACTCAGTTGTTGGCCATCCAACAACTCCAGTCAACCATAGTAGAGAGAGGGAGACTTTGCACCAAGGCACCTCAAAAGCCAGGACATCCTTGCATCAGGACGTAGAACCCCTAGTTCTAAGGGCCCCTTAGCAAGTGGGTTAAAGTTTCATCCTCATTTCCTACTAGCATTAAATAAGAGGGGATGTAAGCGTCGCCATTTGGATTATTGAAGTTGTTTGAATCTATTTAGAGCTTTTTCATTATTTGTTTTATTTTTAGTTTAGTTTTTATTTTTGAATATGCATGCTATTTCTCTATCTAGTATGTTTATGTTTGAGCATGTTCCACTAACTGGCTTGACTCCATCTATTTTATGCATGTGACAAATAACTTAAGAGGGAAAAACCAACCCTCTTAGGCAAGCGTGATTTCGTACATTCATGCACCAAACACACCAACACAGGATTGACGACTCCACTAACTTTTATTTCCAAGTTTATGTGGTTGTGA
This sequence comes from Pinus albicaulis, assembly GCA_034641835.2. Lineage (NCBI taxonomy): Eukaryota > Viridiplantae > Streptophyta > Pinopsida > Pinales > Pinaceae > Pinus > Pinus albicaulis. The sequence goes on along the minus strand of CM076578.1, from coordinate 331,102,372 downwards.
ATTTTTGCAGAGACCTTCGTCTTTGCTATGGAGTTGGGCTGGAATTGCCCCCTTTTTCTCCTTCCGATTACCTAGCTCATCCCTAGTGACAGAATGAAGCAAAAAATCTCACAAAAATTACTCTGTAGGAAAACTGCGTGCATTTATCACAGACAGGTGCACCCCAGTGCGCGCGTTCAGAGGTGACTTGCGTGCAGAAATCTCGGCTATTTCAGCCTTTTGCATGCAAAAAACTAGAATTGGAATTTTCTCCACTAACTCCATCTTTTCTTTCTTGTAAGAGTGACTCGAAGCCCACAATACATCTGCTAGCACTGGTTGAGGTGCCCCACATCTTGATAAAACTCAATCTTAGTTGGTTTTAGTAGTCTAGGTGTTAGTTTTATTTCAAGTTGATTTTTGCAAAGTTAACACATAGTTTAAGTAGGAGGAAAATTAAATTGCATTACGAAATAATTTATGTTATGAAAATTTAGGTACCAAAACACCTAGGTAATTAGCCAAAGTAAGTGGCCCAAGTCCACACATGCTTATACAGTTCCTTTTTCTAGTGTAGAAGTCATTAGTTTAGTTCAATTTTTGAACTAGGATTTTGGGACCAAGATCAAATTGTTGATAGAACAAAAAGAAAAAGCATCTCCCTTTGTGTTAGGGTCCCATGATTTGGCTGTTTGGCAAGCCAAATGACATTGTAACATCAAACCAAGCTTTGGAGCCCAAGGACCCAGCCTTCCTGGACTCAGAGAGGGCTCTCTCTATATGTGTAAGGGATATCTGTGTGTTTGCTTATTATGTTCTGATTTTAGGCTAGTTATGAAGTAGGTTTTTGGTTTTTGGTTTTTTAGGTTGTGAGGGATGAAACTGATCAAAGATATAAGATGGGTAACAAGAAGTTAGATTAACTGGGCTATGGGGTCAAAAGGTCAAGGAAGCTATTAGATGACGATACAAGGCTGTTGAAGGGCCGATTTGATTCAAGGTAGAAAGGATCTTTGGGCAAAATGGAGTAAATGGACATCAATTTTGGGAACAACAAAGGGTTTCAAGCATAAATAGTCTAATAGATATCATAAAAATGGTATGGAAAACCATTAATCATGCAAAATGTAACTATAAGCTAATCAATACTTAGAAATAAACATTCAAGCCATGCATAGAAGTATCTGACCCTCTAACTTTGGGAAATGGCTATCAGACTTTGGAGAAAACACTTAAGGAAGACAAACAACTTAACTTAGTATGCCAGAACGCCTAAACACAGTACTTCAAGTTATTGGGCACTTTGAACAACGAGGTTCACATAGTTTTAGACAGAGGGCTAGATCGGAACTAGGCCTCCTTGGTTCAACAAGATGATAATCTAATCATTGAAAGAGAAATTTCATGGATGGAACTATAGCTAGCCATAGGTAAGCAGGGCATACCGTAAGTCATACTTAGCATGTATAGAACTATGAATGAAACAAGCAACAATATCCTCAAGTTATTCAAAGAGTAATTAAGAATTCTTTAAAGCAACTTAAGGAAGAAGAAAACATGAAAGCTATGAAGAAACAGGAAATTTGAGATGCCTCCAAGGGCATATCTAAAATTTGTTCTCTACTGATCTATAGCAAGCAAGAAACATGTATTCATGAATGAAAAATAGAAGACAACAACATAGAAAGAGACACTATACAATTCTACCAAGTCATGGAATCCATCAACAATCCTTCATCATTCATCCAAGAACATCCAAGAGGCAATCCAAAAGCATAACACAAGTATTTTCTTCCAAAGCTCATATGACCATATATTTCTTCTCTTCACAAGTTCAGCCTTGTTTACAAATGAGAGCTTGTGGAATAAATAGGCTCAAGTGAGGAAAACCTCATGGTTCAACTTGCATCCTCATTGGCCTAATCAAAATATCTAAACTTGTCCTTGAGGCTTTGCAAAGCCCAAGGCACAAAATATCCCATAAAATATCTAAAAAATGCTAAAAAAGGGAATAAAATTGACTTTGCATTATTTTACAAGTGCAAAAATAGCTAAATGCACATTTGGAAAAAGCAGATTTTAGAGGTTCAATAATTACAAAAATACTTCAAATTTTCATCAGCAAAAGGTCCCCTGACTTGCCGAAAACATTTGGCAACCTTCCCGATGTCAAAATGAGGCTCATGATAGCTCATTGGAAATCTCTAAGAGTCTACTTTCCGGAACAACTAAAATTTCCCCAATCCGATGCATAGAAGTCTTCCAAATCTGTACGTGTGTGTAAAAAGACATAAAATTACAGTCTGCTGATAGACCAGGCAGAGTGTGCAAAAAGAGAGCCTTTTTCGCCATTTTGAGGGGTAAAATTATCTCCAAATGTTCTAAAAATTGCTGAGGGCATGCTCATGAAATTATGGCATCCAATGACACCATTCTCCTCCCTTGATGAATCCTCAAAATGAAATGGCGAATTTATGAGTTTTTGATCAAAAACTCAAAAATGCCAAAAAACCAAAGCATGTCAAAATTTGCCCAAAATTGGTGTGTATGACTCTCAAGGGTCCCTAGCAACATGTTCTGAAGCATAAGCCAAAATATGAAGTACTGATGTGTCTTTACTCACTTTCCGTGCCGGGCGCTTCTACAAAACCAAAATGCCTCAAAGTCTTTGAAATGCCTTCTTTAAACCAAACTCTGTCAATCCATTGTTTTAATAAGGAAACAGTGTTTTTGGATGTTTGTGAAAAATGCCCCTTTTTGATACAAGACCCTTGTTTCTTGAAAATGTGGCCTTCTACTTGCGCCGGGAAAACTGATTTAGCCTTTGATAATGCTTTGTCATCCTCCTTTGCAGCTCCAAGTCTTTGTTTGCCTTCTCAAGCTTTCTTCCCTAAATAGTCATTTACTCTTTCTAGCCTTGCCTCAAAGTTTGTGAAATGTGTTTTTGAACAGAACTCTGTCTCAGCATGTTCATTCACTGTAAGCAACAATGGTCTCAAATGTAGTGTGAAAATGCCCCTTTGACACACCACTCTCTGCCCCTATAATCAATGTTTTTCACTTGATATGCAATTCAACAAGCAGACCTTTTAAGAAGAAAAACACAATGAAATGAAGATAGACAGTCAAAGTGAAATTTCTATGTGCTGTGATAAGGTCACCCTGCCCTTTGAAGTTTGGAGGCCAACAATATATTCTTGTGTCTTTGACCAAGGTAAAAATTACAAACTTCTCAATTTCAAAATCCTGCCCTTTTCTTGGTATGCAACTCAACCAACCAAGTCCACACCATATACACAGTCAACCTTAGGGCAGCCACACAGTCAAATCCATTGTTCATAGAACAAAGGTGGCAGAGCTTTGAAATGCTTCCGAGGTTTTATCAAAGGCCTGTAGGATTTTTGTCCTTTAAACAATCAAGGCTCCCTTTCAATATAAAAGCCCCTACCTCTCTAGAACACTGCCTTTCGAACCTCTGAATATCAACTAAATAAATGAGCTTGAAGAACAAAAAGATAGTCAATCAGTATACACAGTCAACAATGATCTTTTTCTGTGTGGGTGGTAAGGGTACCTGCCTGTTGGTGTTTTGAGGTAATAAGACAGCCTTGTCTTTTTAGAGGAAAGCAAAACAAAAAACCCTTTTAATTCAAAAATACTGCTCCCTTCTTGGTATGCAGCTCAACCAATCAATTCCACACCATAAACACAGTCAATCAAAGTGCATAGTCAGAATTCACTATGTTAAAGGATAATGTGACAGAGCATGTTGTGTTTTTGATGTGGTAACAAAAATCCTGTAGCTTTCAACAACAAAAAAAAACTCCTCCCAATCAACACTACCTTCTTTGAACTCTATTGTCCCTCATATTTCAGTTTGACAACACCCCTGCATGAAAATAGTAGTTTTACTTGCTGGTTATGCTTCATGGAATGGGAGGTCACAACACTGATTTTTTTTCTGTCTTTTTAACATACAGAAGATACTTTTTGGAAGGTCAAAAAAAACTCATCTAACCTTCACAAAAACTCATCTGATGATCACTGTGTTGAAAACTAGCCTATTGTTTTCACCCTTAAAACACCTTCATCTCTCATCATTCTTTGAGGGCAGCTTCTGGGCTTTTTGAATTATCAATAGGGACTTACCACCTTTTCCATGTTTTACTGCTAGTCAATCACAACCATTCCAAATCTGGATCTTTAAACAAAACAACAATCCTCCTTAACACTGTCTTCAATAATGTATGCAGCTTACAGAGTTTAAAGTTTGTGCTACAGCAGTAGGGTTAACATCACAATTTTTTACAAAGCCTTTACATAATATGCATATTCTAATTTGGAATTTTATGTTAATGCACTATTTTGAGGGCAAAGTCTAGGCCTTTTGACATCATCATAAACCCATCACTTAACAGCTTGAATTCAGCAAGGAAGTAAACAAAATACCTTGTAGAACGATGGAAGCCCTTGTTTGATTGTTTGAGCAGCCCTAAAAATAGTTTTTTAAGGATTTTAAGTGAATTTTTGACCAGTGCTACAGGAGTGCCGCGCAGCAGTGCATTCCTTTGTAAATTTTGTGCACAGGAGCGCCGCGCAACTTTGCACCCAATTGTGAAGGCCTTCCCGGTGTCAGAATTGGGTGAGAGATGGCTCATTGGAAAGATTTGGAAGTATAATTTCCAGAAAAACTTTAATTTTTTCATTTGGAGTCCATTTGGTTGTTCAAAAATTCATTCTCCCAACACTGGTCAAAACTGGTGAATCCTGGTGCAGAAATGCATAGTGTTGTTTGTAAGCCACTTTTGGATGCCTTCCCGATGTCGGAATTGGGCCCGAGATGGCTCGTTGGAAAGATAGAGAAGTATAATTTCAAAATATTTTTGATTTGTCTCATTTGGTGTCCATTTTGGTGTTCAAAAATTGACTGTCCCATCACAGGTAAAAAATGGTGAATGCTGGTGCAGAAAAACATAGCGTTGATTGAAGGCTACTTTTGTATGCCTTCCCATTGTCGAAATTTGGCTCGAGATGGGTCATCGGAAAGCTATCTAAGTATACTTTCCATAAAAATTTTAATTTTTTCATTTGGAGTCAATTTGGTTGTTCAAAATCTGACTGTCCCATCACTGGTCAAAATGATGAATCCTGGTGCAGAAATTCTCCCGTGACATCTGAATTTTTCACATTTCTCACAAAAAATGATACCTGTGTAGAAACGGAAGGAGGTTTTTCTTCTTGAACATATGAGGGACAAAAACCTCTCTCATGTTTTTAAATTTAATCTCTTTTTGGTCAGAAAATCATTTTGAAACAAACTGCCCGGGGCTCCTTAACCCTAATTTTACTGTGGCAGAGGTATTATGATTCAACAGCCATACAAATTTTACTATCCCTTGGTATTTGCTGAGAGGAGATATTTGAGCCTCTTTTTGACTGTGGGTACAAAATGCAGTGGCATTTATCTTAGGTTTAATCATCGTCTGTCTTTACTCATAGTGTACTGATATGGTACCTCCGGCCTTTTAATAAAGAGCATGCCTACATTTGTCTTAACCTCTTCTCCAGAATTTGAAAGTATGTCAAAATCGTTTTTGCATATTATGCACAACTATGTTTAGTTGTATGGCCTCTTGAGCGAAATGAGCTCAGGTTCCTTTGTCAATCATGATAAGCCTATTTGAAAAACACCTTCTTATGAGTGGAGCAGACCAATACTTTGAAACATAATCACTATTATGTCCTTTCACCTGTGCAATGATTCACCTCATCAACCATTCTTCAAATTTTGTTTTGTTGGAGCTGCAGACTGTCCTTTGAGAGAAAACCTGTTAAGAGATGAGCTTGATCTCCTTTGATGGCAGTGGTACCCCTGCTTTTTCCTTTTTGTTCTCTTCACATTTTTCTCTGTTCAATCAAACTTTTGAAAACAGTCAATGCCCTGGCCCTCTGCTTGTGAATGAAGGAGGCCCTTTACTTGGAAAAATTTCTGAAGATTGTTTGATAAACATGCTTGAAAAGGGTTCCTCTTATATATGATGGCAAGAAAGAAAACTTGTAGACATTACTGCTTTTACCTCTGCTGGCAATCATTACTTTGCTTCAGAAAACCCTAGTCAATGTGTTACTGTCTCACTATTCATTAAAACAAATCTATCTTACAGTCAATTTCAACTCTTCAAGTCAAACTTTGGCCATCTCCCTCTGCTTATAGATGAAGGAGGCGCCTTAACCCTCTGCTTATAAATGAAGGAGGTTTTTATCCATGACTTATCAACAGCCTTTTGATAGTGTTGCTTTTTCTTCTGCTGTCC